>CM062848.1:39283805-39817300 GCA_031772225.1 Eubasilissa splendida | reverse complement strand
AAATGTATCTAAATAATCGTCTGGTCGGACACACCACCGCGTACCGCCACTGCGCATGATTTGAACCATATTACTGGCGCAGTACAGATAACTATATCAATAGGCCGACGACCTTTGAAACGTAACGATTGCTTCGGGCTCGATATACAATATACCTACTCAGTGCCAAGTACAACTTTTGAACTTCCGCGGTCCGGTTTCATAATATTTTAAACAACAAATTTGTCGAATGAAATATAATATAAACCACTGTTGAAATATCAAATTTATTAAATGTTTCGTGTAAGTGATGTTAGCGAATGTAACACATCGCGCCCTTCAATAGAGGAGTTACATTTGAAAAACACTAGAGACATATTTACAAGTTGACTCGTCTAACCGAGTGTTGAGTCGTATTATAGTCGCATGTTATCATTAAAACATGATTATTATTATACCTCAGTTGCCTTCATCCGCCCTTCCATACCGAGCTTTCCTCACTCGGTACCACTTCACTACCTCATCGCGTAACAGATGAAGATAAGACCAATTGGTATTCCATATCTTTCAAAACTCTCACGCGCGTAACATGTACAGATCGAATAGTCTCGTGCGAACATCTTCACATCGAATGCTTTCATCGATAGGAGCGTGTGAAGACATCTTCACTTTGTATATGATATTAATAACCATACATTGCACACTGTTTTGCAATTATGAATATGTCTCTCCTTATGAACCCTAAAAATACTACACAATTAAATAATAAATGTAAAACACTAATTTTGTGTTAAAACAATTAAACTAA
This sequence comes from Eubasilissa splendida, assembly GCA_031772225.1. Lineage (NCBI taxonomy): Eukaryota > Metazoa > Arthropoda > Insecta > Trichoptera > Phryganeidae > Eubasilissa > Eubasilissa splendida. Next base: position 39,816,513 of record CM062848.1, on the reverse strand, counting down.
AAGTTTTTTTTTTGAACATCGGAGTTTTTTTCTCGATATGTACCGACGGAGAAGTGAACTACTCACAGTGGAGGATGGAGAGACGGATGGAAATTATAAAGCATTGATATATAAAGGTTGATATCGTCGATTCGAGCCTTCCTGCTGATTCTGTAAAGGCTGCTGTGTAAATATGAAGTTGTTTTTAAAAAGTCATTTTAACATAATGTGTAGCGCTAAAAATAGAATATTATAAAGAAATACGAGTAGCGCGTTAGATAATTTCGGACATTTTATGGGAGATTCGCGGGTGGATTGTGATTTATATAGAGCTTTGTTACATAGTATGTCAAACTGTATTCTTCGCAGAGAAGTCAGATGATGCTCGGATTTTTCTGGACACGAATTTTTCGGAAAGATTTCTCCGGACACTGATTATTCCGGAAATGGATTATCCCGGACAAAAAATATTGCTAATATTATATTAAAAAATATATATATTTTAATGTAACAGATTATTCCGGAGGTTACGTTAGTTTAACGTTAGATTACATTAGGTTAAGTTAGGTTAGGTTAGATTACATTAGGTTAAGTTAGATTACATTAGCTTAGGTTAGCTTACAATGAAGTCGGGGGCTTAAAATTTAACAATTTAAATGTGTACATTAAAATATAATATTATGTCAGCGACAAGTAAAGCGTTTTTTTCATTAGTTGCGACTCAACGCGTAATCGAGTATCCCAGTATTCTGGTCCATGGAACCGTTCAAGTTTCTCTTCCATTGCAGCTATTCAGCTGGAGCTAAGGCAGAAAATATAATACGTGTGGGAGCAACAATGCACGCTGAAGCCTTCAGGCAGGAGGCAGGTACTTTTGTACAAAACTATATTAAGTATATATTGTAGTATAGTATAGAACATAGAAGAAGTAATGTACCTAGTTAATTATAATATGTTTCGTCATCACAAAATATAGGAATATAGGTGGAGGTAGGTCTGTATTACAGATAAATGTAATACTGTAAGTAAAAAAATTGTAAAAAAGTAAATCGACGCCTACTCGTGAGAATGGGATGAGTCACTCATCAGAGGCGGATTTGCATTGGCCCTAAATTTGTAACACGTTACACCCTTAAATAATTGCGATCGAATGATAGTACGGCCGGATATAATCCAATATTGTAATAATAATCGATTAGTAGCTAGGCAAGATGGCTGCACTCGGGTAGCATAACTGGATATTTGCTCTCGGAAGGGAGTGTAGAGTTTAGTTTAGAGTGTAGACCGCCCACCCTGAGAATCCTCGGGGGTCGATAAAAGGCTTCAACTTTTGAAGACGAGGAGGACACAGTTTACCGGACGTTAAAAGATTAAGATCATTTTGAAAATAGATTTGCTGTTCGATTTGGATGATCCTCATGAATGCATAGTCCAGTTCTTGACTGGTAAGTACGGGTTGACAGTTTCAGTTTGTAATGAATCAGCGCCGGTCGCTAAATCGTCAACATAAAAATTTTTAAGAAGTAGGGTAATTTTATCTCTCATCTCTAGCTAATTGATGCATAGTCGAAATCGCCAGAAATGAAGAGGACGTTAAACCGTACGTTACAGTTTTCAATTCGTAGTCCGATGTCCTATGTAGGTTCGCTCGGAGACTCACGCCACAATATGTGTTGATATTTACGATGAGCGGAGAGAATTAAAATTTGCCTGTATAGACATAATCATGTTGAGTGCGGAATCTCGAACCGACGAGATCAGATAGTGAAACTTTTCTATATCACTTAGAGCTGGATTATTGTGAACCAAGCTGGTGTGTATAACGCATGGAGGTAATTTTAAATAACTCAAATTATTTTTTGGTGTCGAATAGTCGAATTGTCATACAATCTTTTTGCCGAGACGATATCAAAATATAGAATATCTCAGTCTTCCGTAAAAGTTTTCATATCTATGCCGACTCCGGGTTTGGAAGAATCCATCGAAAGGATTTCGATCTAGCAGTTCAACGCTTCGATCTCACCTATCCAATCTTGTAATTTCTCACATTGACTCAAAAATGTCTCCCGTTTACTTTGATCACTGTGTACCCATGATATCAATTGATGGGTTACTTCTATACGATGATGTGCTCGCTTCCGCCACGCCTGTAATTATATGCGATCTTTTTTTCGGCCATTATACGCAAATAAATTATTTATAACCCTAAATATTCGCAATGTTAACACCTCCTAACGCCAATGGCGAATATTGCAGGTACATTAATTGTTACGACCGACCGTCTTACTTGACACGATGTCACAATTAAATTCTCGTATTACAATTGTAATTTATATGCAACGATAACAACATATAATTAATAGATATAACAACACTGTATCTGTAATTGATTTAATATAATATGTGCAAAGCGAGGATTTAAAATTGTACCAAAATTAAGATCGCAGGTTTGTATAGATTATACAATTCTCCGGTTTGCTGGACCAGAAATGGTGTGATAAGGTCCCGTGGACTGTAATTTAGAATAGTTTTAAGTATTTGACGCAACCCGAAATGGAAGTCTGAAGGAACATAAGGGATGAAGGGCGAATGGATATGGCCTACCTCGCTTTGAAGTCCTGGGTTGGGCGTCGATTACACCCCGAACCTAGATCAGGGAATGAGTTTTCGACTTGCGCCAACAACAGTTGAAGTATTGAACTAAATACATACAAGTATAGGAGACAACGCTTAGGCGGTAGACATACAAGTAATTAGGTGTAATTAGTAGTAGTAGATGGATGGGGGGAGGGGGAGTTACCGGTGGAAGGTGGATGGATGGATACTATAATACGAAATACACACAATTCCTCTGCATCATACTCTGTCACTCGCGACATTGTTGTTACTTTGATCACGGGAGAGCGAGGCTCTCGAATAATTTCAGTTTGGAGTGGTTGTTAGTACCATGTCAATAATAAAAGGCAGTATGATTTCCATATACATGCAATCGTGCGATTTCAAAGTAAATAAATACATCCATTCTTGGATAAACTCTATCATTTCGACCTGCAAGCCATTACTTCGGATCAAAAATGTAATTTATAAAATGTGCCATACTGCGCCCATAGTGAGAGGCTGTAAATTCTCCTGGTGCCGGAAGCGTGTACCTGAGGCCTATGATGGGATTTATGAGATTTTACTACATTTCCGCGGATAAATAAATACACCGATAATTACGTACATAGATAAATGATTATTTATAGGTGGGTGTTTAAAATTAATAAAACAGGACAGTAATTAAATAAAGTCAAATATCAAGTAGTCTAGCGATTACGCCAGCCCTTTTTTATGAATGAGTAATTACACGATGATCCGAATCACACTACAGTATTTGTTAGTAGTTTTAATTGTGTATTCAAGCGTGCAAAAAGATAGATAAACTTAGTATTTTGGGGCGGGTATAGTCCTCAGCGTCTGCGCCGATCCTGGTCTGCCCTCCGGAACCTGGAGTCACAACACTCGCTATTTGGAATTTGAATATGACCTCCGCGAACCCGGAAACTCACACGATCACCCTTAAAACACTCGCGGCGTAATTCTCGAAAAGGAAAATCAGATTTAGTACCCCGAACAACGTTACGTATATGTCTCTTTTCCCGGTTCAAAAGCAACTATCCCACGTGCGACCTGATCCAACTGCCTAGAGAAGCGTTCACAACCCCTCTCCTGTCATCTCCTCCCCCGACCCGCTGTCCTCTCGTCCCGGCCGACTGCTCTAGAATTTCTTTCGCTGTCCTTTCGCGGAATTCGTATTTTTTTATCAATTTATTATATGTGGATCATCTCACTTACTATATCAAAGACTTTCTGGAGATTTATGAGAGCTATCTGAAAAGTTTCTGACTCTATAACTAAAACTTCTCGTTGTTTTTAAATTTTATACAATGTATGTTAACAACAGTAGAAGACCTTGATTAGGTTCACCAAGACATACCTTTGAAGTTGAAGTTGAAGATGAAGATGCCAGCTCTGCGGATAGAACACTTCTCTTTCGTCTCAAGGTTTGCTCGAGGTTCGACTCAATATATGCTTTTATGGTCAGGGTATTGAAATAAAAGGTTTATGTACATTTAGTACGGAATGACATATATTCAGTTAAAAAGTTAGGAACAGAACAAAGACAATATAAAAGTGAAATGTTGTGGTGGCGAAAAATGGGAAGATCACATATCGTAATATAAAAAATACAATAGAAAGACTTGGTGCTTCTGCGTGTGCGGTATTGAGGCCGTCACATCACACTTGACAAATTATAATGTATCTAGACAGAGTAATAACTTTTTTCTAACTTCTCATAATCGATGACTGATTTATACAAGATTAATTATGTACATGGATACTGCGGAGACACCGAATGAATATTAAGATCACTCGACCGAGTCTAATTATTTTAATAAAGGCTTGTCTTATCAAGAAATAACGGAACGAGATGTTTATTTAACTAGAGCTGGTCGGGTAAGGTTTTATTATGTGGGCAAGTTTGATCAGAACATGCTTGTTGGTAAGTGCTCCGGTTTATAAATAATCTTAATAATAAAATGTTATGGAAAAGTAAAGTGACAAATAGTTATACACAATCAAGATTTACGATAGAAATGAAATGTATTACAAGACAAATAAAGTTAGATGGAGTAATTCGAGGTTATTATAATCCATACGGTGGTCGAGGATAACTTTACATCGTCAGTTGAGTTTCAAACGGAGAAAACTGGAGGGATCACTTTCGGCGAGAGCGGGAATGTTCAGAATATCTATTTTGAAGAGTTGTAGGTTTATGTAAATGCGGAACGCTAGAGGGCGCGCGGTACCTAAGTTTTAAATGAGGAACATGGTGACGACGTATCTAATGACACGCGCAGACTGGAGTCATCAGGTGAGCAGAGGCGATCTTCCTGGATGAAGCTGATGGAAGGCGTAGGGGATGACTTCTTGGTGAATGCGAGGTCTTCTGGAGCAGTTAGGCGATGGAGAAAGTAGTAGAAAATATATCTAGAATCTAGGTATTACGGCGGTGTTCACAAAGAGACGTCAAATCTGTTCAAATGAATGTGAATTTTTCGATAATTTAATACGGCAGAATTCCTATAAGATTTTATATATTACAAACGCGATAGGTCGAGGTCACCACTTTGAGATTTTGAAAAGTTCACTGTGACATGCCGAGATAAATGGTTTTACCGCGACTAATACATTTTACAAGAAAGGACCGGAAAAGATCGTGAACCGATGATCTCTCGGACGCGCGTCTCTAGGTCGTATAGTTGTTGACTTTTTCTGCTGGAGAGACTAAGTAACACCTTTAAAAAAAGGAAAGATTAGGCAATTATTTCTATACAGCAGGAACTCGTGACGCGCTGGTTTTGTTGGAACAGCTCGTGTGCCCTTGAATAATCTATTTTTAGTATGTACTTCTTGTGTACGCGCGATTTTAAACGGATTTGTATGATGAAATTGCACGTAATATTAATATTTACGCGGAGTCAATTTTGAAGTTATTTAAAAATGGTTATTATTTTTATTATAAATTCTTTATTATTTATATCGTAATAGTGGATGCTGTACACAGAATAGATGTTTCTTTTACGAAGATTTAGTAATTTAGGATCAATGAATTTAGAACACGAGTATATTGACTGAGGCGAAATAATATACATGACAACCTAACAAAGAAACAAGACAGTTTTTCTTCAAATTTATTTGTATTTTTCTACATAGTCTCCTTGTAAAAGGTCTATACACTTCTCCCAGTGACACTCCCATCCCTTTAACTAGTCCAAATAGTACTCTGAGTCTTTCTCTGCAAAATAGTTATTTACGAAGGTGATGACATTTGACGTGAATCTCTGTCATCCGAGCCTAACTTTTAGCTTAGGGAACAAAAGAAAGTCGCTGGGGGCTAGATCAAGCAGTTCAAACCGTAATTCGTAGATTTTCGCCAGGGCAACCGCTGAGGTGTGACATAAAAGGGAGCTGGCGTAACCGCTAGACTATTTGATATTTCACTTTATTTAATTACTGTTCTGTTTTATTAATTCGGAACACCATCCTACAAGTTTTAGTTACATTTATCTCATCGTTCAGGACTATTTATATACTACTATGGTCCGTGTAAATAATTATGTAACTATGTACGTAATTATTTGTGTATTTACTTATTCGCGGAAACCTAGTAAGATCTCACAAATCCCGTCATGGCTCACGCCGCTGGCACCACGGTGCGAGACAGGGCGCATTTTATAAATTACATTTTCGATCCGAAGTAATGGCTTGCCGGTCGAAATGAGAATGATATCCGAGAATGGTCGTGTGTTTATTTTACTTTGAAAACGCACTATTGCATGCGTATGGAAATCATACTGACTTTTATTATTGATATTGTACTAACAATTTACTGAACGTTTTACTTTACTACACATCTCACAAGTAAGACTCTATATTTATCCATACATTATGTATATAATTATATTTTCGGATATCAAGCTGAAACCAGATGTTTCACTTTACCTCCTTTCAACGCCTATGTGATTTGTAATTTTCCTAAGATGATTTGATTGGAAGGAAAGGTGCTTTTGGAGGCTGAACAGAGTCATTCGGGGGCATGAAGTGTGGACGGGCTAGCTATGGTTATATTGGTTTGGTAGGAATAGCCAAAATGAAAGAGTTATTGAACATCATCGGTCTGCGTAGGGTGCACAAGGCTACAGGCTAACCTTACGTATGTTTACCGTTCATGATCTGTTTCCGATATATAACCTGGCATAAACAGTTTAGTCCGCACTGAGTTGCGTCGAGGTGGTTCCTGTGTGGTCGCCGTGGTACTCGTACTTCAGTTGTATGAGGAGGATGATAGTAGGATCTCTAAAGGTTAATACCCAGAGACAGTGTTCCTAAAACGATCTACAATCACACAAACACACACACACCCGCACCAGTATGCAGTGATAACAACTCTAACTATTTGTTCCTGGCTCTATTCGAGATGCATTGTTCGAGACACCGAGGATCATCCTGCAGATTAACTAAACTATCTATCGCACACCGTTGTCACATGACGTATGTTTTCAGACGCACCCAAAGGAACCAAGGGAATTTCCTGAGAATCGTACTGTCATGTCACAATCATCACAATTAATTACCTTCAGTGGTGGACGCGGCCACGGATTGGCCATTTTCCTACCGATACTGAACAGCAGCATATTGGAGATATAAGGACCTCGGCCATGCATCTTGAATGAGTCATAACAAATGATATTGTTCACTGAGACACCGGCCGAATCTAAATTTTGGATCATCATCATCATCATTACCTTTTGAACGTGTTGGGTGAGAGGGCTCGGGGTTAAGCACCCGTCGTCTACCGCGAATAGGCACCAGGCGTACGGGTATCTTAATCTGGGGATAGGGGAGCCGAGCGAGCGCAACAGACTGGTGTCTAGAGAACTTATCATAATCACGGAACATATTTGCCAAGCGAGGCATTTAGCATGTCGCATGTTGTTTCACATACCCATATAATTTATGAACAGCTAGGCGACGCCACGAGGCGGCCACAGTCACGAGGATAAATCTACGACAAGGTTCGTGTCCTATATATAATTCCTTCCACACTCTTATATTTCAGAATTAGGAATAATAAACTGAAGACTAGTAGAATTAATGCCATAACGAGTGCGTTCGGGTATCGTACTGCATGATCAGAGGGTTCCGTTATTTAATCGCGTACTATAAGATAATCGGTATATTTATTTTAACAATTGCTCTATAGGTATTTGAACGGCTATAATATTTGGATATTTGTAAACTTTGGATATTTGATAATTGAAAACGCGGGTTAAAAGAATTAGGATTATTACGGACATGACATGGGGTATTCGTAACCATTAGATGATCATTTGGCCAAATTAATAATAAGGTTTCGTAGGAGACGTCTACGTTAAACCTCGAACTTAGAGAAGTAGAGATTTCAGGATCCTTTACACTGGAGTCAGAGACTTAATTCATCACAAGACGACGCATTATCTTGGTGAAACAAACTTTTTTTTTTCTGCAAATGTGGCCGTTTTTCCGCAATTTCTGCCTTCAAACAACAAAAACAACATACATTTTTTGCTGATATATTTTCTTTTTACTCGCGAAACCATTTGAATACTGAACGCTGAACGCTGAATGCCGTGATATACCTCCCGTGATTACGGCCTATTTCCGTTGTTGACATCAAACATTCGTGTTGCGAATCCCGTAATTTGCAACACGAATGCTTATTAAATTCGCGAGTCTCATATATGACATTGCCATAGCAATTGTCACACATTTTGATCGTCTGTACGATGGATACCATTAACCCATAAAATCCATGGCAATCCTTGCAACACAATTCTATCTATACAAACAAAATCATATTGGTATACAACTCTCCGTCAGCAAACATTGAACAATTTTCTAGTCATGGTTTACTACACTTCCATGACACGCACATCGATACGTGCGCGTGATCGACAGTGCATCGACTGGATCGTATAGTCCACACAGCAACAATCTCGTTACGAAGCACATTGCTCAGCATCTGTGACAAAAAGTGTGTGCGGCGCTGCCTAGTGACCAGGAAAAACACAAATTTTGTCGTTTTTTGGAAAAATCGTCCGGTCTTTAACATAACTGCACGGTACATTTTTCTCGTATTGCGCATCATGTGCATCATGTGTGCATCATGTGTGCATGTAATAATAACAGCATGCGTCGATTTTTGCTCTCGATAGAATATAGGTGTATTGAGATATTTCTCAATGGCCAATTTCAATTTGTAACAATAATATTTTTCAATACCGCGTAATAAAAAAACATTAATTGAAGCGTCGTAGTCGGAACTCTTTCTTTTACCTGCCGGACTGAATTTAAATTATCAACTTATTGTCCGCTAATCTTTTAATCATCGCACATGTTATTCAAATGTTACATTGCAAATGTATAGGAGGCGCTTGTTAAAATTGGTATTCGATACCACGGCGCGTGTGTTACTGTGTTACTGTGGTCCTCTTTAACCGAAGACCCGCCGAGCCCATTAAACCTGTAAAAATCCTAAAAAACATTTGAAAAACTTATTATGTAAAGCGAATCGCATTAAAAAATAATTATTCCGTCTAAAATTGGTACATTATTTGTCAGCTGCGATAAAAAATAACCATTTGCACCACAGAGGAGTGAATAAACTATTTATTCATATTCCGTCCGTAAAAATTGGAAAATATTGAAGTGTTGAAATATTCCATTACTTCTTGGTCTTTGTACATATTAAGATATTTAGTTGAGGTGGATCAGCTAGATGTAAAGTAGCTATATACCTACCCATTTTATAGTACGGCGAGTTACATCATATTAGATTATTAAACCTTACTTCTTCCGAAAACGGGTTGTAAACTTTAACTTTAATCCGCAGCGATTCTCCGATTAAACGTAAACTCTACTAACGCACATGCACACTGCGCGTGAGTCACCTGACATCTGTCATCATAATCGAGTTATTTTCAATTTTTGACACTGTAATATCTAAATTTATAGTATTATATCGGATAGCAATGACATCACAGACTTTTCTGATGATCAACTAATTGTACAGTATATCCTTAACAAGAAAAGTAAAACTCGGACCTCGACACGAAGAAATGGGTTTGCTGCTAGATTCCGCATGTCGCGTCAAGTTTCGATCCTTGTCGACAATATTACGTCATGGGTTTTGCTAACCTAACATATTAATGCCACAGGATCAGTGAAAAGATGCACCCGGAGTACACGAGAGGGCGAGTAATGAGCAGAGCGCATTTCAGACCACACGTTATTTTAGGCGGGCAGTAGGTACCTACTATCGACCTAATGATATGATATTATCTATTATTTTAACTAGAGCTGTATACAAACCAGATTGAAGAGATTGATTCGTGAATATTAGAAATCCTTAGGAAGACTCGATCACCAGACTATGCTGATACTCGAGGCGCAAGAGTAAAACAACATATTCTAATTATGGTTCCCTTCATTTATATACTAAAATATATAGCGATTCTCTGTTTGTTTCAATCGTACTCTGTTTGTTATTTTTTAATTTCGGAGTCCACACACCACTAACTAATATTCAGAAACAAAACAGCGCAAAGCATTGTGGACAAGTGATAGTTATGTGGCCATACAAAGTGATGTGGCTGTGTAATAGTAATCATTGAGAAGGGCATCTGATATTTGGGTCAAATTACCTCCATAACACTACTAAGAAGCGTCTGTGTATATTATATTGTGCTATCACAAATTTATTTTACTAGGTAAAATAAAATAATACGGATATTTTTTGGGCGAAGTACGTGAGAGATGTTAATTTAAGAGTTTTAAAAATAAAATGTGTTCTTCAGTGCACTGCAAAAATGATTGGTAACCACTGGCATGATGAGTTTGGCAGGAAGAGGCGGTGTCGGCTGTCCAGCTCTCCGGATCTCCGGCTGTCCGGCTGTCCGGCTGTCCGGCTGGCCCGCGAAGCAGTAAGGGTGCCAAGGTGAATGCATCGGGTTGCTGTTAAACGTGTTTATTTTTCCAAAGTGATTCTCGACGAGCCACAACTGATGAAGAAATTCTTTTTTAACTATTCCTCGAAGTTATATTCGAGACAAATTATTCGAGCTCTAGGATACAATTTAAATTAATTAAATAAATACAAACATGCTATTTTGAAAAGTGTTATTTATAAAAGAGTACATCATATTATAAAAATAATCTTAAAATAAAATAGCCTAAAAGAAAATTAATTTTATTTATACAATTGGTCATTGGTCTATCGAATATTTAAAAAAAATGTAAATAAAGTTCTGTAAATAAGTGATATTTTGAAATGAACGCTTCTAATACCTAAAACACAACAACGTTGATTAAGTACTAATAAATGTTCTAGCAATATTTGATTATGTCCAAGAACACACAATTACTGGATTTTTACCTTTAAAGGCACAAATATGATAAAATATGGAGATTGAGGGGTGATAATTGGCGAACGTTATATATATATATAAAGTGATCACTTAAGCCAGCTGAAGACAGGTCGTAAGCCCTGTAATCACCCCATACTCCTTTATATATTTTTCATTAAATACAATAAAATAGCTTCGTCTCTAAGAGATATCTGATATTTATTTAATAAATGTTCGATCCCGCCACTGAATACTGAATACTGCATACTGAATACTGAATACTGCATACTGCATACTGCATACTGCATACTGAATACTGCATACTGCATACTGAATACTGAATACTGCATACTGCATACTGAATACTGAATACTGCATACTGCATACTGAATACTGAATACTGCATACTGCATACTGAATACTGCATACTGCATACTGAATACTGCATACTGAATACTACATACTGAATACTGCATACTGAATACTGAATAATACTTCACTGAATATAAAACTACACAGTACTTTCTTTTTATGCTCAATTTTACATTTTAAATATTCACATCCAAGATTTGTGACAATGTTTTTTTAATAGCACATCGATCCTATGATTATTTTCCTGTACAGGTGTATGGGAAAATAATATAGATTTACCGTTACGCTTCTTTAAGAAGCAATATTTATACTCTTCATAAGTTAACCCTGTTCTTTAAGATACATCACATTTATTTATTCCGCTCAGACACACCCTACCATGCACACATTCTTCTAGCACGCGCTACCATGCACACACTCTGGCTCACGCTACCATGCACACACTCTGGAACACGCTACCATGCGCACATTCTTCTGGCACACGCTACCATGCACACACTCTGGCTCACGCTACCGTGCACACACTCTGGCACACGCTACCGTGCACTCACTCTGGCACACGCTTCCATCCACTCTCTTGCTAAATTAAATCGTATTTGCTTTGCAATGTTAGATTTAAATAAATATACTTATAAATATGATAAAATGAAATATATACTAAAATGACATAAATACTGATACACTTTCAATAAAATTGCACGTAACCACGTTTGTAAACTTATTATATAAAGAACTCGGATTGTCTCGAATATAAAATTATGGTTATGTTCCGTATACCTTAAATTAAACAACAATAAGTATGGCATTCTAAAACCGTCAGGTAACTATCCAAACTATTTTAACTGTAAAACATTGTGTCAGAAGTAAAATAAATATGTTCAGCTCGCACTGAGCGCGGTAACGAGGAAATATCACAAAGTAATGTATATTTAAAATGAGATTTTCGATCCGGTTCCATCAATCATCACAGGACGCATTTCAAGGTTTCAGTTCCTCACGGTCCAGGGTCCACTCGGACTCGTATATTTAACTATAAACAGTAACGTAGATGTCCAGGGTCCACTCGTCACACTCGCAGCACTCAGCAGGCATCTTTAGAGGGGCTGATGGACCGCACGGCGCTGAGGATTCGCTCCTTCCCGATCTTCTTCAAGACGATGATGAAGCTGATGAGGAAGACGGCGACCACGAGGATGGCGATGACCGGGACGAGGCCCACCCAGGGACCGGCGGGAGTCTCCGGAACGAGGGGAAGGTACAGGGGATCCAGCACGTGCGTCCTGACAATCTCCTTGTAGACCAGAGCTGACATCTTCGGCACTCGAGTCCTGTTGGAATCTTCAAAGTTCGTCTCGTACAAACCGAAGCGTTGCCTGGAAACAATCGGTTCTCATCAGTAATTATGTGATTTGCTAACATTTCACACATTGACATTTAGTTAATTTACGATTATTTTTAATTTAATCAGCGTGACAATACGATACATGTGGTGTTGTCGTTTTCCTGGTGCTAATTTATTTATTGGTGCTTATTTATTCTAAACGCGCTGCAGCCAGACCTTTATGTTGATTTAGTCTAATTCTTCAACAATTGCATTGTCAAGCGCACTGCCAACTATTTTTAATACATTATCAAAATACGATTCTTTTTGTAATTGATTCCAGTTGAAATAGAAGCGAATTTAAATTTGTCTAGAACAGCATTGGCTCGTTAGTGGAAAATCGAATCATCCTAATCACTTATTGTACCTACATTGTACAGCCGAAGCTTTGGCTAATAAACTTCAAGTCGATTTCATTTACAATAACTTAAGCGAAGCCTTCGTTAAGTTACGTCGCGCAATTCTGATAAATTAATTCATTTAGGCTGGAGTCAGCGGGATTCCAGCATTAAGCAATAAGAGTAAGGTCGAGTGAGACTCTGTACGGTCACTTTTGTAATGTGCATTCTCACACAATTGAGGATATAAACTAAATTTACCAGAGAGCAATAAAATTACGATGTTCTGTTATGTTTCATAAAAGCTGAATGATGGAAGATGTTTATTTAAAATTTTGCTAATTGATTGCGGCTAATATACTTCCATGTTGAATGTTTACTAGAAATACCATCACCATACTATTGGGAACACTGGAACGGTCACTCAGTCTAATTCTCCACCACACAGAATATAAAACTTGAGCAACATCGCTGATACAACATTACCTAAATATAAAAAATATATAACTGACAGATCAGCATAACTACACACTCTTATATTTTAATATACTATAAGACATTTGCAATCTTTTTATTTCATATTATTTTTCACTATATATTTATTTATAAGCATTTCTTTGTGTTTTGCTTTATATATACAAGAATATATGTATTTTAAAAATTATCAATATTAACTTTGTGGTTAAAATTCATATTTTTATTTATTATCTTTGTTTTATTAACCACTTAATTGAGTTTAAATACATCTACCGGTTTCGAAAAATACCATTTTCTTCTTCAGGATGTCATAACTAACTAAAAACATATATTATTGTTTCTTTACCAGAATCTATTTTTAAAAAAAAAACACAATTATTTAAAAAATAAATTTAGTACCTAACTCAAATTGTTACTTAATACAAATTTACTCGAATAATTTTTAGGAAACAATTTTAGAATGGGACTCGTAGTTAAATTTAGTTGGTTGTTTATAATATTTGATTAGTTTTACACGCTTTATTTATCTCCAACGATTCCAAATTATTTAATTTGTGACCAACACCATTTATATACAAAATTGACAATCCCAATTTTTATCAAAACCATGACCATTTTCTATCAAATGATTAGAAAATTCTGAAAACCCACTATTGTTCAATCATCTCAAATGCTCCCTTACTCTTATATTAAAATTTCTACCCGTTTCACCAATATAAAATGCAGCACAATCCTTGCAACTAAGTTTATAGACACCAGAATTGTTAAATTTATTATCTTTATCTTTAGAATTTATGAGTAAATTTCCTATACTATTATTTGTATAAAATGCCGGTCTAATGTTTCGTGGTAGGTGTTTAGATATTTGATTCGAAAAGTTATTTATGTATAAAATCCTACGCCAATAATTATTATTATCATTATGTTTTATCTGTGATTTATATAAAAATTGATTATTATATTCTTTTAATTTATTTTTTAAGATAGTGTATCAAACCTGTATTATACCCATTATTAACTGCTATTTCTTAATTGTATTCATTTCAATATTGAAATTGGATGTTGACCTAGGAATATTGACTAAACGGTGTATCGTGGAGGGGAACCCTCAATGTTTGTGTGATAATGGATGATTAGATTCATTGTGTATGATAGTATCTGTAAAAGTTGGTTTTCTAAAAAATTTGAATTTAATTTTATTATTATTTTTAATCAATGTTAGATCCAAAAAATTTAGGGTCGAATTATTTTCCATTTCTAATGTAAATTGTATTTTATTATTAAATTAATTAAATTGTATTTTATTATTAAAAGTTGGAATGCTCTCATGCGAGCATGGAGTTGAAGTTACTGTAGTGCTACAGCTTTTAAATTATGTTATTTTATTACAAAAACTATTGTCAATTTTGTATATAAACGATGTTAGTCACAAATTAAATAATTTGGAATCGTTGGAGATAAATAAAGCGTGTGAAACTACTAATCAAATATTATAAACAACCAACTAATTCCATTCTAAAATTGTTTCCTAAAAATTATTCGAGTAAATTTGTATTAAGTAACAATTTGAGTTAGGTAATAAGAATATTTGTGTTTTTCTTTTTTCAATGGTACTACATACCGTTTTAACACAGTTTTAACAAGTATAAAGGCAACACTAACGTGTATCCGTCTGTCCATTCCATGTTGTCCATGAGGCTCCAGGCCGCGTATCCCGTCACATTCACTCCGTCTTCAGTGACGGCCTGATGAACAGCCTCCAGGTAGCCGTTCATGTAATTAACCCTGACCATATCTCGCAGACCCTTGACAGTAGACACCCCATTCTCCGTTATGATGATCTCAGGGTTTCCGTAGTCTTCTTTGATCATGGTCAGCTGCTTTCTCAAACCGATGGGATACGCCTAAAAAATAACAAACGTAAGTAAAAAAAGATCTTAATCGAGCTATTCTTCAACTCTGGTTGAGCGTCCGAGTTAGCTCTGTCGTCACTGTCGTGTATTGACCGTGCTGGCTTATCTATAGAAGTACCCAACGCGTAGTTACCTTTAACCATTCGAAAGCAGAGGCGGGCCACGACTGATTCTGGTACCTCGGGAAGCGGTAATCGTCCTCCAGCGAGGGGATTGACTTCTTCTCCCTCTCGTCGGTGTATCGAGTGATGAAGGAGGTGTAGTGGTTGAGGCCGAAGTAATCGTAGGTGCCTCGGATGTACTCCACCTCCTCGGGGGTGAAGGCCGGCAGGCGAGAAAAGCTGTAGTTCTGTTCCTTGCTCCGTTTAGCCACCATCTGCTTCATCACCGCGGGGTAGTCACCTTCCTCGGTGAAGATGGGATTAGCGAACCAGCCGAGCTGAAAAGTTCATTTTAATATGTTATTGTAATGTTATTGTCTTCTGGAAACTAATTGTACACCAATTAGAACCATTATGGAACGTAATTATCTGTTTGTACAATAATTGTACCGCTCTGTCGTTTTCAAAGGGCAATTTTATAATTCACTGGTAATGGCTGCAATGTGGCTAGTATTTCCACAATTGTAATATCTTCATTTAAAAATGGTGAGAATATTAATGTGACATATATTCCATTTCTTCATCCGAGCTTTGAAATAATTTAATATTTTTCTGAATAAATAGCCCCACACTCAGATTCTGATGAGAGTGAGATAAGAGGAGATAACACATACTCGTACATATACTTTGTACGAGGAATTACTAGGAAAAGAGAAATTGATTTCTTCAATGAAGAACGTTTTGGGTGCGGTTCCCGAGTGACCGCGTGCGAGTGCGAGGTTGCGGTTGGTAACGGAAGACAGCATTCTTACCAGAAACTGCATGACGGTCTGAGACGCGTACTTGTCCTTCGGCGACTCCGTCTCGGGCTCCACCCAGGGCGCTGTGAGACTGATCCCTATTTTTCCTGAAATACGCAAACACATATTTAAGTAAAGCTTCATTTAAGAATAACTCCAGGATGTATTATTGACAATCTGAAATTGTTTGGTCTCGTAACTGACCACCGGAACTCTCTAGACATAACCGAACTACCGAGATTGAAATAAAATAAAATTACCTTTCTGGTCAGGCTTGAAGGTGTCGTTGTACAGATGGTAGACTCTGGCGTGCGCCTTGATGACGGTGTGCGCGCACAAGTACTCCCCCACGCCGTGGAAGTTGATCCCGGGAGCCAGGCCGCCCTCGATCCAGGCCTGGCCGTATCCGTTCAGGCACACGTTCGTCGGCTCGTTGACGGTGATCCATATCTTGACTCTGTCGCCGAAAGCCTGGAAGGCCACCCTCGCGAAATCCTCAAAGTAGTCCACCATCAGAGGGTTGGGCCAGCCTCCGAGCTCTTGCAGCTTCTGGGGCAGATCCCAATGGTAGAGGGTGACGATGGGAGTGATATTGTGAGACAGAAGAGTGTCGATGATGTTGTTGTAGTAGTTGAGTCCATCTTGGCTGACCTTGTCGCTGAAGCCCGAAGGAAGCAGTCTCGTCCACGCGATCGAGAAGCGGTAGAAATCGACTCCCAGTTCCAGAAGCATCTCTATGTCTCTTTTCCACAAGCGATACGAGTCGCACGCCACATCCCCCGTGGTGTGGTCCAGCACCGCCACGGGGTCGGTATGAGTGATGTGATCCCACATACTGACTCCTTTGTCTGAAACGCAAATGTTCTGGTTAGTACGATCGAGTCCGCGATCACCGCGCAGATGTCGAGCGACAATTCGCCCACATCGGAGCGGGATATGTTCAACAAACTGTTTATAAACAATTAGCAAACTCTAATAAAAAGCACAAATCTTTAGTCGGAATGAATGGAACGCGGATGATCCGAAGCAGCTCGGGAGCGGGCAGCCGCAGGCGGATGTTGCGGGTTCCGCTAAAAATACCGATTAAAGGGCGATGGCAATTAACGCACCTCTGCGGTAGATTAGGTGACAGACCCTTAACGCTGCCCAGTTTACCATCGTACACTGCATGCAATCTGTCGCCGCTGGAGGTGGAATATCAGGAAATTGATTCTGGCCGTTTGATACTTCTTAGGGAAAGTATCTGTCCCAACTTAATAATGAATGGCTAATGACGGTCGTCACGGTAAAGGTAGCTCATCTTTATAAAATCCCGTCTAAGTTCCGCAAGCAGCCGGTTCACTACAATCGCCTCACGTAATAAAATGGAAGTTGTCATGGTCTATGAGAGCAATTTTGTATTGACTACTGTGCGGCACCGCCCTGTCACTATGTGTGGGACGTTGTTGCGCAGTTGTAATAGTAGCATTAAATAAATGCCATCATACAGAAGCTTTTGCTTATAAACGGTGCTGGGTAAACGGCGGGTCTGCCCTCATAGTCGGTTCACTACAATCGTTCCGTGTCGAAAAACTCACCAATGAATTTATAATGAAGGAGAATTTGTTTAATAGATATAACAAGTTATGATATTTTGATTCTCGAGTTACGATCTATCGAGTAACCGCCACCACATCCTTTTAGCAGTTAGCCCTGGCGGAAGCAGTCATCGGTCGCGGTGCCGGGAAGGACTCGAGGCTTCCGCTTCCACAGCGCCATTTAAGTGTTTAATGGCTGAAATATTGGACTATCTAAATGAACTATTATTTTTCCATCCTTTTTTAAAAGATAAAATTACTGTAAATCCGTGCGTCACAATGAATATTTCGCTACAGATTCGAGAGGCTGCAACCTTCGGGTCGAGGCGCGCGCCCTTCGGCCACTTTCAAAATATCTTTAGTTTTTTATTAAAACGGCATTCCATCCATCGCGGAGACCGGACATGTTTTTTGCGTACTTTGAAGCCTCGCAAAAAGCCATTCTGGGGATTTCCCTCCCCCCCCCCCCCTCCACCCAACGCGCCGCCGGCCCCTGACCTAACCGACAGAGCACCCCCCTCTGCACCGCCTGCCCCCGCAGTCCATCCTTCGTCTTAAAGTCGTCGTCGGACGAAAGAATAAAACAATCGCTACCGATTATTACCGCAATTAATACACAGATCAACTCGATCTGAAAAGCGAGCTGCCAGCTGCGCGCCGACCATACAGTCTTACGTTATTTCAATAGCCGCGGCAGAGTATCCTCACAGTTCCTCACCCAGTGTTGCCCCTCTCTCTCTCTCTCTCTCTCTCTCTCTCTAGGCTAGGTCCGCTCATCTAGTTGTCTCGCGAATACACAATAATTCTAATCCACCATCAGAGGACAATATGGAGAGTAATCTCCACAATAATAATAAAACCTTCCCCTGATAAGCCGGTCCAATGTTACAAGTATTCAAATATAGTGCGAATGCACTCGCTCTAGATAGAAAGGATTATACTCGGCACGATAGACTCTAGAGAATGACAGAAATGTGTTTCGTGTGGAATATTCCCGATGGAGAATAATCCCTGCACGGGCAGTTCTCGTCTCAGCGGATGGTCGGGGTCACAAATCCTCACAAAGTCACCAGTCACCAGTCACTCCGCGGCTGTAACGATACATATCGCTGAATGATCGGATAACAATTATAAAATCGTTTCGTTCTTCATTAAATATTAATTGTCGGTTCGCCGTACCAGTGGCCGTTTTGTATCTTCTTTTAATAAAATTCTAAATCCGTCTTAAAACCGCATTTAATTATAATTACAAACCAAGTTCGCTCAAAAACTGGTTTAACCAGTTTGCAATATTTTGATGTTCTTTTGGTACAGAATTATCGCAACGGTGATTAGCGTTCGTGTCTAGTGGCGCGCTTCTGCCGGCGTTTGGAACGTTTCGCCTTCAAATATAAATTGAAACACGCTTAGATTCACACCTCTGTGAATTGTCTTTATCGATCAGTTCAAATAATGTGTCATTACAGGCTTTTATTATTTTAGCAATAATTGAATACGTCCAAGAACACACAATTACTGGATTTTTACCTACAAAGGCACCGTTATTATTTGCTTTTATTATTTTGTTTCTTACGACACCTCCCACCTCTTTCGTTACTTTCAAACCGCTTTCATACGTGAAAAGATATTTCGAGCGCACGTACGCTTTCATTTTTTGGAATTGCTTGGATTTTTGGTGGAATGGAGCTTCTTCATAGGGATACATACAGAAGAGTGCTTGCGACCATCCGGCGGCCGGCTCGGCTGGAGGAGTGTGGAAGGGGGAGGTAACAGAACGTGATTTCGGTAAATTCTGCAATAATACTGACGTGAAATAACTTTGTTTCCAACTATTCAGTGCGAGCTGTGCGGCTAGCGAGTGCAAAGGTCGGACCGCCAAGTTTTGCTCGCTCGAGGAAGCTCATCTCGACGTAAAAAACTTTAAAATATCGGATTTCGCTATTTCTCCAGCAAACAACTCGTTTGGCATATGGAGGATGACAGGTTTTCGAGAATGTTGCCAATAATTTGAATATTTATGTTAAATGTAAAATTGTGAAGGTGACCTCGACCAGATTTAATGAAACTGCGCAGTTTAATTTTGCATTTAGTCGGCACACCTTTATTAGGGAAGAAGTCTCCGATGCTTAACTCCTCGAGAGAGGAAGAGAATTATCACCGCGGTGCGGCATATACGGTCAGCCCTGCATCTGGACTGCTCCTCGCTGTCGTCGTGGCTGCGACGAAACGTGGCAAAGAACATTTTTGTAATAATTATCACCTATTAGGAAAGACGAAATCATTTCGATCTGAAACAAAAGTAATGACCAAAAAGCTGAAAATTACCGGAAAATATCTCATCCTGGCTTGGTTTAGTCAATTTTTAGACATTTTAGGGCGCGTTTCTCTCGTGGAGCAATCAGTATGTTTTGTTTTATTTCTTATTTCCTTTAGACTTGGCCACGACCAGACCAGGTAAACCAGTTAATGGAGGACAATCGGACAATTGTATGAGAAGATGTATGAATGTGGATGAGGTGAGAATTGTATGTCAGGACAGAAGAGTGTGGTATCTATCCTCTCTGCCTACCCTCGCGGGGAAACGGCGTGATGGTAAGTAACAATTGTTCATGTATCATTTATCGCGCAGAGACGCGCAGAGACGCGCAGACGCCAGCAGTGTTGTGGCTCCGCTCGAATCTCGTGTTCGATGTCTTCTTTTACACCTCGGGCTTCGAGATAAACCCCACTGCCTTTGGAGACCTCGAGGAACCGGTTATCTCAATTATTTTTCATTACGTTCCATAACTGAGTTTAACTACTTTACTGACGTGTGGCTGATTTTACGTCCGCTAAATCACCTTCGTCCGTTCATCCTCGATTGTCTGGCGCGAAGACTAAGTTTGCAAATGTCTCACAAAGAATCGTTCCAGTCACTCGAGCGACGGACTCGATTTCCGCTGTAATCACAGAACACACAACAATTCTCCATTGATTCCTGTCATTTTATATTAGTGACCTCCAAGTCGGATAATTAGTTTATTAGTCCGTTTCAGTGATGTAATTATTACAGATCACTGAGCGCAGAGCGCAGAGCGGCAGTCCACCCTGCACACTACAAACACTAGAAGGCACTTTACGTCTTGTCATTTATTACTTTCAGTTAAATATAGTACCAATTAGTTGTGAAATATGTACTGATGCACACAGTTTCATTTCTTTGAAATAACTAACATCGCGTTTAAAGATAAATAAAGCTTATTAATCTTATCGCACATCACAATTTCAGAGGAACAGTCAATTCCAAAACTTATTTAGGAATATTCTGAAGATTCAGTTATTAGGTTTTTGCAATGGACAGCTGAACACAAAATGTAATATCTCTAAAATAATTCCCATAACCGGACAATGTAGGCGCTACGATCGTAGTTTCTCATCGGAATCCTTGAAAAGTGAATTATGGCAGAAAAGAAAATGCGAGTCTGGGCGCACTCGACCGGCTCCGAGCTGGCGTACCGCGTGACGGCCACCGACCTGTCGGTCTGCAGGACTGGCGAACGCCCTCGCGGGAGGTGCAAAATGTGCCCTAGACTCGGAAGGTCCTCTCGAGTGCGGGGCCGAGGACCGGGGACTTCAACTGGCTAGTTGGCAGCCGGCGACCGATTGGAACCAGTCAAATTTTAATAATAATAATAATTTATTTGATTCGTGGTACAGTGTGTTAAACATTGCAAGAGAGTAAGACATAATTGGATGCCCTGTCTGCTACACTAGTATTTTACTGTATTATTGCAGACAGTGTTTTTCCGGTATAATAGTAAACAAAGTGCAATATTCAATGTAAATATATATAATGAGTTAAACAAGATTCAATTAGATTAGATATATACATTTTGAAACTTTAAGTAAATGCATCGTTCAATGTATATGATATATTATATAATATATATGTAAAAAGTAAAGCAAGATACAATTAAATAATTAAATGTACTGTTGTAGCAGTTTTAATCTCAAGTTTCGACCTTTGAAATGGTGTTTTTGTATTAATAATGTAAATTTACTTTTAATTTAATATAGTTTATTTATTTACGTTGTTGACTCGCTACAACAATCGTATGCTTTTCGCGCACCAATCATTTTAAGTTCTTGGGCGTAATTTCTCCCCATTTCGTGGAGCCAGAACTGCAATTAGACATACCTTTTGAATTAAAACGTCAAACAAACGACTAAAATTAATCGAATCAAAGCGATACTCATATCATCAACTGTGGAGGCTAAGAGGTATTTTATCCGTAAACATCGTATTTAATATGTACACAAGATAAGCCTTAATAATTGAAGAACGTGTTGGGTGATCTGCAGCCTAGCGTGACCTCAAGCCGCCGCCGGTCGGCCGGAGAACATTACCACAGACATCACGAAAGGTTGTGTGAATTATGACATCGGCCCATATTACTAATTAGCGTACGTTAAGGTAGCGACGGGTTACCGAAACCGGGAAAACTCTCCGAGAGGGAAGCGAACCCCGGGGCAGTTATAGAAAATAAACTAGAGTAATGTGTGTCGAGAGACTCACCGGCGGCGTTCCATCCCCCTTCGATCTGGTATGCGGCCGTGGCCACCCCGAACTGGAAGCTGTCCGGGAATCTCCTCAGATGCTCGTGGCCCAAGGCGCTGCAACAGAGCATCGTGTTTACATTCAGATCATTGCATTTCTAATACCTTGCACCTTCGATAATACTGTTTACGCATATCGTACTGTAATCTAATTTAAACATCGTAATGACTTCCACGCGGCGCAGTCGTCCCCGTGAAGCCAGATAAGCTGGGCACACACCGCTGTGCCATCACATCCATTTGTAATTAAATGAACATTTCTTATCAGTTATCAGTGAAGCGTTACCTTGCCTCGCACTCGTCAATATATTTGGTATTTTCCTTAGCAGTCCGCGCGAAGCAAATCGTCATCGACTTACTTTTGAGTATAACAATTCAAGGAAATCATAGACGAAATATACGACAGGCAGTGCGACTGTAACTATACTTACCGTTCGTTCTTCCTTGTTTTCATTCCTCACCCAACTAAAACTAGAGTAAAAAGTAGAACGCTGACGCCAGACTCGAGTTTCGTCCGACCCCCGACCCCATCCGGGGAAGGTTTGCGTATTTCTGCCATACTCGCGTGTTATTAGTTTGATTATTGCGAGCTCGTTACATCGGGGGACTGCGAAGACAACAGATTGTTTGTAAACAGTGTGCATCGCCGGTCACGAGACCGTCCGAAGGCCGAATCGCCGCGCTTTGCTTTCACTTCGGCAACACTCGCCGAGCGCCGAGCTGCGGACCGCCGCAGACCTACCTCGGCACGGCAGACCGGGCGGCCGAACCGCTCCTCGGACAGCGAAAAATGATTGGCTAATGGTGTTTCCCTCGTACCGAGAGAACTTCTCGCGCTACTCTGTATTGTTAGATTTTTATCCTCAGATCAGATCTGGGAAAATACTAAAATCAGATCTCGCTAGCAATTGATTTTGTTAAGTGGGTAGCGCTGTGCCCATGCACTTGCCTGCATCCAACTGCGGATAAATGTACATTTTAAAATAATGTATTTTCGTATCAATCATTTTAGGCACAAGCTTTCAATATATTCTTATTTACCGGCCCGTTTCTAGGCAGCTGTTATTATTCTGCTGATGAAACTGAGAGTCTCCGTCTAGTCTTCCGATTCTTAACTGTAACAACTTCGGTTTCCGCGGTGGTGAATGGGTAATGAACCCGCGCGGTGGCCCCGAAAGCGGTTCCTGAGTTACTTCCTGATCGACGTTTTCAGTTTCAAATAGTGTACTATTTTATTTCTTGAAACTTCATCACGTAATTCATCACAGTTAATGCTGCAGCGCAGGTGGGTTCATACTGAAGTAGCAGCTCGGAGACAGGGTGCAGCGGTAATACAGACATCACTATATACATTGCAGTGTAAAACTTTACTTTTACCTGCATTCTTATAATAATTCATAATACACTTCGTTTTTACTTTTTTAACTATGCCTAAATGCTATTAGACTAAAGCGCGATTTAAATCCGGAACAATATTCTTGTTATTAAATAATCGTTTTAATTTGTTTATAAGTTATTATAACATTTGAAATTATAATATTACTGTTAAAAATAATATTAATTATTCTTATTATAGAATAATCACATAATAGTAATTGACAGTATGAAATTGAAAACTAGAGGAGATAAATTGCAATAAAGCGTTCTAGTTTCGTGAAGAAAGCAGCGCGCGGGACACAATATGGTAACTCGAATTGTCGTGTGCTACTCGTCTGAGACGACGACTGTCTCCCCTTACGCAGGGGAATACAGGTGAGACCGAATGTTAGAAACGATAACACTGATGCGCTTTACAAAATGTGAGCATTACCTTCCGATTAGTAAAAGTCCAACAGCGAAGATCCTGGCGTCCATGACGGTAACAGGTAACAGGTAACGGGTAACAGGTAACGGGTAACAGGAACAGGTAACAGAGCGCACTTCACTTGTACAGTATAGAGCGGAGAGTAAACAGAGAGGCGTCCCGACGCGCGCGACGGAGGAGGCGGGAAGGAAGCTCGGAGCTGAGCTCGACTGCGGAGGAAGCGATCGACTGCGAGGGATCCGCTGCAGCCACATGTTATATTGCCCGCGACGGTCGGGGGCGACTTCACTAGCCGCAGTAGCCTTTTGCAACTCGCGTCGGGTACTTTTCTGATGAGAAAAAAGTCAATTAGTTACAGATGGTTTTAGTAGAATTAATTATACAGAAAAGAGGTTATTTAATAATTTATTGCCTTCCAGGTCAACTGAAAACCCATCTTATACTCCACATTCTAGCATTCTATCACAAACAAACAAAACATTAATTTTTCTATTATAAATATCATGCAGACCAGAATGGCCTCGATGTATACCTCTCATATTTTTTTATTATTATCACACAGATTTTAATCCCCATTCCGTCTTTCCTCTCCTTCTCCCATCCATTCCCTCTGGAAAATAATATAACTCATGTTTTCTTCATTTATTTCTAAAATTTTAAATCTTTATTTTTCTTTTCGCACTCTTAATTTTCATTACTCACTCTTACTTTTCATTAGAGCTTTTAGACGGATAATGTCTTCACTTCTGTGATTTTCTTTAATACTTAAGATTTTCATTACATGTAAATTTGGCTAATGTTATGGTTGTATTTTAATTAAATTTTTGACTTTAGAGCTGTACATTTTCCAAATAAAATTAAAGTAAAATAATAAATGAACTAATTTAGACGACTCTACTACTCGCGAGACGTTCGACGAGAAGAGTGAAAAGGAAAGAGTATATTTAGTATGGAAGCGTAATAGTCCACTGGGTCGAGCGCGGGAAAGCCCGCGGCTCCTGAGTCAGGCGGGCCCGTCGGAGTCGGCAGTCGCCAGCGTCAGCACCGCAGACGGATTTCCCCGAAACTGGAGATCTTTACCGCTCCTATTAATAGCTGGGTATTCTGTACACGCATTCAATTATCCGACCGATAATGCGACCACCTAATGTCGTCAACCCGCCACACACAGGTGGTTCGTGAACGAGTTCACTACTTTTCTTCTAACTATGCATCACTCTGCGTCCGAACGGAGCGTCGGTGTTCAGTCGAACCGCTCGGCTCTGACCTCTGTCTAGGACGATGATCTCCGCATTTCAACCTTCGTTTACTTTTGAAATTTTTAAAGTAGGCATCACAAGTGTACTCTGCACCTCTCAGTGACTAGTGACTAGTGACTAGTGACTAGTGACTAGTGACTCTTGTAATGTATATATTACTCCTCTCCAGTTAGCGACCCTAAAGGCGCTAAAGGCATTAAATGTAGAATTCGAAATTAAAATTGATTATTCCATTAACTATTTAATTTAACAAAATTGTGACAAGAGACACCCCTCTCATAACATTTCCTGGTGAGTAGGGGGGTAGGTACCTCCCCCTTCGCGCCATTCTATTTTTGTAACATGGGAAAGCGCAGGAACATCTCGTACTCGTATTAGTTTCATGTATTCAGAGCTGTAGTAAACTTTACTCGAATACGTTAACGCACTTTTTTGTACGATATCGTATACCTTATCCATATTTATACGGTATAAATTGAACCATATAACGTATTATTCCCGTATTCTACATTACTGTACATTAGAAAAGGGAAAATTAAATTAAACGAAAATGAAGTATTAAGATTATAATTATTTTAAGTTTTGTCTGATGGTAGAATATTTTGATTTAACCATAAGAATGCCCTCTGCGAATATAGCAGATTACAGCACTGCATATATACTAAAGTTCAGAACTGTACATTTTTTAATAATCACCTCTCTACAACAGCATCACAGTATTAAAAATAAAAATTAATGACAATATAAATTAACTTTTAAGTTACTATTTTGAAAAATGTATCCTTAAAACAAAAAAGGAAATTGGCAGATCATTTGAATGTTTCCAGTTTCATTTGAAATTTCTCTACGCGTGCGCGAATGGTCTGAGAAGATTCTGAAGGAGAAGTGTTATTCGAAGTTGTTAATTGTGCGGCGCGGCTATTAGGTCCCGATATTATTCTCAATCGTTAGGTTTGTTCTATAATAGCTTACCTCAGCCGAGCCGCGCGGACCGCGTTTAGGATTTTGTCAATTCATCGCGCGCTCGACACACTCCAGTCATCGAGTACTGCAAGTTTTATCGGATTGTTTGCTAATTAGATATTATATTAGCTACTGCCGGCGTGACAAATGTTTTGGTTGTACAAGAACTTTAACGAGTTTCGACTTCTGGTCACACACCACACACTACACATTAATATTATTTTATTACAGTAAATGCACAAATACCCGTGTGAAATGAAGCGAGCAGATTTACTGCCGCGGTACTAATCAACTCGCGGTCGATCTTGAAGTATTTCATTATTGACACCTAAAGCGATGGCGTGTTATTGTTATTGTTATTGTTGTCGTTATACCGCCCCGACCCGGCGCTGCTCGCGATTCGCACTGCCACTGGAATGTCTTCAAATACTCGTTATGTTTTAACATCGAGATGAGTTTTTGTAAAAACCTTATTTGCTCGCTGCGGCTACCCGGCACCCGGCACCCGGCACCCGGCACCCGGCACCCGGCACCCGGCACCCGGCACCCGGCACCCGGCACCCGGCACCCGGCACCCGGTCCGCCACATCGGTCAACGATAAAATAGACAGCTGGTGTCAAGATCGAAGCGAATGCCGTAGCAGTTCACTAGACGTCAATTTTATCATGTTTTAGTAATTTATCTGTTTCTGTTAATAACAAGTTACAAGAGTAAACGTCGCGCGGGCAAAGTTGTGCAGCAAGCGACGAGTTAGCACTGCATTCATCTATCTAGCGTCACTCGACGGTCCCGCGCGGCACGGCGATGCCGGCTGCCGGCACACTGTTCGACCTCCGCTAGCTCGGAGAAGCTGGCCCAGAAGCCCGCGCGGAAGTATATTAGAAGCGTCACGTGATAAGTGTATTGCCTTGTAATAATTATCTGTTCTATTTATTATTAGTCGATAACTAAGTGATAACTTTTGATTGACGGAAATAATAATATGGTCGGTTCACCGCGTCATCTTTAACATTGAAATGGGGGTTATCTAACAATAAGGCGATGCTTCACGTTGATGTCGGAAATGTTAAAAGTTGGATCCCGCGGGTGCGGCTTTAGCGGTTGTCTCTGAGGCCTCCGGACTATTATTCAATATATACACTGAGCTATCTCGTGTTATTTCCGTTGGAAAAATTATAAATTGACTCTCGAGACTAGAATATGAAGGCGATGAGCTCGGGATTAGGCGGCTCGGGCGGCAGAGCTTCCGTGTACACGCACCTTGACACTTGAGAGCATCGGCCAGCTCTTCCCTGTATCTGACGAGTCTTTACCCGATAAGGCAGTCAGCACTTCAGCTCCATTATTGAACTGATAACGTGAAGTAGTTTTTAACTTATTTTGTTAACATAGATTAATGCATATTTCTTTATTATTATATTAAATTGAGTTGCTTCAAAAGATTGCGATGATTTAAAAATTGAAATGCGTAAAAAACCAATAACAACCTACCGATTAGTTTGAGAACCGGTGAGTGCTGGAGTAGCCAGTGCTGGTGCAGAGACGATTATCTCTGTCCCGCGATAAAATGGTATTACGGTCAGACCGCACATGGCCATTCTCGACGACACGATTTCCTACAATTATGTAATCCTCCTTCTGTAAATGTATTTTTCTCTAACGACCTGGTTATCGAAAACATGTTAATAATCCTACGAATAATATAATACTCGGTTTGTATGTCTATATGTCAGTTTGCCCTCGCCTTCAGTCAGAACGCAATGTTATTGTTAAAGATAGATATTCCGACTCATCTGACGCTCCATATTATTTTGATCGGATATTTATGACATAATTTGGCAACACTGAGCCACTAATTAACTAGTGGCCGTTGCTTGTTCGACCAAACTTGTTTGTACGAAGGCAATCATCATCGAGCGATTGTGTGAGTGTCAACGTCAGCGTGTAGCGTTATACCATACAAGCGGGTACTAAAGTGAAAGGGAAATTAATACAAACAGTTGATGACAACTCAACTTCCCCCTTATGTAATGCACGTTCTGAACTTCACGCTTTGAATAAAGTGGCCATACGACAATAATATAATGCACGGTACGTCGCACAGTGCACAACACATTTTAATTAAATAATTTAAGAAATAACTTTGTTATTATTTGTATGCTATGTGTCAATTTTTTACTTAATTTTAACTGCAGATGAACTTGGTTACAACGAGCACGCTTATAACGAGATCACGGCCGTGATGATCGAAAAGGTCCAATAGTTTAATTTTGATGCATATTTATCTATGGATTCTATAATCGCTCTCGGTTTTTGTCACGAATATTTTCCTGATTCTTGGAATAAAGAACAAACATGAAAAGGCGACTTAATGTTTATGATGGCCTAGTTACCCAGCTTAGTTGAAATTAGCTCGATACTTTTATTTCAGTGATGAGCTAACCTTAAACGTATTTGGGGAATTCCCAGCATTCTTGAAACAATAACTCGGATACGATTAGTTTATTGGCTGATGCGTGAAACAATGTGACATGGACAATCCCATCAATTTGTTTAATGATATCAAACTATAGTGCGATAAACGAAATAATGCGGGTTTCGTCATTTCACGACAGTTATTTGCGGTGGTCTTAATAATAATATTGGGTAATACAAATAGGGCCTTTTTCATAAAAACTTTCAGATCTGAATCAATGTGCACTCCCGACAAGTTAACCGCAGATGTGACATGAAGATGCCTAACTCAACAAGACGATGATGACGATGATACCGAGTGAATCGAGCTCAGTGCCACTGCAACTGAGATGAGAGGGAAACGAGGAGGTCTAATCATCGCAGATATATTGAGTAACGATTTCTGTTGGTCCAGCCGTCCACCCGTCCACCCGTGAACCGAGAACCCTCTCGATGTGTCCGAGTTCGACTGTATCTGTGACACGATGGTGTCGCTAACAAATACCTACTAAAATCTATCTAGAATCCTAGAAACATTTACCTCCAACAACAGTTCCATATACCGAATATCGCTAACCGAATAAAAGTACGAATTTCTATTTTAAAATAAATGTTATCATATCTAAATGACTTTATTCCACCGCAGTGGTATGTGATTGTATAACATAACAAGAACAGCTCAGCGCGAGGGGACTCTCATCAATCTGGAATCTGGAATCTGGAGTTCCCTTTTTTCGGCTAGAATGTGTCTTATCTCTCGTCGCTCTTATCTCTCGTCGCTCTTATCTCGCCGCGGTCGCCGTACACTTATTTTAATAAATATTCAATTAAATTATTTGAATATATCCTTGGTTAGCGCCAATATATTATTCCTGATGCAGGCTCAGCTCACAGATCAAAAACGAAATTTATTGTTCATGATTAAAAGTCGTTCAAACGTGTAATACGTGCTTACCATAAACCGAATTCACAACATCCACTTTTAACCTTTTAACTGACAACTCAATATGAAATGGAAAACACCACATAGGGTAAGACTAGGCTTTAAGAGTCTTAATTTATCCATCAAAAGCTAGGACCTGTCGTCCACAGATGGAAAAATGATTTAAAAATATGACTTTAATCCCTGCAAGTTTGCAAGGTTTAAAAATCCGCGTTAAGGCACTCATGGCATTTAAAACGTTAATGTCAAGGACGCATTTCACGTGATTAGATTTCGTTGACCTTGAAAACTATTCTGTGCTTCTGTGCGGTAGTTTTTCGAATATCGTTCGTTCTCCTCAATTTTCCGTTTGCAACATAACTTTTTTCTTTATAAACGAAGCGCAGCTGAATATTATTTATTTTCACCAAAATATTCAAACATCTGTCAAAAGCTAACAAAAACACAAATGTTCCGAGTGAAGCCGGCGGTAAAACTACAAAGATTCAAATTATTGAAGACAATAAGAAATTAGAACCGGCCAGTGCATGATGAGTTTTTCCATTGAAATAGTCATTTAGATTCTCTGTTAATAGATAGGTATATTTTATAATGGCTATCGGCTATTCTCGTATTGCACAATTATTAGTGGTAATTCTGCAAGGTCAACTTTGTATTTGGGCTTTTTAAGGTTAAACATTTTTTTAATTATTTGATACGTCCATGTTCATGTAGGATAAAATGGCGTCACATCTGATTCTCGGGCTTGTTAATATTGAACATAAATATTTTTCCGGATTAAATATTTGCACTTACAACTTAACTGAGGTCAGAGTAGATTTAACACCAAAAATAGAAATCATTGTTGATACCACCTTAAAACCGAAAACCGACACCTCCGAAGAGATTCCACGAGTGAACAAGAACAGACTAGAGAAATAAACCGAGGCGAGGCCTTCAACGTCCAAGAATTTGACAAAGGATTTCCTCATTATCATTGATTTCTTTACAAAACGATTAAATATTTAAATAGCATAATTCGACATCTTGAATTTTACCTCAGATATAGATGTACCGTATAAATAATTAATAAGCTAGAATTTAGAATCATAAAATTGGAAACATCTTTTTGTCTTGTCATTTTGATCTCTCTGTTTGTGGTTTACCTATGGTTGAGTTATAATAGTTCCTACTCATGCTGAAACTATCTACTAATTTGATAAAAAGAAATGTTACTTCTTTATTTCTCCTTACTGGCAATTGATTAGCAACGTAGTACACTAGTTGGATAGTTAGTGCGATATTATGATTGATTGTTCACCATATGCGTATATATTATCCTGTGATTTATGGACAGCAATATTATTATGCTTTAATTATAAAATCGTTAATTAATAACGTAGTTATTAATTAATTAAGTTTTACATAATTGATGCAACTTTCTTACCTTTTAAAGAAAAACTAGAATGTGGATTTTATTGTATAGATCACTTGGCAAAACTTCACACGCGAATTATGATGATTTAGTAGTGGAGAAGCTGCCTACAGAATGAAGGTGAAGGTCAACCCCTTCATTTTTATTATACAAATAGAAATAACAATCTTTGAATACCACGTTTTAAATTGCATAATATATAGCCATTTTCGAATTAACGTGAACGTGCTAGTTATTTGTGTTTTTAATCAAATATATTTTTATTCATCTAGGTGATAACAATTTAAAACCTAATGTCAAAATAATCTTATTTTTTTAAATTCTTTCTTTTTTATATTAAGATAAATATTTTTAAATAAATCTAGTACTTGAATAAAATTGTTATGATAATAAAAGATGTGGAAATTTACGAACTTTATTATTTCAATATTTATTATTTGTATTTAACTTGTGGTACAATTTATAACTTACGGTTATTTAAACAGACAATCTCAAATTGATATCAAAAATTTGATCATTTTCTGATAAATGATTCGAAAATATTGAAATAAACGTGGTTTCTCAGAAAATCGTATTTCCTTAAATATTTGAAATGCTCTAGCTCTAATATTCACAGTTCGAATAGGGGAAGCGGGGAAATATCTACTACTAAGTTTATAAACATCGTATTAATTCAATTTATCATCTTTGTCTATTATTAATGAGAAATTTTCCTATACTATTATTTGTATAAAATGCAGGTCCAATGTTCGGCGGCAGGTTTATTTGATTTGATGATTTAAAAAATTGTTTATTAACAAAATTGTTTACTAACTAAAATTAGAATGTGTCATGAATGTTTCCGAGGATGATTACATTTAGTATGTATAATAGTATCAAAGTATCAATAAGTGTTCAATTTTAAAATATTCGGGTCGAATACTTTCTATTTGTAGTGTGAATT
Organism: Eubasilissa splendida; assembly: GCA_031772225.1. Lineage (NCBI taxonomy): Eukaryota > Metazoa > Arthropoda > Insecta > Trichoptera > Phryganeidae > Eubasilissa > Eubasilissa splendida. Next base: position 39,784,210 of record CM062848.1, on the reverse strand, counting down.
GTGCAATACTTCATAATCAAAAGAGTTCATTAGATTTAAAAATATAGTTGGCTAACATTGTGAACAATATAATTGAATGTACCTCTCCCGTAACTAAATATATTTGAATAAAGGAGAATCACAATTATAACCACAACGGAACTATCGGCAATACTTCGGTGTCTGCTGCGGCCGCCATTTGCAATAATTACATTGATTTAATCCAGGATTGGATTAGAAATATTACACCAAGGAAGATCGTGGCGTCGCACACTAATCGATGTCGCCAAGGGGCATTTGGACCAGTGTGGCGAGCAGCGAGCTGCGAGCTGCGAGCTGCGAGTCTTGGCGCTCTAAAGACAGTTCAAGTTTGAAGAATTCAAAAATGTGGATGAAAAAGGAAGGTGACTGCTAGAGAACAGGCTATTCTCTGATTAGAACAAATTTAACAAAAGAGTAGTTTTGACTTAAGGAAAGTAATTAATGTTCAACAATAATTTATTCGGAAAACATACAGTTTATCAGTAATTACGAAAATCATAATAAAAGCTAAACAGTAATTAAACCAGTTACGTATTTTCCTAGAAGATACAATATGCTTTATACAGTGAGTACAATTTAAAATTTAAAATGGACTTGAATGTTTATATTCATGAATCTGTTGTAAAAGAAAGATCGCTAGAATCTGGAAGAAAGTGGTCTGACACCAGAAGAAGAAGCAACTGTCTATATGATGGAAAATAATAAAATATTTGAACCATCTTTTTCTGCATTGCATGGGAACAACGAAACTGTAGATAAAGAAAGGTTTTGTTTTGAGACGAGAACGGACAAGGATCCCATCCCGCTGTGAAAGTTATTACGGGCAGCTGGTATTAAGGAATGGTCCGGGTTTCATTCAATTATTTTATGTCGTTCTCAGTTTCCAAATATTTTCCGTATAGCATATTGGCGTGAAATTGGAGACTGATCCAATAATTTGTTCTATTTTAAATAAAATACAATAAATCATAAATTGTCGCAAGACGTCCGTTCTCTAGTTTTCTATAAAACACACACATCGTGTATTATGTATGCAGAAGATATTTCATATATACACCGATCTATTGCATAGTGATATAAATCTATTGCACGCTCCTATCCACAATATTAGGCTATACGAGGTTTTACATCTTGACATCTTTACATTTTTATTTAATTCAAATTACTTCATTTTGTTCTGGGCACAAATATGTTGATACTTGTTTGTTAAATCAACTAGAAATATAAATCTTTATAGAAATAACTACGCCGTAAACTCGCCAATAACACGAATGCATCGGCTCGGTAACAAGTTCAATTTCGGAGACATTTTTCGTTGCAGGAGCATCCTGAATTAAAAAAATATTATTACTTGGAATATACTTAGTTTTAAAGTTATGTACTATTATATCAAAATAATAAATATATTGTTTATGTAAAAGCTCCCAAGGGCGTTGACGGTAATAAAATAAAATAAACAGTCGGCGCTCCGCACGCGCCAGCATAACCCGCGCGCACTCACATCCACAGCCACATTCTGTCCGACTAGCGCGCGACTCGGCACAGTAGGTAAGGTATTCATTATTGCGCTACTGTACTCACAGATAACATGTTGGCTAACAAAATAATAATGTTGCCAAATCAAATCGGTGTCAATGGGAATACGATATATAAATACCTTTGTTACGTAGAAATTCTTATCATTGTGACATAAGCGCGTCTTCGTATGGGTGCAGCTTAATATGATATATTCCCTACATCACCGGCACTTTTAGTAGGTTTGGTAACCGCATCTTACTATGCAAACTGTCTACCCATAACTATATAAATACTTATTGGACTGCTTGAGGTAGGGTAGTTGAACGACTAAAATAAATTTAAAAAGTAATGAACAAAAAAATATTAAATCTAATTGTAATATAACTTTTGGTAAAACAGCCGAAAAGGATTTAATCAGGCCATTTGAAATAATTCTAGTATTCCTGTCTCCTGTCGAGAGTGACCGGTTACAATAATGGCCGATTAGTTCTACAAGTAATTAAGAAATAGGCTGAGTGGTCAGTGGTCACAAGTAAGATTATAAGTTTATTATAAACAATTGTCAAATTATAATTAAAAAATATCAGAACAATCAAAACACTTTATCGGTGTTGTGACGTGTGTACATTGATGAAACTCCTTAGAGAATCGTCTCGAAAGCGCATATAGAATAATGCGAAGCGAGCTAAGATTCATTGCCGCGTATATATTTGTGCGTTGATGTATTTTTTAGAGGTATAGAACTTTAAAATTAAAAACACATAAAAATCATGGTAATAGCCATTATTGGAAAGATAATTTTATAAAAATGATTTCTCGCATATGAATAAAACGAATAAATTTCCAATTTTCGACCAATTTTTGAAGCAGCTGGAGCCGTAATAACGAGCGGCAATAACGCGAAAAATGCTGGCTGGCTTCTCTAGTTTATCGGCGTAGACTGGACACTTCACATATCTCCGCAGAAAATAATCTAAAGGTGTTAAATCACCCAATCTTGGAGGCCAATTCACAGGTCCATTACGCTAAATTATCAAGAGCAATCTCGTTTTCGGCCTATTCACCGAACGTATGACGCACACGATGGTCAAGCGGCTTCAATTCTTGCACAAAATGGACCTTGTAAGCCCGTAAACCAAGATCTTCCATATAATGTGCACGATGGCGAATCAACTCATTCGGGTCCTCCTCAATACTCACTCCACTGCAGCAACTGTTTCTTCGGTGTGCACTGTACGGTGTCTCTGCGGATGCGTATTATCAATTAGAGTATGCGTGGTAACGATCCATGGTTATTCGAATTACTTGCTCGGATGGACGACTATGTCGACCGTAAAATGAACGTTGCGCACGGTAAGTTCCGCGAACTGAACCACGATTTTCGAAATAAATGCGTTGTTCTGACGTAAGTCTATTCATAGTGAAATGGCGAACCAAACTGAGTACAAATCAGCTGTCAGCTATCGAATTGGCTGTCACTAGAAAAAGTGTAGTCAATTCGAAAAACAAACCTCTAAAAAAACACCTTTATAATACAAATCTCACACATCTAATCTTTATTGACATGTTTCTATATTTTAAATCACTATTAGAAATCTTGAAAATTCTTTCGGAAAAGTGTATTTTGTGAATTTCCCAGATAAGCTAAACACATTGGTGAATGGTTTATACTGGGTAAATACTTGTAGAAAACCAAGTGAAATTTAAATCTAAGGCAGTTTTTACTAAAACTATGAATTTTAAAAAAATCAAAAATGACGCAATGTCATGATAATTTAATGGTTTAAAATGAGTTTGTAACATTTTTCTTAATTTATTTAGTTCATGTTTTTCTGAGGTTTCTGTTCGTTACGCTTGTGTTAAAATCCCTGTGTGGGACAATATATTATGTAGGTGGATTAGGGACATTTCTGGTACAAAGAAAATTAATTTAATTTTGTGCTATTTTTAATACTAATTAAAGTAATCAATTGGGAATATTTACAGAAAATGTCTATTTATCGAAAAAATATTGTAGTTGCTATTTGGGCTACGAACCCGGACTTTTCCTTTCTGGGGAAATGAATTTAATGTTCGCGGTCTTTCAAATGATTCCCACATTGTCTTAATTATTACGAATGATCTGGGGTTAATGGGTTTTATCTAAAAAACTGATATAAAGTAATAATAAAATCCGCAGTTTTTGAAAAAACGTTAAAAAATAGGCTTAAAATATCTACAAGTGCGATACGATGTATCGGAGTATTTCTGAATAAAGGTCCGTCTGCGCCTGCGCCGCTGGGGCCAGCAATCGAGGAAAACATATATTTATATCCAACTTTTCCTACTTCCACAATTACACAATATTTCCAATTAGTTGTCACTGCTATCTCATTGGCCGAGCGGAAATACAGCGTCACCAAGTTTCGACGTCATCGCTCGGTTGCGGTAGGCGCTTGGGCGGCGCACAGCGGGCGGGATCTACACAGAGACGTCACGGAGACTATGACGCTTCAGAATGTAAATTTCCTCTACATAACATCGAGGTAGATGAGTACTGGGTTTATTTTTAGCTTTCAAACACTATCTGCAAGCCGCACTACACATATTTAATCGTTTTGATCGCTCAGACATATGTTTAATACACTGTATGGATTCTGCAGACATCCCGAGAGGACAGGAAGAGTCCTGGACAGTGGCCGCAGAAGTACAGTGCCCTGTCCGAGTTGATCGGTCACTAACCTGAATAGGGGATGTTACGAAGATGTTAAAACTGCACTTCAATCGCACTTCTTCATTTAATCGCTATAATATTTCACAAAAAATTGATTGAATTCATTATACCGACGTCAAATAGTGGGCGACAATGTTTGGATGCATCGGGGTGGGTCATTTATTATATTCGGTGAGCTAGCGGTTATTTCTGTTATCGTATTATTATCGGTTAGTCTTGCTCCACTCTCACTTCGGTCGAATATTCGCCGTCACTAGTCACGTTAGTCGTTACTAGTCTCAAATAATGGAGGTTGACCCCGCTGAAGCATTGGCCCGTCGCTCTCTGAGGTCAAACGTTTTGGAACGACCCTCAGACCCTCAGATGGCTGATTCCAGGCTCCGGTTGCGCGTATGTAAATGGTGACAATGAGAAAGTGGCAAGAAAGGTGGAACGCTGCCACGCAGAGGAAATAGACTTACACCTTGCTACCCTCCGTGACAATGAAAATGAAAGGTGGGGGTAGTGCTCCGGCACTGGATCATTAGGAGATGCAGATGACCTCGTGGCAAAGGACATTTCGTGAGTAAACTCTTCGACTTGGGATTTGTCCGTGAGCCGTGATGTGTTTGCGCTCGGGTGCGGCAGACGACAGACGACAGACTGCGTGATTGTGTGAGATCACGATTGGGGATTAGAAGGAGTAGGTCATCGGATCCACCGGAACGTTCGGTTGTGGATCTTCCGCCGTATGTTGCTGGGATGGACGATGCGGGGAAGAGCGGCTCTCCCTCGCACTCTCTTGCGACCTGGATAAGGTGAATTTCTGCCGAACTGTGGCTGATTTCTGCGACTTCAACACATAAATGTGATGAATTCCGTGGCATCTCTCTGGCTGCCTTACGGAATCAATATGAAAACGAGTCTGACATCAAACTGATACCGCACGAATAAATATTGTACAGGTATGGCTTTGATACGATTATACGATGATTTTATTTTATTTTGGTTTTCATAACTATTTTTTATATTATACTATGCCTTTTTGTGTCGTTTTCTTGTCCATATGTTAAGGTAAGAGTAATTTGTCACCATTTTTTTCTACATGCAATGCCTTTGTACCTATTACTGTAGTATTTCCAACAAATAAATTGTAATATTTATTATCCCGGAGCACTAAGATGTCGTTTCGCTGAACAATTTATTTACGTCTCTACACAGTACAAAAACACACAATGAGTCAATTAGATCGATATTACAATCATTATCTTGGAAGAAATAGATGAATGTATTTGTATACCTGGAGAATGGTTGATTAATAAAGTTACAAAACCAACTAAAACGTGGATATTGTCAACCCACTGTCGAAACCGTAAATCTTACTATTGAACCAAAAAAATGTAATAATAATGAAATAATTCCGAAGACACGGCCAGTACAGAGACTTAAAACAGTAGAGAGTTAAAAATATTCTCAGATTTTCACGACCATTCAAAATCTTCTGAGTAGTTAACTGGGTTATTCTACCATGTGTATCCGACTATCTGACTGACCTTTCGGATGCCATTGCAGGTTAGATCAGGGCTGGTTCACTAATACGATGTGTAAATGTTAATGTTATGTGCCTCGCAATATCGTGTCGAAGGCAGGCTGTGGCGTTAATATATGGTTTATTATTAGTAACAAACTACAAGAAAAGGCTCGATATTGATATTCACTATTCACTATAAGGCAATGTCAATTTTGCTAAACTCCAGGATCGATAGAAGATTCTAAATGTTGATTATAGATATTAAATATAGAGACTAGTAAATACAGTGGTGTGTGATTCGATAGCATTTTTCTGCTCTTTTTCTTAATTTTTGGGCTTAAATAATGGAGTGCCAAGTTGAGAAAAACAAACATTTACGACTCAATTCACCAAACTGGGATCAACGCGGTCCGGTCCGACCTCGCTTCATCGGATCATTTCCTTTTACCGATCGAAACGTTCAACAACGACGATGACCTCAGAAATTGTCTCGGTAACTATTTCGATACCGGACCGGCCAATTTTTATAGAAAAGGAATCGACAAATTTGCTGAAAGATAGGATCCTGGAAGTCCTGTACTATACTATATAATGAAGAATTTATCCAATTGATTGAAATGTTTTATAATAAATAAATGAACAAAAGGCAAATACTTTTTAGACAACCCATTACATATTCCGCGTTCATTACATTTAACTCTAGCAGCTGTAAGCATCGCCACTTGTACAAAGGAAAGAAGTGTAATAAAAATCGGCAGTTTCCACTTGGAGAGTTTAATAATAATATCTAGATTCATCGGGGCAGGAAGTCGGTCTGAAGGTACATCGCTTCAGCTCCACCAAATTATAGTTTCACAAATCAAACTAGTGTTGGTGGTTTTCTTGGCGGAACCTTGCGGTCACTTCCATTTTACTTTACAAAACCGGAACATCATTATTACAACGGATGCCGAGTAACAATTATAATTTTAATTATTTAAATGAAACGCAAATAGTCCAACTCGTGTAATCTAAAGGTCAACACTAATAGTCGCCAAGTGAGACGTGCTCACGCGGTACAGCGGTTAGGCCTAATTATCAAGCGGTCGGAGTTGCAGGCTTCCAGCTTGTCCCGGGAGACCACCGACACCGATAGACTTCTATTTTCATAACGCAAGCATTTAAATTAAATAATATTGATATAAGGCGCATTCATTGTATATTTCTTAAAATAAAAAATCTCCGAATCCCAGTAGTGATCTCCACTACCGCAGCTAGCGCTTGAATGATGAGCAGAAATATGAAAAATGACTCAAGAGGTTGATCAATCACTCTTCAAGAGCAGATTGCCTTAATAGAAGAAAAAATAAAGAAGAGTCTTTCGGTTTGGCTCGAAGCAGGGATGCCGGGAGAAAAATAGTGGAATCGTGTCCGCACTTCACGGTCCAAATCTCCGTGTCATTGCACTTAGAACTCATGGATCATCAGCAGGGTTGTGACCTTCACGTCCCTTCTATCAGAAGTTGAATTATTTAACAACTGAGTCTTCTTGGTGGGCTAGTTTTATTGTTGTTAATCCTGTAGTGATTTTTTTATTAATATGGAAATTCGTATATTTTTCTGCACAGTTCAAAATTCGGATACTCAAAACCTAAATTATAGGTTAAAGAAGGTTAAATGAATATTGTTATGTCTGACGGTAATAAGCTGCGGGAATATTCCAGTTATCAATTGCACGTTCCGCAAACATTACAATCAATACGACAAATGTGTATTCTGCTTTTAATTAGAGCGAGTAATTTTATGGTTGACTCCATTGTTGATTCACTCTCACCGTGCTGCGTTTTCTAACGGTCATTTCAACATTTGTTTTCTCTCTTAGGAGTCTCACTAGCAACATCGCTCGGAGCGGTAGTTGCCCACGAAATACGGAGTTAATGACGCAAATTAAAATCGTGTTTAGAAAATCACAAAAATTGTGTTTCCTTATAAAATATAAAAACGTGAATTCTCCCGGTTTTTAAATTGAGAATCGATTGTGAACTAAAATCGTGTTGTTGATAATTCGAGCTTTACGTGGAAGTATGAACGTACGCACCGACTGGTCGGTCAACAGTCCTCGGTGGACACAAAGCACTATTAAATCACCCGTAATGATTTATTCAATGCTAACCGACTAAAATAGAATAAATTATTCCGCAGGTTTTCACGACCATGCACTAAAAATGTACAATTCTCTCAATTACTAATACTTCATGTCATATCAGTCATAACTCATCATTTTAATGTCGAATGCTACCCACAAAGTATTTTAAAAACTAATAAAAAATACTAAAATACTATAGGTAAATGTAATAATGTCCGTTCGTCACAAATGAAAAATTGAATAGGAAATTCATAAATTTCATTGAAGAGAAGTGTCAAATTGATTTATACAACCTTTTTGTGCTGAAATTAAATTTAAATAGTAAATTAAAATATCCATTTATATCGTCATTGATCGACACAATCAACTTTCATGAACAGATTCCAGACCTTGAAATTGTCAAGGACTTCAGTTGTCTCGGGTACATAACGAGTGAGGACGGCAGCTGCTAGATAGAAATTAAACGACGCATAGGTATGGCGAAAAGTTCCATGTCCATGTCCAGACTTGACAGAATATGGAAAGACCGCGGTGTTTCCGAGACAATGAAGTTCAGCCATTTATTATATTTCATATGTTCTGGAATCATGGATCATGAAGGCGAGGGAGAGAACATTATGAGAGAGGAGATGTGGTGCTGGAAACACATGATGTGAACTGAACATCAAGGACAGACTCACAACCTACAGCCTGAGACAGCTGTTGCGGTGGGCCGCAAGAGGAATCCCCCACCCGTTGGACCGACCTGAGAGGAGCACAGTTAGGAGCAGAGAGCAGGAGTTCCTCAGTCACGAGGGAGCAATGTGGATCGTGGAGCATATCGTCATAAATTAGAATATTGGAATTCCAACAATAATATTTGTCACAGGAATATTTTGTGGGTAGGTAATCATTAATTAATAATACCTTTTTATTAAAATATAGGTCGTTTTTAAAAAATAAAACCTCTTCTTTCTTGTCATCATTTCAATACTTTACTCATCTATTATCAGAACAAGTTTTAATATAAATTGCGCATCGTAATATTAGTTGCTACCGCAGATCAGTAAATGAAGAGACATGAAATAAAGTGTACACATGCGAGAGGTTCGGAACGTTAGTTGTTGGACGAGGGGCATTCTTCTACACACATTATTTGTGGAAACATGAATACGATAGTTTATGATACATTTATGCAACAGTAAAAGTATTTACTGTTTGAAAATGTAATCTTTGTGTAAATATGACGTATTTTTTACATTAATGCATATTATATTGTCAGCGTATAATTTTTCGTTTTAATGCAGTCATATATGTCACGAAGCTATTTGGTTGCGTAAGTGGAACCAAAGTGATCACGTGAGTGGCACCAAAATGAACATATTGAAACGAGGAATTTCCATTAGTTCACGTCTATATATTTGGTAGTCTGTTGTTCCTGCCGCCGAAGAATTCTGTATACGGTATTCTTTAAATAAAATGTAAATTGTAATATTGAGTAAGAATCTTTGGAAATATAAAATAAATTACGCCTAATTGGCGAAGGCCACAAAAAAGAGAAAAAATATAGAATATCTCCGTCCCGATTATTGCGATCGAGCATATTTCTAAAACAGGTACATTTCTTTTGACGACACAACCTGCACCTGCCGTCACCGTCACCGTCACCGTCAAGCGGAACCGTCCGATTAGAGACGAACGTCATGAGGCCGTGTACACACTTTCCACGTTCGTTAGGCTCGGATTTGCTACATCTACTCTACGCCTTATCAAAGCTTACCATCGGCTTGTATCAAAGTGTGTATTATTTCATGCGTGTTTTAATATATTTTATGCCTTAAAAAGTTGATCGTATTTTGAGAAAGTAGTAGCGATCGCGCGATGCGTGTCTCAAGCTGCGGCTCTGTATTCATTTGTAATATTTCTGAAATGTTACGAATGCCCGGGCTCCGTGTTGCGCCGCACATTATTAAACCTGATAATTTTTAGGAACTTGGCAATCGAATGCCAGCGTCTTACATTAAGACATGACACTAAGTATAGCAGTTCTATTGACAAGATACCAATGTTATTCTGGAGCAATCTCAAACAACAGACGCACAAAATTGGAAAGAATTCCTAATCCCATAGAGAGCTGTCAAACTTTAGCATAATCTCCCTATGGGTAATCTACCATCGATTTTACTTAAGGGCTGTCATTGAAGATACACCTGAATTACGGTGTAACGAACCATATTCGTATGTACGGCATTCTCTTTCAGAAGCAAGTACTATCTACGCTTTCAGAGCCGTCGGACTTCTTCATGGTGCTTGCTCTGCCTCGTGTAGAACCCGCCTCCATACTAATAAATTAAAGTGCCGGTTAATAATAGTAATTTATCTTATATAATATATAATATCATCACATATAATTGTTAAGTAGTATTTTATTAAATAACTTCAATACGACTGATGAAATTATTAATTACTCCCGGTCGCGACACCACTGGGAAGTGTCCCGATTTCTACAAGTCATTTATTTAAATAATAATAATATAGTGACTCTTAGTATTTTCTATGTTCGATAATTATATAATATAAATAGCCCTCGTAACCTGCGTAGGCAGTTTCTACAAACCTTAATATTAATTTGGCCAATTAATCATCTAAAATGTAGGGTAGGGTAGATCTCCACGTTATGTCCGCAATAATCCTTGTTCTTGCATTTTCGATGTGCTTGAATATTGTCCGAACCACAATCACCCTACATACCTATTAAGCATTGTTACGTGAATAATACTGAGTACACGTGGTCAATTAATATATCAATTTAGAGTTCTATATGCAGTTTCTGGAGTATTCACCCGCATGGTGTACTTTCTGATCTTGCGATGTAACACCCGAACGTACTCGTTTTAACCTTAATTTCCTAAACCCTCATTTATTACCTTCAATTCGACGCAAATTTTAGAGCGAATATAAACAAATAAATCTCAGCGCGAGCTAATTATCAATAATTCGAGTATGAAATTACACAGAGTTGAAATGTAAGAGTGGAAAATAAATTATACATAAATCACCAACCTCGTCGTAAATTTATTCTTCGTGGCGTCACTTAGCTATCCAAAGGCATATGGACATGTGAAACGACATGTGATATGCTAAGCGTCTGCCTCACTAGGCAAACATGTTCCACGATTATGAAAGTTCTCTATATATCGGACTTTGGCGTCCACTTGAGTGCTCTAGATCAACCCTGATTAAGATATCCGTTCGCTTGTTAGTGTCACGGATTCTTAACCTTCAATCCCTTGAATCCACGGATTATTATGATGATGCAAAGTTTTGATTCGGCGAATGTTACAGTGAACAATATCTCTATTGCTATAACTCGTTCAAGATGCATGCCCCAAGGTCCGTGTATCTCCAATACGCCGGTATTCAGTTCGATGGGGAATCGGCAATCCTTTGCCGCGTCCACCACCGAAAATAGTTAATTGTGATTGCTCGTATACCATAACAGTATGACTCTCAGGAAAATTACCGTAACCCATCTCGGCGCGTCTGAGAACATACGTCATGTGACGGCAGTGTCTGAAATATTACGCTGGGTGATCCTCGGTGTCTCAGACAATGCATCTCGAACGGAGTCAAGAACAATCTAGTTAGATGTGTTAATACTGCGTAAGTTTGTTTCCTTATGATACCCACGCTCTAAGTGGTGTTAAAATAGCAATTTCTCGAATTCAACTTAGAGACTCATCTCTCAAGAAGACCGAAGCGGGGCATTATAGTATGCTGTGGCGTCCTATCTTCTAGGATCCGTTCCGTTCACTCACGTCTCGGCTAAGATATAAAGCAACAGTATTCAATCGGTAAACTCTTTCGTCTTTAGTGACGATAGCGCCTCTTGGTTAGCTAGCATGCAACTCAGTCCTTACAACCAAAGTGTATGATCATAATCAGCATGGTTCCCGTGGGTAATGCCCAGAACGAAGTCCTTCCATGGCAACCATAAGACCGCTCCGACTTATCGAGAGACTATCTCGACATACAATTCCTGTGCGTCAAATTCCGACACTCGCGACACGCTTATTGCTGCTCATTGATCACAGGAGAGTAAGGCTCTCAATAATTTCAGTTTGGAGTTGTTGTTAGTACAATGTCAGGTTAAAATTCGCATAAACACCATTTAATTTCATACGGAATATCAGTAATAAAGAGTAGTATAGTTTTCATACTCATGCAATCGTGCGATTTCAAGGTAAATAGACACACACGCGTTCTCCAATAAATTCTACTATTTCTCCTTATAAATATTATTACTTCGGTTCAAAACGTAATTAATACAAGTACCCTATAGCGGTTACGAAGAGAGATTGTAAGTATCTCCAATGCAGGCAGCATGTTCCAGATTCCTATATTGGAGTTCCAATACATATATAATTACGCACATAGATACATAATTACTTAGTAGTTTAATAATTAGTCCAAAATAACGAGATGCGCAAACAAGCGGTGGGAGATGAATGCTCAAAGTAATAAATCAGGGTAGTAATTAAATAAAGTTGATAACTATTCAATAAACTAAAACAACTAAAGGAAGTAAGCGCGAAATTGGAATAATACGGAATCATTCATCTTTCAATCATTTACCCCGTATTTCTCTTCAAGCGAAGTCGAATTTTAAATAGACTACAGACTACGCTAGTTATCATATGAATAGATAATTACACAATAGTATTTGTTAGTAGTATTAATTATATATAAGCATTTAAAAATAAAACTTAGCGATTCTGGTCGGCTATGATTTACGGCATCTGCACTGGAACCGATCAGTTCTCCATAACTTAACGCCGCCGCAAAACATCTCGACTTTAAATTAGAACACAGGCTTTTGCAGAGCTGGCAGATCACTCGATTTCACTTTTAATCGTCCACGGCGCAGTCTCGAAAGGGAAATCAGATTTCACATCCCGAGCAACGTTACGATTTATATTCCCATAAAGCTTCTACCCCTAAGTGCGCATTTCCCGCGACTGTCTTGAGAACTCTCGCGTCGCCCACCCTGAGAACGACTCGCCCGGGTATTACTTCCCAACCCCATCACACCTCCCCCCGGCCGTCACCCCCTCACATCCTGTAACTACACCTTCATGTAAAGATCTCCGAACACGTAACTGGATCGTTCTATTGTTTTATTTTTAACATCAATTTTCAAACTAAGTTATGAAAATCAGACTAACTTGCTGATTTCCTGGAATGAGGCATGAAGCATGAGGAATTCCACCCCAACTTCTTTCAGAGATAGAATATTCTTCAGAGATCACTTCTACAGTTTTCTATTGCCGCTTCATGAATTGTTGCTATTGTTGGTTATGTGTGTTATTAAATAAGCGATAATTTCATATTTATATTTTTATTTTTTATCTTTGTTTAATTAACCACTAAAATGAGTTTAAATACATTTTTTTAAAAGTATAATTTCATATTTTTATAATTACTAATTATTTGTATCAAGCAATTTAAAAACATTATTTACTGTTTTTGCATAAATGTAATTTAATTAGCTTGTGTTTTTTTTACTCCAGTTTTGGGAAGTAAAATATTTAGACGTTTATTTACTTGTAAAAAATGTAGTTTTCAAACATTTGATGAATTTAAAAACTTATTTGAATCAATCCTATTTCTCGCCCTCGTGTTCGGTCAGACTGCAAGGTCTGCAGATCTTTAATCTTCTGAGGATGAGTCCCCATATTATTATATTAATCCAAGTTGTATTTATCGCAGTATAAGGACGCGCCACCCGCACATGCGCGGACAACAGTACCGTACAACAGCCAACAAGTATGAAGATGTACACGACACTATCATACTTATTGCATGATCAACAAGTGTGAATCGAGATATTTAGTAAACAATACAAAATGAAATAAACAATACGCCAGGTTCAACATTCAGACTGTGAAGTCCCGAACTGAAGAATACAAACATTTCGTTTGATTTGAAATGTAATATTATCTACATTTTCTGGTAATATATTATATTTATCACAAATGTTTCATGTGTGCTTGCACTGGCTACATTCATATATAATAAAACTTAAGTAAACTAATCAGGAAGTTGTCTTCTTTTAATACTTTATTATGTCCAAAGTGAAGATAGTTCCAGCTAGTTCCATGTACTACACTCGAGAGTTCTCTCCGGGAGGCTGTCGGCGAGGAAGTCACGACACAGCACTCCGGGCAAGGCCTCAACAATACAAGGAAACAAAATACAAGATATGCGCTTTTATCTATTTACAATATTAAAACCGATTAACTTCCTTAAAGACAATGGAAAAAGATCTACAGAGAATTCAGGGAATAATTACACTACCCCGAATATATACCTCAGAGCCCGACGTAAATAAAGTCTTGTTGTAAATACTAAATCTTCCAAAGTTTTAAAAATATTAACAAATTTCCTTTTGATATTTTTTAACTTTGGGATTTAGTTCCCAAGAATCCAATTTAGTCGGAACTTGACTCATACTTCCCGCCGTGACGAGGGTCGAGGGGCTCTGTGATGAGATCGCAGAATTTAAGAGATTGCATTTGTAGAAATCAGAAGATCCACTTATTAATTCAATCAATAAGACAATTATACGTGCTGAATATACTAACTAGCTCTCATAAAAAATAAGTGCTCCGTCTGTGAAGTTTGAAAGATATTATCCCACAAGAGCAAACAATCTTGAAACAGTTCCAAGAATGAAAACTACTTTTGGTCAAAGATTGTTAACGTTTCAATATCCCTATCTAATTAGAAATAATATTAAAACTTTAAATGACATGGTTATTAAAATGAGGTAGAGCAGATACTGACAGCATCTAAACTATTGTACATTAGGAAATAATTCTTCTAACTGCATTATGTGTAGGTACTCTTGCATTAATGTTATAATGAATTGTATTTATATTGAATTGAATATGTATAAATAGAATGTAAGCACATACAAGGTAAAGGAAAATAAATAAAATTGCTCATTAGTATTTTTATTCTCTCACTTTATGTATTTTCACGTTTACTTACCTTGTATGTGCTTCCATTTTATATTTAATTGTGTTTTGCCTCGTATTCGATGAGTCATATCGGTTTATAAAATATGATTTGTTTGCCAATTTGCCCTAAAACAAGCTTGACTAGTTGGGCAATGAATTTTTAAATCAGTTTTAAAAAATATGTATAACCGTTTATTTTAGCTGTACAATATAATATGTGATAAGTGTACCTGCGAAGTAGTCGAGTGAGGTGGCCCGTAGCACCGCACTGATGTTTTCGGCACATACCTCGCCAAGCCGCACTTAATACAGCGGTGACCGGTGCGGTATGGTATCCTGAGGTTTCACCTGCTCCATTTTTCACTACAAATTGTTCAATATTAAATTCGGTGTCCCCACCAATGTACAACATTATTTCAAGCTGCGGTCATCGGCGGAAACAATTAAAAATACTTTTTTTCTCATCAACGGGAAGTCCTTCGGTTAAAATTGAAAAATACTTACCTGTATATTAATGAAAACATTAGGCGTTAACACCAATCTAAGCCCTCGAGTGACTAAGTTAATTACAAAATCCACCGATCAGTTTTCACAGTTTATATATACTCGCTGTCAAATCAAACGTCCTATACACGGACTCGAGTTTCGGCTCTTTCAACCAATCTCAGAGTTTAACTCCAGATCACAATCTCGAGAAGTGGTATAAATATATTTTTTATTTATTTATAGACGCGACAGTAGAAGCGTATATAATCGCAACCTTTCTTGAATGTAAAAATAAAGACCAGATAACTAATTACAATAAAACGTAGTGGAATATATTGAAATAGCGCAATATACAATAAAGAAGAAATTCTGAATATTACAAAATAATATCAATCATAATCTATAAATACAAATACATTTCCATTAATTACTAAACAATTAAAAAATAAATGTACATAAAACTATAATATAAGAAAATGACGTAATACGTCAATAAAGTCAATAAATATTGTATAACCCGCTGTCTAACGTAACCAACCATCTACAGACTGAGCTGACACCGGAGAGCAGGGAGCGGGGAGCAGGGAGCGGAGAGCAGGGAGCGGAGAGCAGAGAGCAGAGAGCAAACACCTCTACCGAGATGCGTATCTGTTTTTAGCGGGCGTGGACCATTTCGCCATCGAGCGCGAGGTGCCGCGCAGCCGCGCAGCCGCGCAGCCGCGCAGCCGCGCAGCCGCGCAGCCGCGCAGCCGCGCAGCCCGCGCAACACCGCGGCACCGCGGCGAGGCGGGTTTTCCCCGCCAGCCATCCAGGTCAGCTCGGGAGTCCCTCTCCGCGGCCCGCTTATCGCTTGTGGCGAATTCTCGCAACTTCTGACGTCACAACACGCAACAGGTAGTGACGTGCAGTAAGCGCCAACTTACCGACGATTTTTTCAAACAATTCTATCAATTTAAATTTATAATATAACTGAAAATGTATTACTTTAAAAAAGGCCAATTCTTTTATTGCTCGGCATCGTATTCGATTTCGCTTAAAATATTTGCTAGGTTTTTCATTCTTACAACGGATTTAAAATATTTCATTAATAGTGTTCAAAGATATGCTTTTAAATAACTAGTTTTACAAATTAGCATGGCCTAAACTCGTAACAGAAATAATTATATTTTAATATTTAATGTACATAATATTGCATATCCCAGATATTTTAGTAATGCACAGTTATTTTGCCGGTGTGCATTGCACGCCCCTGCTATCCGTTACTACTCAAAATTATGAATATTTAGATATTATTTCTTATTTCAATGGGCTATTTATTTACTAAAAGTATATATGTAAGAATAAGATATATTTCAAATTGCACATTAAATACTGTATTTCTTACCGTGCGGCCATTTTGATGCGACTGTTCCCCTGTTGTTGACAAAGCCATCTAAAGTTGTCCATGACAAAATACTTGTTCTTCCAGGATATGCGCATTGTGCTATTTTCATAGGATATTGGTGAGTTTTAAATAAATAGGGAATGCATTCTGTATCAACTGATTTTTTTCATTCTAGTCATTTAAAAGATAACAAAAAAATAAAGCTATATTTTATTGGAGTGCTACAAAATAATAAAACTTTGTTTTTTTGTTATCTCCTTAACTATAAATAGTAAAAAATGAGACATGTTCGCATTGTTGACTTTGTTTATTGTCTTAGCTTTACAAGATATTCAAGTTTCTCATTTACAATACCAGACATCTGTTATACGATTTCGATCATTATACGATTTCGTATAATCTCATAAGGATGGAAGACCGGAACCGGACGACCGAACCTTCGAATCTCAGCTCGACAGTCAGTAGACCGACATAAGGTGTTGCTGAAGAAGATATTCTTAGTTAAAGCAGCACTTTTGTAAAATATTTAGTCGTCCAGGAAATCTTTCTAACCGAATTTTATTAACATTAATCAAAGATGATATTCTATTCCTCCCCCGGGCCATCGTCGAAAATGAAGTTTCACAACTATATCAAAAATAGATCGTTGACCATCATTGATTTTGAGAAACTCTTGGCAAATTTTTGAGATCGGTCTAGTCCATCATAATTTAACACTTCTTCTAACTTCTTGTTACTTTTGGTGACGAGGTTCGAATCGGGAAGAGGCAACCTAGAAAGTTGTTCCTATTGATCAGCGATATGTATTCTTACCGAGCATTTTAAAAATATTAAATGTCATCGAATTTGTTTATCATTAAGAAGTATCCTTCGATCCTTAGACACCTAATCCTAGGCACGTATACAAATACTTGAACGATGTTACACGTTTCTACACTTGTTGTTCTAGACGTGTTGAATACTTTCAAGAAAGATGTTTATAGGAATAGGAATAGGAAATCATTCACCGAAATCAACAAGCGGTTGTATCCTGAAAAGTTTTTAGAAATTTCTTAGATTTCGAAAAAAAATTTGAGTGGATCCATGAAACCTGGAGATCTTGGAAAGTTAGAGCCACGTGGACCGTGTCAGTTGAAAGTTGTCGTTAGATACAGTTTAACCATGCATTCCGTTATATGTTTTACCTAGGAAACGAGGTCATAGACATTGACGACTCCCACCCCCGCCCCCTGATGTCTAGAGGGGTATTGACTATTGGCGAGTTTAGTGAAACATGAATTACAGCACGTGGCTTGCGCGCACGGTCAGGGTCAGCAGTGTGCGCGAGAATGATTCGCTCGATAACGGGAGATCTCGATATGGGCTGTCGGGAAGTAGTGTGCACCTGCGGTTAATTAGTTCATTAGTAGTTAATAGCTCTGTAGGAAGTATTTCCTTAAGATTGACGGTAAACTCGTATAATACATATAAATAATGCTTGATCCGAATACATAATGTGTTGATTTAATATTGATTTCTTGTTATTATGCTGAAGGCTGAAAAGTAGGGCTAACCCTCCATCAACATCTTATATTCTGATCTCCATCTAGTCATCGTGGAGTAGTCTAAAAACTACATTAATATTCTACTTTTCTGGTTTTACAACCAAAAAACAAAGAAATATGAAACGTATTTTGTGAATATTTGGCAACAAATAATATCAGGTATTCTAATGACAAATGCATGTATATTTTTCCCATATTTGTGATACTGTCAATTGCAGAGAGCGAGAGTAACAGAAATACTTCCAGAAAAAACTAAGAAATTAAATATTTATTTTAAGAAATAGCGGATTATTATTATTTTTTTAATTAGCAATATTAACTTTGTGGCTAAAATCGTCGGAGATAAATAAAGCGTGTAAAACTAATCAAAATATTATTAAACAACCAACTAAATTTAACTACAAGTCCCATTCTGAAATTTTTTCCTAAAAATTATTCGAGTAAATTTGTATTAAGTAACAATTTGAGTTAGGTACTAAATTTATTTTTTTAAATAATTGTTTTTTTTATAAATAGATTTTAAAAAAAAAAAAGTTTCTGGTAAAGAAACAATAATATATGTTTTTAGTTAGTTATGACATATTTAAGAAGAAAATGGTATTTTTCGAAACCGGTAGATGTATTTCAACTCAATTAAGTGGTTAATAAAACAAAGATAATAAATAAAAATATGATTATTAATAAAGTTTAAAAATTATTACCGAACATTAAAAACCATAACGAATAATCCCGTATCGAAAGGATTCAGTCACATGATCACCATGGTCACCATCTCCTTTCTCCCTCAGCGGTACAAGTTTAGATAGCAAATCAAATCGGGTGGTTTTGTAAGAGCGGTCTCGTGAATTCTCAGTACCTCGGATATTTAGTATCGGAGCACTGAACTTTCAAAGTTTGGAGTTGTCGCACAAAGCTCATCCAGATGCGCTCTCGGTATTTTTTGCGGTATTTGAGCACCATCTTTGGGTAACATTATTATTAATGTAAATATGTAGTTCTTTGAAATAGTTTAATTTCCCCTGACTGGCCGTGTAACCTTCGACTGAACGCCAAACTATGCTTTTGTAGTTCAACCATTATCAGGTATCATCTGACAAATCTGTGGCCAATATTAATGCGCTATTATAATACCAGGAAGGTATAATATTTTTCACAGTTCATATATCATTATTTCTTCAATTAATCAAATACAGCAGATAACTGCAAAATCCATTAGTTTGTCCAATTTCTACATTGGTCTATCTTTACATCTGATTGTTGTTACAAAAATGAATCAAAATATATTGTATAAATAAACAGATAACACCAATCTCAATACTTCTTTCTCTTAACATTTTCCCATTATTTAGGAAAATATTCAGTTAAGTCGTTCCGAAGTTCTACCAGAACGAGACCTCAGAATCATCTCCCGCGACAAGATGGCCCAAAAAGAATACTGAAGGGTTTGATAAATTTAATCTACTTTGTCATTGTACTCCGCGGTCAAAAACTCCCGACGTGATGCTGAAAGCAATAGTATGAAAGCTATTAAGTCAGTAAATTGAGAAATGTTAATGAATGAGGGTGAAATATTTACAGGAAACGTATGAGAGTGAAGGGAACGCAAATTAAGAATCCCCCAAGAGGCTCTCTGGGGGATGTGTATGAATGACGAAAACGATATGAATAGAAATAAGTATGGAAGAAATAAAGTGTGCAATAAAACATATGAAGAATGGTAAGGCTGTGGGGTATGATAACGTTGCTTCCGAGTATATGGCCCATTAGTTGTCTCGTGTCTTCATGCGCTCTTCAATCAGCGTTTAGAGGAGAGCCACACCCCTTTAGATTGGAGGAGGGCTCTTATTATGCCTCTCTACAAAGGCAAGGGGTCGCGTATGGAATGCGGTAATTAAAAGACAATTAGTTTACTAAGCTCGGTTAGCAAACTATATGAAAGAATTTTAATAGAAAGAGCAAGAACGGCGACGAAATAAAAAGTATGCTTTTGTGGGTGGAAGAGGATGCATGGATCAGGTTTTTTCTCAGATCAGAGTGATGATGGAAATATTATTAGCAAAAAAACCAAAACCTTTTTTTGTATCTTTGTAGATTTGCAAAAGGTGTATGATAGAGTTATAAGAGAAAGGTTATGAAAGGTACTCTCTGATAACAGGATTATTACAGCAAACTTATAACGCAATGACATTCCTATACGAAGGAAGTTCTGCATGTGAAAAGATCAATGGATCATTACAATTTTTAAATATATATGTGCAATACTAATTTGTGTTTTACATCCTTCAGTCTCGTTTGGACCACCTTGTAGGATGCTATAGAGGGCTGATTATTAAATGACTATATACTGCATTGATAAATTTTATTGCTAGATTAAACGGAAGAAAATGTTATCTTTCCATTTCAAAATAAACTTGTGTTTTTCACATATTATTGTACACGTCTTTAAATATATGATGTGCTAGAGCACGTAATAGGTTATGTTATATGCTGTGCCTTATTTTTTTGTCGGCCAAATCATTTAATTCGGACACTCATTCTCAACTGACTTAAGGTTTATAAGTCGCACGAGTGTTTTTATTAGTTTGTCTGTGAAGGGTTACGGTTTCAGCTCCTGGCTGACGCTGAACCGAAGACAGACCTCGGCCCGAGGTTGCCCGAGGCCTGCAGACCACTTTGCTTGTCGATGTATTTCTGTTGACATTGTTTGCCACACCAGCCACCAGCCTCCCGCGAATACGTGGACATTTCACTCAGAACTGAGGGCATCGTATCGGACCGTCAAGATAATAATTGCACCAACGTGGAGCGACATCTAGCGCAAAACAAACAAACATATTTCTATTTTCGTTATTGAAGGATGCTGAATCACTAGCCGGGAGTTCAACCACATTTACGAAGTAATGTTTTCGATCGTAAAAAATCGATAATTTCCCACCAATAATAATTTTGAATCATATTATATTTTTCGATGTTTGCTAAAAAAATTTGAAGAAAGAGAAAAATTCTAATTTCCTTTCAGGTGGAGTTTTCGGCTCGTCCGTGTCTTTCGGCACTTCGAGTGGTGCGTGGTGTGTGGCGTGTGGCGACGGACGGTGCGGCGCCAAACACTGAATATTCCGTAGCAGGTCGTGAGCCTCTATTTCGTCGTGGGGTGTCTATTTCGTAACAAAGTTTCACCACTGCCATAGTCAGCACGGTCAACACTCAGCACCGCCTTGTCAAAACCTTAACACTAGCATTCTAATATATTTGTCCGTAAACGAAATGCCCTATAACCTACTAACCGTCAATTAAATTTCTTTATATTCAGACCCGTCATCCAGCCTTCAGACTTTTCTTATCTCTGTCATGTTATCGCATGTTGTCATATTATTTTAAATGATGCTCTACGATTGGCCTTTGCGGCCAGAGCATTCATAGCATTCATAGCATTCAGAGCATTCAGAGCATTGAATGCATCCTGAACAAGTCGGATCATATGACATATTGACGAAACAATAAAGTCAAATTACTATGTATTTTAATTTATCCATTAAATCAAGAGACTCGTTATTAAGACACCCAACATATATTTATTAAATAATCACTCCATTTTGATTCAACCAGTTTCCTATATCGACATATTGTGGATCGGAGCTCATTAGAATTTAGATTTCCGCAAAAATGTAAGATAAGTTGTGTTTGCGAAATATTTTTACATTTACATATTACATTCCTCTGAATATGCGATACCGGGTGTACTCATTAATAGCTGGTCCGTTTCTTTACTTTTTCCTCTCATTAAAAACTAGCAAAAACAATCGACTAGATAGCCAACAGTGTGTTCGGAACAGTCCCGAATCCCTTGTGTACCTACATTATAAGTATGCCTGTCTGTCTATTTTCTATATGAAGACACCCCTTGCAACAACACTGTATATAGATTTTTACAAATGTTGATAGATAAACGGAGCGTCGGCCATCTTTAATGATGTACATCGTTATTGCAAGAAAGCTCACTTAATAATTGTGTTTAAAAGTATTTTTAATTATTATATATGGTTATTTAATATTTTTATTTATTTTCTTTGTTTTATTAACCACTTAATTGAGTTTAAATACATCTACCGGTTTCGAAAAATACCATTTTCTTCTTCAGGATGTCATAACTAACTAAAAGCATATATTATTGTTTCTTTACCAGAATCGATATTTAAAACAAACACAATTATTTAAAAAATAAATTTAGTACGTAACTCAAATTGTTACTTAATACAAATTTACTCGAATAATTTTTAGGAAAATTTTTTAGAATGGGACTCGTAGTTAAATTTAGTTGGTTGTTTATAATTTTTTGATTAGTTTTACACGCTTTATTTATCTCCAACGATTCCAAGTTATTTAATTTGTGACCAACACCGTTTATATGCAAAATTGACAATCCCAATTTTTAATCAAAACTATGACCATTTTCTATCAAATGATTCGCAAATTCTGAAAACCCACTATTGTTCAAACATCTCAAATGCTCCCTTACTCTTATATTAAAATTTCTACCTGTTTTACCAATATAAAATGCAGCACAATCCTTGCAACTAAGTTTATAGACACCAGAATTGTTAAATTTATCATCTTTGTCTTTAGAATTTATGAATAAATTTCCTATACTATTATTTGTATAAAATGCCGGTCTAATGTTTCGTGGTAGGTGTTTAGATATTTGATTCGAAAAGTTATTTATGTATAAAATCCTACGCCAATAATCATTACTATCATTATTTTTTATCTTTGATTTATATAAAAATTGATTATTATAATCTTTTAATTTATTTTTTTAAATAGTGTATTTTGCCCGTTATTAACTGCTATTTTTTAATTGTATTCAATTCAAAATTCCTAAAATATCAATGAATAATAATCAAGATATAATGCATGCTAATAACATACGAGAAACTTTAAATACAGAAAATGTAATCTTAACTAATGCTGATAAAGGTCATACATTAATAGTGATTAATAAAATTGATTACATTTCGAAAACCGAAGATTTCCTCAAAAGTGACCAGTTTAATATTATGACAAAGGATCCGACTCAAAAATATCAAATAAATATTAAAAGTTTCCATTAGTGATATATTTACTGATAATACAGTATTATCAGATCTAATTTTAATGAATCCAAAACCTCCAAACTATATTCCGTATTAAAACTTCATAAGACTGATATTCCAATAAGACCGGTAGTTTCATACTGTAGTGCTCCAACTTTTAAATTATGTTCTTTTATTACAAAAACTATAAATAGACTTAATATTTTTAAACCAAAATACACTATAAAAAATTCTTTGCAATTAGTGGATATGTTAAAGGACATGGATCTTCCCAACCATGTTAAACTTGTTTCTTTTGATATTGTTAATTTTTTTACTAATGTACCTATTAATGAAAGTAAAATTCAAAATTAAAAAAAAAACAACTTTTACAGATACTATCATACACAATAAATCTAAAATTTAGGGTCGAATTATTTTCCATTTCTAATGTTCTAAGTCCTATTCTAAAATTTGTTCCAAAAAATTATTCGAGTAAATTTGTATTGAGTAACAATTTGAGTTAGGTACTAAATTTATGTTTTTAAATAATTGTGTTTTTTTAAAAATAGATTCTGGTAAAGAAACAATAATATATGTTTTTAGTTAGTTATGACATCCTAAAGAAGAAAATGGTATTTTTCGAAACCGGTAGATGTATTTAAACTCAATTAAGTTATTAATAAAACAAAGATAATAAATAAAAATATGAATTTTAACCAAAAAGCTAATATACTAATTTTAAAAGGTTATTTAATATACTGTTGGATGCCCAAGAAAATATACAACGTTGTGGCATTCATAACGCAGATCTGCCCATCACCGAAATATATAGCTATTCAATATATTGTGAAATTAGCATTAGTACGTAATAGGCAGTGCGACAGTCGCCAGCAGCGCCGGTCGGGCGCTACTACGGCAATACGCCAGGAAGAATGTGCGCACTAAATGTTTGGGATTCATTACGTTAGTAAAATCGACTTATTTTCTTTCGAATCGAGGATGGCGACCGACTTCAAAGTTTCCCAGCCAATTCTTAAGAATTAATACAATTTATGTATTACTTGTGAAAGTAGGTGTTAGATAAATGTTCCGATATAAATATTTCGCTCAGTTTTGTATTCAAGTTCTGTTTTAACAAAATATATATATATATATATATATAATTTTAAGTGGAATATTTGTGCGGCAGCAGTTGACCAGTGCCGTGGGGAGGGGGGGGGGGAGTGATCGAACACGTCAAATCAATTTTAATCTCAATGCCGGAAGCCGTTTATAATATCTCATTATTTCTACAGGTAAAAACAGACATTTTATTGGCTATGCATCGTGTAGTTTGCACAGCCCGCGGATTGCATCAACCACTTTATGTGAGGCCGTGAACTGAAGAAACCACCAAGATAATAGTTATCTTAAAAATGAGTCCTGAATTCGTTCAGTACAATTCTACTGATGATGAATATGTGAGGTTCGAGGAGACGGGTAGTGGAGACACCGGGGCTCCGGGGCTCGGTGGGGGGGGATGAGAAGGCCCTCAGACGTGGAGGACAAAACCGAGTGTCTTGTTACTGCTGGTAAAAATACAAAATGCCCATGAAGATTTTCTAGCCGTAATGGCACCGATGCGTAAGGTCACGACACGTTAAACATCAGAGTAAGGCCAGTGTCAGAATTATCTGCGCAGAAACACTTGAAGAAGGGATGTCGCCTAGTCTAATAGGATGCCAATCAACGTACATTTAAATGACTCACTGCATCGTCTCGGCTCGGGCAACTCGGATCGACGAATTTTCATCAGCGAGCTCCACTCTGCACAACAAAATACTCTACCGGGAAGCGGGTGAACGAGCAGCCATAAAAAATACAAGTAGATACGTCTGGATCAAAGCTAAGTTGAGTGACACAACTTAACTCAAATTGACGCCATTCGGAATGAGTTTCTTAATATAAATACAAGAAATTCTTCATCAGAATGTCAAATAAACTAACTAAAACCATATGTCAAATTGTTCTAATGATTTTAACTTCAATTTTTTTTTAAATTCTTATTATTTTAATAATAAATCTAGTACTTACTAGTACTCCTAACATAAATTGTTACGATGATGAAAGATATGGAAATTGACTTAATGATCCAAAATTAGTGGAATAATATTTTAGGAAACTGTTATTGAATAGGATTTGGATGCCTTCTCTATATCGCGTTACTCTTTTATCACATTTATCTTTAATCCTATATTTGTTTTAAATTTGTCACTCCTTTGATTTTCTTATTATTTACATATCTATGTTGCACATATTATTGTTTAGTAATTTTCTCATTACGCGATTTTATTATGAAATGAAATGTAACATATCTCTGTAAGGCCTATTGTTGGAGCTCGGTGCATGGTTATTGGCATACTTCCTAATACACCCATCCTGTCCAATTCCATCACCACTTGTGACCGGCGACTTGCGGCTTTTGGACTACCATCGTCGCTTTCACATACACATTGTTAATATAATCAGAGAATCTCAAAAAATGATAAAAAGGTTTTGTAATTCGTACTACCAAACATTTTCAAAATACTCAAACATAAGTATCTTCTATTATTCAAAACTCTTATCCGATCACAACTTGAATACGCATTAGAGATTCTGTGTCGAGACAACCCGGAAGTTTCATGGTATTTTGCTGTCTCGAGTCCCGGGAATTTAAAAAAATAGTATCTAGTTTACCCTAAACAAGGAACGGTAGTTAGTGAATTTTTGTCAATTTCAATTGTACTAAATCTGTCGAAACCAGTTTAATTGTCCACCCCTTTTTTGTCATTAATAAATGTCCATGTCCCATCGCAAGTATCACAATCGCCACCTCTCTTCAGCATTCTTACAAGTCGAATTAATTTTGGATTACGCTCTCCTATAGTGAGAATGTGCTGAGCTTACAATGATTTGTTCACTGATATCGATATATTTTCTGTTTCATTATCTATATTCAAAAACCTAATTAACAATATTCTTCGGTGCAACATGTTAATGATTTTTCCTTGGTTTTGTTTTAATGTTCACACTTTTGAAATATGATAGGATATAAGCTATTTATCTCTATTTATTTTTTCTGTCCAATACCAACCATATTCTTATATGTGCATTATTTCCAACAAATGAATAAATGAAGTTAATAAAAGAGAGTGTGTTATTAGTGAAAAGAAATGAAACTGATTTTACCTGCATAGTTGGAGCTCTCTACAAAATCGTTTTTTGAAGCCCTATTTGTAAATAACAATACAATAGAGCGAGATTGAGAACTCGCAGCCAAACTGCGCTGTCGAGTGCACTTGTGAAGCCATCATTCCATCATTCTATCACGCTAGGAAGGGTTTCGCAATATAATTATGAAGGAGGATTACTGATCCCGAGGTCGAGCGCCAGAGGCTGACACGCGCCTGGTCCGGCACGACAGTTTCACAACCCTGGGGCGCCGTATTGCGCAGCTTCTACTGACAACTAACCACTTCACCTTGAGCCGACCCAGAAGTTACATAAGCGCTTTGGTTTCATTTTAGAAGAGTACAAATTACTGGTTCGCCAATGCTTATTTCTATATTTTATACCGGGTACCGGGTACACGACCAGTTCGATAGGATGATACTGGTGGTAATATGACAATTACGCACACACGCACGCACACACACACACACACACGCACACACACACACAGTATATTCAAAAGAGCAAATAAAATATAAATTTAAAATATCCTCTAACTTTTAACAGCTATAATATAATTATTACTTTAATAGTTTTTTTAATAAACTTGCAGTTTTCCGTATACACTAACACTATCCATAATACTTGTAACTCAGATTCTTGTCACAGCTCTGGTATAGATCTGTTCTACGGCGACAGCTTCATTTGCATTTGTAATAAGGAAACTTGGAATATCATTCTTGTTTGTTAGTAATAGTAATTCATTTTTCAGCTTTTTGCAGTTACAGTTTCAGGCGAGTAAAACCAAATTCTTCAGATGCGTCGTTCAACATGCAAGGACACATAACGCCACCAAATCGCAGTTACAGAGCGCAATATTTTATAGAAGGAATACACATTTCCATATTATTCATGTTACAGGAAAAAACAATTGACGACTCAGCCGACAAACCCGCTGAACCGCATATTCCATCTGCATTCTTAGTTAATAAGTACATGTTTATAATTAACTCTGTCTTCAATATCATATTTTGCGACATAAATTACAACTACTGGGAGGAATCGGTCACATTATAGTTGCACACCGGATCCTATACAGCTATACACAGCGGAACCTCGAGCACTACACCTGTTCCTGGAGATAATTCGACTTTTAAATTGTTCATCTTTCGAGTTCAATTTACCCCTAAGACATAATGTTGATTGAATTAATCCATTCCAGACCTCAAAATTGACCGTATTGCATGCGGGATTGGGATAGCACAACAATAATCCGATGATGTGACAAAAGTATTTTATTATACTAAGCTTACAGTATATAATACAAGAGATGCGAGAGAGCGAGAGAGCGCGCGAGTGCCCGGCGATTTTTTATCGCTTTCACTCGCGTCATTCTTACCAATAGGCGCGCGTCACGCATTCGCTACATCCAGATACATCACAGTGAATAATAATAAAGCAATATTTAATTTCTTCTTCTTCTTCATTTACTTAGGCACTCCACCCTTCAAGAGTGAATTGTGCCATTAATCAAGTTAAAACTACATTTTATAGAATAAGTACTTAGAATAAAAAGTATTACAAGTCAATACCATTGTCGTTCAAAAATTTTGATATTACATAAATAAAATGTGGCGAGTTGAGGGAAAGATGGTACACGTCATGTTAACCGGGAGTTGAAATTTACTATTGACGAGATCACAGTAATCCGCAATGGACTAGCAAAATAGACACTTACACATCTATTGAGTTCAATCTCAACAGATGGGAAGCGACTTGGCAACACCTAATTCTCATTCTACAGATATTTTAAATTGTCCTCTCGGAAACCAGGGAGTAGTAAGGAATAAATCTTTGAATAAATATTATTATAATATATAGAAAGCTGGATGGCCCTTCATCCGTTTGGAGTACTAGTTGAGAGTTGTAGAGCTACCGCCAGCCGCAAGATTTGTTCTGTGAAGAAAAAACGATCTAATTCTTTAGTTTTATCATTATCATGATTTTAATTTTGTCGTTACCCTCGTAGACACGACTAGGTGGAACTCGTAAATTCGAGGACAGACCTACCGCACATGACGAAAGATCTCGATAGATTACATCAATGATTAGTAAGGAAGTTGGAAGTACTCCCGGTATACCTCCGAGGACCTTGCGAGCTTTCACCGCAACGCGCCACCACTGCGGAGCCCCAAGGCCCGAAACTATTCATTATACAATGATGTCATAACAATTACTATAGAAAATGTACTAACCTACACTTATCGATGTTTTCAAAAATTGGTTTATGTAATATCAGGAAGTGTATTGTAATTAGTCAATTATAAGCGTAGAACAAGCGAACGACTACTCGACTAGGTGTAGATTCATCTGAGGCATGACGTGCGAGGAAGCGGACCGAGCTGGTGCGGGAGAAAGGAAAACTAAGCTGGACCAGGCAGCTTCTCGATATTGTTAATATATCGTACGCATATGAAAAGCAACCTCAAAGATATAATATATTGTAACATGTTTCATTCTACGCCACAATATAGTTACCCGCAGGACCTAGAAGCGACAGTCCATTACTGTCTGCAAGTTGATCTTCTTCGCCTGTACTCGATGCTCAATACGAGTACTCGTGAAGACCGTTCATATGTTTAGAGATCAGTCAAAATACATAAACCAGCAACGATCAATTATTATATCAGCTTCATTTTATTATTTTGTAAATTTACCACGTTAACATTTTGTGATCTGTTTAATTAATAATTTAATGAAAAATCTGAGAGCGCGAATTTATGTCCATCATTGCCACACAGGACCGTCAGAATGACCGCAAAAAATTCACATTAATTGGATCGATTTAAATATTATTTATTAAGGAATTATTGTGTTTGTGATACAGAACTTAATTTTAAATAGTGGTTGATACCCCAAAGTATGTGAGTAAATATGAAAATTTCTTTCTTATACAGGGTGTTCAGGGGAAAAATTTCAAGATCAAATTGTAATTGCTCGTATACCATCAGGGTGAGATAAGTGGGAGGGGTATTGTTCGACGCGCGTGATTTGCAGATTTTCCAGTCGCACTGGTCGAGAGCGCATCGCGCGTTCACGGTTGAACAATATTTAAAGTGCGGTGATTCATTGGTTCGTGCACTTTTTGTACCCACTTTAATATTCGACGAGTACGTGATGGGCCGAGCACGCAACTTATCTGCTGAGTTGTGGGTGGAGGTTGTGTAAAGTTATGCCAAACTTTGTTGATAGCTTTAGCCACGTCGGGGGAAATGGCGCCGGTGGAGCGGTGTTTACGGAAGCCGTCGGAGATAAACTCGACGTTGGTGTTGGGCCCGGAACACGCGCTGTTCATCGGAGATTGCATTTTTTAGACAGGGTTGGTCTTGGAAGTCTGGATAGGAAGATTTGTTCCCTACATTGGAGAAGAGGCTGATTGGTCTGTGATTTTCACAAAAAAAGGGATCTCTTAGATTGTGGGAAGTTTTGATGAGATGAGGCAGTACTGTCGGGGTCTGTTTCGAATTAAAGCTCAAAGCTGTCGGCGGCCTTGTCTTCTTCTTCGTATAATAGGCCGTTTGGTGCATGAATTGGGGTGATCGGAGGTTTGGTGGCGCGGAGATATTTGGCCAGCATCCAAAGTGAGCCGTCCTGTGCTCTGAGGGAGGAAATTTTTAAGTGCCAGGATCCGGCCTGGTAGGAGGACAGTGCTGCTCTGTGATTGGTCTGAAGGTTATTTGCGCGTGATTTATCAAGTGGGTCGCCGTATTTTTGAAATTGGCGTCAGGCTCGAATGAAAGATTGTAGGTACTGGGGAAAATCCGTTGACTGAGTTGATGGAGTTTGTGAAGACGCCGATTTTAACATCGAGGTCTGAAGTGGTAGTGATATTAGTGAATTTATTTCGAATGGTTTCTTAAAAGAGGGGCTTGTTAACAAGGTTGTTTGTTGGTACAGGAGAGGGGGTATTTTTAAAATCAAAGATTTCTACGAAGGTGAGATTATGGTCAGGGTTAAGATAATTTGAAGTAGAAATTGAATGGGATCAGGAGAAATATTTTAGAAAAGCTATATTTATAATGTCGGGTCTATCCCTGTAGTAAAAACGTAGGTAGTCTTACAGGGTGCAATGACTGATAGGTTGTTGGAGTCGGAGTAGGATAGGAGTTTGCCGTTGCGGTTTGTTGTCCTACAGTTCCAGGCGGTGCTTTTACAGTTAAAATCACCAGTCTGTAGGAGGTCATTTTTATGAAATGTGCTTGGCGGGTTGTATGTACTGCGTATGCGGAGAGTGACCGGTGTCCACGGTGATGGAGGTCGATTCGATGTGGTTGAGCGTCGGAGGGGAAGGGTTAGCGGAGAGAACGATGCTTCGTTTGACGAAGATTGCGGTGCCACCTACCCTACCCTACCTAGTTAGGAATTTTAAATGAATGTGAAGGTTTTAGATGAGTCTTACAAACTTGAAGGAGGTGGAGGTGAAAGTGAAGTCGGCCACTTTTCCTTGGTCACCTCCCAGTTCATTCGCATTCCAACAAGCAATGAGTCCAAGTAGCGAAGAAGAGGGATTGGTTGTGTTGACCATTTCGGTTCTTTAGTTAAACTTGAGAAGATTGATAATTTTCGGAGCTTCGAAGATGGTGATTTCAATGATGTCGCCAGCGGAGAGTATTGAGGATTAGTTTGATGATTATGTCGGTTTGATGTGGAGGTTTTGAAACATGTTTAGTATGAAGGATAGACCGCTAAGATTATTGTATTGGTGGGGTGATGGAGGGGGTTGAGAGAGGAGGAGGGTGGTGGTGGTTGGTGGGGGTGCGTGGACAGATGCGTATGAAATAAAGGTTCTTGATCGTGGTTACTAATGATATCTAGGGGGATGCCACGTAGGACCACCTTGATGGTTTTGTCTTGTTGGGGAAAAAAAAAGTGAAATTGAGTTTGAGTTGTTTCAAGGATGCGGGTGGCAGTCCTGAAGCTGGAAATGTCGGTTGTGTCGACTTTGACTCCTTGTTTAGCTATTTTAGCTGATGTGATCTTGACACCTGCTTCTGTGAGTTTTTCCAGAGTGTTGCGCCAATTAGCGGAATCCTTTAGCATGATTGGCGGAATGTTGAGTTTTTTGGTTTTCGGAATTACGGGGGTGGCCGAAGCTTTTTCCGGAAAGGGACCGCGGTCCACGGAATACTCAGCTCGCCTCCACCCAACATGTTTCCATGCTATTTAGTGCTATGGATGCCACCGCCCTTCATTACACGCAATATTTAAATGAGGAGAAATGAAAACGGGCATAAATTAAGTAATGTGTGCACAATATTTATATTATACAAAACAATACGGATTTCTTCGGCATTGTCGTTCATTTCACCAAGACCAATAACAGCAGTGTCAAAGCTTCGGAAACGCGATTTTGCGACTTCGGCGACGGTGGTCCGAAAAAATGCTTATCTAATTAATAGTTCGGAATTTAGTATTTGAAGACTGACATAAATGATGGCCGGTTTCGGTTACAAGAGATGACGGTCTTTGCCTAAATTTTTAAAAATGATTAAAATCTCCTAACTGAAGGAGTACGTCGTGTTTGAATGCTGATTGAGAAGAGATCGTCGGAGCAAGTTTATTTACTCTCGTACATCAGGAGAGTTTAAACATAAAAAATGATAATTTTATCCTCGATATGGAATACAATAGGCTCAATGGGTTATTGAGCGAGTAGACGAGTTTACGAACTTTAAATAGGTTTACCTATTTCACATAATTGGGTTATTCATATTATTCACAATTAAATCATTTTACAGGAACTGCACTAGTATAGCATACAATTAATTTTAGAAAACTAAGAGAGTTCCGCAACATGTTCCTTATTGTAAATAAGAAACGCCGGACCTGAATGATAATTATTCTGCCGCACGGTAGTCCTAGGCTCGATATATTTAATTACGCTCTGGATATGAATGTACCGACTTGTTATGCAGATGAACGACTTCCACGTGTTTTTGCAGGGTTCAGGGTCGCGTACAACAAAAAATAAACTATTCTGCCAAATCGGTCGCATTCGAGTAACCAAACCGAACCGCCAATACTTTTTGTCAAAACAGTGTCACAATCTGACGTCGCCACCATCATTACGAGAGTATCTGCGTGCGTAAAAGAGACTGCCTCAAGAGTGTGACACGGTTTTTGCTTTCAACTGTATTAGATATATTAATTATTCAAAAAAAAATACAAATCGCTTCAATATAGCTTATGGCGAAAAACAAAAATAGGCAGGACTGCATGCAGAGAAATAACTAATAAATAATAATTAAATGTATTCATTATTTATAATGAATAATATAAAACCAATTTTATTGAAAAATATTGTTGCATCTTCCCCGGATTGGAAAAGAGATCCAGGTTCGAGCCTCGGTAGTGCAACAACAATATTTTTCGATAAAATTGATTTTATATGTATATCTTATAATTAATACATATAATTAGTATTTAAAATATCACAGACCGTCTGTTCTGAATAATTACAACTTCACAATAAGAATATGTTCTCTTTTATTAAAGAGATAGTAATAATTAATTCAGTTTAAGAACTATGAACTTAAATGCTTCAAGCGTAGAGTGATAGCAGAGCAGAGGATGATAGAAGATGGTCGAAATGTGACATCAGCGTATGGTACAACAAGTCTCTTCAATTGGCTTCTTCCAATTATGTCTTCACATAGAATATGTCAAGGTAAAAAAATACAACGATCTTCACATCATCTTAGGATATGCAGCACACCTGGATTTATTCCTGGTCTACACTAACTATACTAACATTGTCCATGTTCACGCGTTTTTATACTTCAATGGGTAGGTCTGGTATTAAAAGTTACAATATGTGCATTCCATTTGTGTAGATTTAAAAACAGAAAATAAAAATGAAAATGCTTCTGTTCAGTGACGGTTTCGGAGTCGGTCATATATTTTAAAGCTAGAGGTTTGGAGGCTGGCCAGCCGAGTTTTAGAAGATTAAAGACTGCAGGGAGAGGTACCTTCGTAGAAGAATCGCCGATTTGCAGCCCAGTTATACAAAGGTTAGTATATTTTTATTTACATAAGTTGAATGGACCTATTTAATAAACCAATATAAAATCTAGGACTAGCTATCGAAGCTAATTACAGCAACAGTCCAATTTGTTATCTTACTAAATATCTTCGACCTTTTCTGTCTTCAATTATCAACAATAGGTAAAACGCTGAGGCCGTAATATCTGGCCGACATTTTTAAGGTTTTTTCGCAAAACATGTAACTTTTATTTGTAAACGTTTTATTTGGATTAAATTTTTAAATACAGTTTAATCTCAAAAACAAAACCGGTGGATATATGCACGGAATATGGAAATATGTATAAAATTGTTTTTTCTTAATAAATTGATTACTTAAGATTTAAGTAATTTAGTATTATCTAATCTATCAAGTTTTCAAAAAATAAAATAATTATGTTCCGTCTCTTATACCATTGGGTTTTAAAAACATTAACATTTGCATTCAAAATTTGTTAAATTTAGAAAGATAATTTTATTAATATATTTGTATTATAACTCGAACTAAAATATTACTAAATTAATTATAATAAAAAGGTGGCAGCTTCATGCAAACGGCGGTCCCATTTTCCTTAAAGACATCGGCTGAACGAGTTTATCATGTAGTTCATGTATAACTTAAGTATAGTATCGATGGTAACAGCATAACCTATGTCCAATTTTAGCCTATAATTGAGTATGTAAAAGCCACTAGTATATGTATATGGATAGTTATTTTAGTATTAATTTACAGGTGTTTTTTTTAGAGGTATAGATATATAAAATTAAAATAACACTTCAAAATCATGGTAATGGCCATGGTATTGGCTTTATTGGAAAGATAATTTTATGCCATTAGTGTTAAAATATGATTTCGCGCATAACCGGCTGGCTCAAATAAGTTGCTATCTGGAAGTCCAATTTTCGACCACTTTTAGGAGCACCTAAGACCGTATATCGGCAATAACGCGATGAATCCAAATCGTCTATCGTGTCTGGTTTATCGGCGTAGACTAGCGATTTCCCATATCCCTACAGAAAATAATCTCACAATCTTGGAGGCCAATTCACAGATCCATTACGCAAAATTATGCGCTCATCGAATGTTTCTTTTACGCATAGTCACGCGGCTTCAATTTGTGCACGGGCTGGACCTTGTATGCTCGTAAACCAAGATTTTTCGGCAAAATATTCCATAAAGTGGATGGACACAGCTCCAATTGCTGTGCACGATGGCGAATCGACTCATTCGAGTCCTCCACTACAGCAATAGTTTCTTCGGTTCAATGCGTATTATCAATTAGAGTATGTGTGGTGCGAAAACGATCCATGGTTATTCGAATTACTGGCTCGGGTGGACGATTATGTCGACCATAAAATAAACGTATCGCACGGCAAGAGTTGCGAACTGAACCATGATTTTCAAAATAAATTTGCACCATTTGAAAGCGTTGTTCTGGCGTATGTCTATTCATGGTAAAATGGCAAACCAAATTGAGCACTGTCAAATTGGCTCTTTATGTAAACAACCTTTATATACAATTATTATTATACAAAAGCATGGCTGTACATTCGATACATACACATTTAGTTCATCACAGACACAGTGTCTTCCAAATGCATTACCATTTAGCGATGACTCCCTCTGCCTGGTGATTGGTCGCGGTGATCTAGCCAATAGGCCGGCCCTGCTCCTGGACAAAGCCCAGCCGGATGCCGATAATATCAATAAGTAACTTCGCATTTAATTGATCTGCATTGGTTTTTCTATTTTCAGGGTTAATATTAAAAGAATTACAATGAGTGCGCCGCCAGCGCCGGCAGTGCGCACTCAGTAGTGCGCCAGGTTCCCCGAGCGACAGCAGCTCTCGCGCGGTTAGAATGTGTTTTGCGAAAAATAGTATTTATTTTTCTTAGTACCATTTTTACGCCGAGTAATTGAACACAGTCGCCATGAACTGGTTGTTGAGTGTTCTAGTGATCACGGGGTATGATTTCTTTTGTTATTTGAAGACCCATCGCTCTTGACATTGGAAACCATTACTATTATGGTGACCATTAGTATTACCTAACCGAATCAACTATACTCTATATCAGGAGAACACATTCTTATTGTGAAGTTGTCATTATTCAGAACAGACGGTCTGCGATATTTTAAATATGAATTAAATGTATTAATTAGAAAGATATACATATAAAATCAATTTTATCGAAAAATATTGTTGTTGCGCCGCCGGGATTCGAACCTGGATCTCTCTCTTAACCGGGGAAGGTGCATTATAGATAGAATAGTTGCTAATGCACCTTCCCGTTAGGAAAGAGATCCAGGTTCGAATCCCGGTGGTGCAACAACAATATTTTTCGATAAAATTGATTTTATATGTATATCTTTCTAATTAATGTATTTAATTCATATTTAATATTCTATATCATTTACGAAGGGTGGAGTCGTGTTATAAATATATTTTACATTACACATTATGAGTGCATAATTACGAAGTATAAATAATTATTACTTTATTTAATGTGTTCAAAATATATTCGTTTCCAAAATACTTACGGAATGTACGACATCTTGAGCTCCATTTCATATTTAAAATAGACTAAATTTAAAAGAGACTTATTTGATAAATAAATATTTATTATTTGTGTTTATAACAGGAATCATTTTTTATATAAATACAATAATCTCGAGAAAATTGTTTTACAAAACGTGTCTTAATTAACTTTTAACTATAAGCAATTCTCGTCACTTGTTTTTGGAGATTTTCTATAATTTATATAGAACTTTTGCCGAAGACGTCAAAATTTTTTTCAAAAATATGAGAGCAACTTAATTATCTCTGCAGCCACTTTAATCTTTCTGCGAATCTCGCACGAACCTGAATTGTCATTTGGCGAACACGATTTTGATTAAATTAAAAAATAATATTTAAATCGGCCCGCGATCAGAATGAGCGCACAACCGTAGGCGGTGGATTCTAAGTAAAGGGTTTTTATAAATTAATCATTTTGGTATATTATAATTATGATGCATACGTTACAACGAAGACCGTTTAAAAAATACTTTCTGAATACACTGCACACACACGTTGGGCACTTCCTACACGTCGTGCACGTCTGGAAACGTGCAGGCCCTGTCACCATCGGGTCATAACGAAGTATAGTTGTGAAAATTAAAAAAACCATGTTACCCCACAAAGTAACACCATGTTAATTAATGATATTCCTGCCGGGTTTACGCAAATAAATATGTGTTCCTGGAAAAATTCAATTTCACCGAGTGATGTTCGCTGCTTTCTGGTAAAATGTTTGATGAGCCAGTCGGGCCAGCGAGGACAGGTTTGAAGGGTGTCGGCTGGTCAACTATCGACTGGGAACTGTCTTCCACATATGGCAGAAAGATTTGCAATTACATTGGCGTATTTAATTCCCTTTCTGCAAGGTCGAAAAGCGCGTGCAGTCACGCTCGTGGCTATCCAGCCATACGTTAACGCCATTTGTGACCAATCATGGCATTCAAAATATTAATCAATTATTGTAAGAAAGCGATCTTACAATTATACAAAATAAGTACAGAAGATGTCGAAGGTCTAGGTAAAGTCTGAGTAGTAACACTAGCATCATTCTCCTTCATTACCTGGGTAGGAATACTTATGTAGCTCATGAGATTAGGCGTAATTAGGCAGTGTTCCATCCATCCAACATCATCTATCTAGTAACTAGCAACGTCATATCCCTGTAGTATAGAAGTGAAGTAATAGTAATTCATTTTTGGATCTAATTTTTAAATTTAGAAATAAGAGAGTATACAAAGTGAAAGAGTTGAAGGTCACCGTTGGTGAAGTCATCCTGACACGTACCCTACATTGTTCACTCGCGCTGCATGCTGACCATCGGCGGGTGTGGGCACCTGGGGCTGCATGCTGACCATCGGCGGGTGTGGGCACCTGGGGCTGCATGCTGACCATCGGCGGGTGTGGGCACCTGGGGCTGCATGCTGACCATCGGCGGGTGTGGGCACCTGGGGCTGCATGCTGACCATCGGCGGGTGTGGGCACCTGGGGCTGCATGCTGACCATCGGCGGGTGTGGGCACCTGGGGCTGCATGCTGACCATCGGCGGGTGTGGGCACCTGGGGCTGCATGCTGACCATCGGCGGGTGTGGGCACCTGGGGCTGCATGCTGACCATCGGCGGGTGTGGGCACCTGGGGCTGCACGCCGAGCATCGGCGGGTGTGGGCACCTGGGGCTGCATGCTGACCATCGGCGGGTGTGGGCACCTGGGGCTGCATGCTGACCATCGGCGGGTGTGGGCACCTGGGGCTGCATGCTGACCATCGGCGGGTGTGGGCACCTGGGGCTGCATGCTGACCATCGGCGGGTGTGGGCACCTGGGGCTGCATGCTGACCATCGGCGGGTGTGGGCACCTGGGGCTGCATGCTGACCATCGGCGGGTGTGGGCACCTGGGGCTGCATGCTGACCATCGGCGGGTGTGGGCACCTGGGGCTGCATGCTGACCATCGGCGGGTGTGGGCACCTGGGGCTGCATGCTGACCATCGGCGGGTGTGGGCACCTGGGGCTGCACGCCGAGCATCGGCGGGTGTGGGCACCTGGGGCTGCATGCCGAGCATCGGCGGGTGTCGTAGACTGAAATTTGAACTGAGCGGGATTCTTAAAGAATTAAGAGAAATTCTTCTTTTTAGATTATTACTTATTCATGTATTTTCTAGATAAGACTTTAAAGTAACACTTTGGATTCCAGTTTTAAATATTCCGATAAATGTCCATTAATTTAGGCACTTCACTGAAGTCAGTACAACTCGAGCCCGACCAACAAAGTACTTGGCGGTTATGCGAGCCAGTTTTACAACTTTCATTGTCTCACTTGTTGAACTTGTCTCTTACATATTTTTTAATCATTCACAAATCTCTCGTGGGAAATAAAATTTTATTAATAAATGTCTTCTAGTATAAAGACCCTATGGGCGGCTATAGTGGCGGCCTACATTAGTTCCCGCGTGACTATGGCCAGCGTTTCCGCAAAACCAATTCTTTAATCTACATTACAAAACTTAATTTGTTATAGAAAAAAAGAAGTAGTCGCTTGCGAAGACTGGTGATTTCTTTTAACTATTTTTCAAACATAATTTATTGTTAAGGAAAGATAATGAGTCTACCACAGTACAACCTAACCTAACCTATTAAGGCAAACAAATTCAAACCGTTCCGATAGTAACGATGGGCGAAGGCTGACTGCCGACGCTGCCGACGCTGCCGACGCCACCGCTAGTCACAGATTTTATGAATATGAATGAAAGAAAATTAATCGATAAAGAAATTTTTGCGTTTTGTGCCAGGTCCGCTGGCTACAAAAGTTAGGCCGTTCTTCAAGCGGGTGTGAGGTCTTGGCCCCTATATACGCATATCATTAAATAAATAAATATATATCTCTAATCTAATAGTATCATTATAACTGACCTATGATAGTGTATGATACTGAACATATCCAATGAACGCTCGATAAACACCTTCAGAATGTATCCCAAACTTTACTAATTTGGATGAAAGAGCACCGATCGATGGAAAATCAATCGAGGAAATTAATCGAAATTTCGGTCCCAGGTAGCACTTGGATAGGTGGCCGTACGCTCTTCGTTAAGCTAGATTTTCTGTCCATAAATTAAACTACTTCTTTTCCAAAGTGGAAGATATTTATAGATTTCCTGATTCAATATCAAAATGTCGCTTGAAAATGATGTAGCAAAGTTTAATAGCCAAATCTGAACAGCCAGGTCAACATTTCTGGATTCTTTGATCTCATCTTCTAATTCACAGATCTTTATTTCATACATATATAAAGTAACAACTCGTGTGTACATGTTGGACCAGGGAAAAGTATCGAACCTTGATAGACAATGATTTTACTGTACTGAATATAAAGTAAATATCACTCGGGAAAGTTGTAATCACCCAGTTGCAGGTGTCGATTACTGCGCTCGCCTCTCGCCTCTCGCCTCTCGCCTCTCGCCTCTCGCCTCGCTTCGCTTAAAATAATTTTGTTTTAAATGGTCTCAGTAGCCTGTACCCGTATAATATTACATCCGATTAGAAATAAACAACCTTAGGGGGTAGCTTTATTCAAAAATATAGCGGAGGATTTGTTGACTGGCCGACACTGACAAGAAGTTGAAGGGAATCAGTGGTATGGATTGGCATTAGCATCACATATGCGCACACGCATAGCTTTGCACATTTAGTTTCTCATGTTTTATTAATCGTAGGCTTAGAGCCTGCGTAACGTAATGCCTTCCGCCTCCTGCCTCCAGAGCGACCTTCATCTGTAATCATTTCTCTCGGATCGCGAATCAACAATGGCTATGTACAGTGCCGGCCGCCCTCCGTGCGGTGTGCCCCGCGCACTGTGCCCCGCGCTTTGCTCACTCCTTCTTGCGCGCTGAAGGTAATTTCGATTAAAACTCGACCTGCTATTGTTGAGTTGTTCTAATCGAGCAGATCTCGTTCGCCCCGTAACCGCGCCCTTCGACACAAATGACGTAACTTGTGTCGTGATTACCTCTACAACCGATTTTAATTATTATATTCACGATTTCTCAATATAAAAATCCACGGAGCTCAAAACCGGTTGTCGTTAGTTGAATACTTTGTTCTTTGATAGTTCCTTTTCTGATTTGGCTGCACCGAGTACAGAAAATCGAGCACTCGGGTGAAGGATGCCGCGCCTACTGAACATTGCACGTCTGTGTTCATTGTTGTGCCAAGAACGTATCGAAATACGGTTCGGAAGGATATAGAATGACCCGACTGCTTTCTGATTAAGAACACACACCACACTGCAGTCTTTATTTAATAGTACAATTTACGTATCTCTCATTACTTTAAGAAACCACCGCATAATAGGCTTATCAAAGTCACTCGAGAAACGTCATTCAATTCAATTCATTGTTTCGTTTTTATGTTTACTGTACACATGCATATTCAAAATATGTTTTTAAAGTTACCTTAAAATATTTAATTAATGACATTACTTAAAATAAGCAGTACCCAGATCTAAAAAACCGATTTTTCGATTTAAAAAGATATTAGAACAAGAATTTCGTTACAAATAAATTACGTTATTTCGTATTTTTAAATTAATAAACATACTAAATTAGTAACAGAAATAAGATTTCTAACAATGCTAGTAGTTAGGTTAGGTTAGTAACGGTTCGAATTTAACTTGTAGC
This sequence comes from Eubasilissa splendida, assembly GCA_031772225.1. NCBI lineage: Eukaryota > Metazoa > Arthropoda > Insecta > Trichoptera > Phryganeidae > Eubasilissa > Eubasilissa splendida. Next base: position 39,743,335 of record CM062848.1, on the reverse strand, counting down.
GTAATAGAGTTTATCGGTTTTACTTACTATACTAATACAGAAGTATTCTTCGAAATATTGAACTCTCGGCTCTGTCGGCTGCGCTCGGGAGCAGCCCCAGAGAGGTCATCGCGAAAGAAAGTAACAATATTTATTTCCTTTATATTTACATTTATAGTTCTCAATTCTCAATAGCATAATTAAAACTAATCGTGATCAGCTGTGCAAATTCTAGGCTAGGTTATACGTAAGTATGCAAATTTTCATCTCCCTGCGATTCTCGGTATTGGGGTTACATTACACCGACCTCGCCTTCTATTACCCGCTAGGTCATAAGGCTCGCCGTCTGCCTTGGCCAATAATTCCTTCAAGGAGCTGTCAGCTGATTCTCAATTGTTCACAAATGGATAGATTAAAAATCCTATAAAAAATGTTCTATAATCATTTTGGTAGTGTGTTGAGCGCTACCTGCGAACTCATTACGCGTACCCTAAAAGTTAAAAGTAGATTTTCATGGTAATATCGTACAATTATTGACTTCACATCTTATACAATAAATGTTTTAATGTCTATTTCACTATTTCATTATTTTTTTATCTGGATTGCTTATCATTATACGATAGATTGATGAGATTGGAAGCAACGAGAACTGACACCTGTGTGGTAATGCTAAAGATGTATGTAGTTACACAATATTGTTAATATTATCCGTAATTAAAATTGTAAACTAAATCAAAACTAAAAACTTTGAGAATTAAAAGAACACATTGAAGGAAGTGAGGTGTGAGGTGTGAGGTAGAATGAACAGCGGTCCGCCTCTCGAAGTGAAATGAATAATGGCACTCGGCAGTGTTTTCATTGTGTCAATACTACTCGGACAGTCCGAGCGCGGTGCGGAATCCGCTCTTGTTATGAAGTATAATATGTAATACTTGTCACGAACGTAAGTCAATACTTTTCTGCCCAAAGGGGTTCGAGCAAAGGTCTCGTCGAGGGTTCAACTTGTATGGACCGGTCATGGGGAAGATCAGAGGAGTAGGGGGCGACCTACAGCTCGAGTGCGGTGTGTAATGTATTTCTTTTTTCAGAGTGGCATCTTCTGTCCAGGGCCTGAGGAAGTTTCCGCAGGGGTTCAGGTTCGGTACGGCCACCGCAGCCTACCAGATCGAGGGAGCCTGGAACGCTAGCGGTGAGGCAGCCTCATATTACTTTATATTTTATATAGACCCGAAATTAAGAAAACAGTGTTTTTCACAACTATTTTTGTCTCTCGAGTACTGGTAAGTTTTTGAGCTACCTACGGTCAAACATGTATCGGTATCCCTACTCCTTTTCATATAGAAAGAACAATTGTAATGGTGTGAGTAATACCAAACGTAATATGCGCATTGCAATAGTGTATCGATACCGTCTAGCGTTTTAATTGGTTAGTGAGCCGGGTTGTCTTTTGAAATTAGTTATAAAGACGCTACAAAATATTTTTGTTTTATTTTTATATTATTATCAACATTTATTAAGACGCGTGCATTTGTTGATTTTTCTCGTTTTTCCACTGTTATACAGGTAGGCCATAAGTTTTTGCGCTTTATAAATCGCTTCCGCGCGGATAAAATGACCACACGGGCGACAGCGCGCGAGAGTTTGGGCCTTGGAAATTTAGTCGCGATGGAACGCTTCTCGGGAGACCAACGCGCGTTCTGCGTAAAACAGTTTTACAAAAACAATGCTTTTTATGCGATTATTCGGCGCCCGTATTGCGCTAACTACCGATTACACAGTGTGAATCAATGTCCGAGTGTTAATTTAATTAAACTGTAGCTCGGGAATTTCGAGGAGACTGGTTCAATGCTAAATAAGAACAAAACCGGGCGGCCGCGGAGCAGGCGAAGCGAAGAGATTGTCGCGCAAGTTAACGAGTCTGCACGAGAAGATCTGGGCTTGTCGACTCGCAAGCGTTCGACGGCTACGGTGATACCAAGATGAACTTAAATAATAATAAATGATAAATCAACCACAATAATCCACGCGCTTTGTGTCAGTGTTTCGAGGAATGCCAGCGGCGGGATGGAGGACATTTTGTGAAAATACATTCATTATCATGCGACCAGTTGTTTTTTTTTTGTTGAATTTATAAAGTGCAAAAATGTATGGCCCACCCTGTATATAAATACGTACTTACACTATAAAAACCATATATTAACAATAAATATTCCTAAAATCATTATATGTTCCAATAAACCATTTTTTTCCCTGGACATAAATATACCTAACCCTACTTTTATTACATATACACAACGACGGAAAACATAAAAAATATGTATTCTATTTCTTACAAGTTATCCGGCATCATGTATTTATTAATATTTTTTAAATAAATTTAAAAAAACAAAAAGTATTACATTTTTTTTAAACGTCCTGTTAGACACACTAATAGAATTTGTATTTCTAAGTCAAAGTAGTTTATTATCTATAGTATCTCTACATACAATAAATGATTATACTCTTTCTTAACTATAGTGATCAGTTACGCTTTTTTCGTATTAAATATTCCATCTTCGATTTTTGAAGATCGGTAAAATGATTCCTTCATCATTTAGGCTATCCTTATGTATACAGATTGCTCCTAGATTGTTTAGCAATCGCTGGTTAGTCGGCCGGTGTGAATGCGAAGTACGGCCATGTTTTATAATAAAATGACTTACAATGCTTCTGACAAACTTGAAATGTATTAACCTACATGTACTTGCACTTGCAGTTTGTGTAATATGTACTTGTTAAACTGCAGTAAACACCGAATGCTACCTCACATATTGAAGGTCCGAGGGAGACTACCGACGTGACGCGTGTCTGCAGCCGGGATTATCGACCGGCCACGCTCTGCCCCAGCACGGTCATTTTAAAATGTTCATTTCATTCCGTCACTGATCAACGTTTTTTTATTACTTTTTATTTTATACAGTCTACATATTGTCGATGTTATTTTATTGTTAATGTAAAAGCGACATGAAGAATAAAACAACAGGATTGACCTCCAGACGGCCTCAGCGCAACACTCCTTATCAAACTTTCGAGCGTTATTTTATTTCCTCTTTGCAGCTGTTCCGGTCCGTGCACAACTAATATTCTCTCGTTCGCAGATAAAGCCGAAAATGTATGGGATCATTACACCCACTACCAGAGCCACAAGATCAAAGATGGAAGCAACGGAGACGTAGCGTGTGACTCCTACCACCTCTACAAGAGGGACGTCCGGATGCTGGTCGAGTTGGGAGTGGACTACTACAGGTTTTCTATCTCCTGGAGCCGCCTTCTGCCCGACGGCTACGGGCGGAACGTCAGCCGAGACGGGCTGAGGTACTACAACGGCCTGATCGACGAGCTGATCAAGTACAACATTACCCCGATGGTGACTCTCTTCCACTGGGATACTCCGCAAGTCTTCATGGATATCGGAGGCTGGACCAATCCGCTTATCGTCGATTTCTTCGAAGACTACGTCAGGCTGGTGTTCGAGCACTTCGGAGATCGAGTGAAGACGTGGATAACTTTCAACGAGCCGTACAACATGTGCCTGGTGGGCTACGGGTCGAGGCGCGCCCTCATCAGACTCGCTCCAGACCTGAACTTCCACGGGATAGGCGAGTACCACTGCACGCACCAGGTGCTCAGGGCGCACGCCAGAGCCTACCACCTGTACAATGACACCTTCAAGCCGACACAAAAAGGTAGGTCCGCTCGTATTATAGTCCAGCCAAAATAGTAATTATAGAACTTGAAGCGGAAGCCCGGCGAGGACGATGACTTCTGTGAACTTATGACTTCTGTGAACTTATGACGAGTTGAAGCAGATCAGAATATACTTTTTATAATATATGCGGTGGCCGTTTAGTATCGACTGAATTATGAGTGCTACTATGTAATACTATTATTTTTTAATTTCCATACTATAATATATTATATATTAAATGTAATTACAATTATTGTCAAATAAGTAGAACACAGAAAAATGTTCAATTCTACTTCGTATTTTCTTCGGCAAATTATTGTTTTTTTACAATATAAATGTATTTAGCTTTCTTGAAGTTGTAAACATTTGGGATTTAAAAAACTTTTTACTGATGAGTCGAAGAGCCCACGTATTTAACGCTATTTTTTTTATAAAAATATGAATTAAATGCATTTTAAAGATTTAACATTTTTACAATTTTTACTTGTATTCGCCAAGACCTTGTCATTATTTTGTATCAAGTACCGCTGGCTACAACGCGATGAATAATTATTCCCACCTCACTGGTGAGTGGTGACAGCGCGGTCTCCACTGCGCCTGCGCATGTACTGTGTGACTTTCTGGCTGAAAGCCGTGACTGAGAGGACTATTTGCTCGGCTTCCAGGGCGCGTGGGGATGGCCACGGTGATCCTGTGGGCCGAGCCCGAGACGGACAGCGAGGAGGACATCGCGATAGCAGAAAGAGCTTTGGAATTCACCGTAAGATTTATTTATTTACTTCCGTCTCAAACGCTCCCAGCGTCGCCCAGCCATGTATTGCCGAGGACATTATCTTTTCTAATCTCTTCGCTGTATTATATTTTTAACATAGGAAAACGAGAATTTTTGTTACTCAAATTAATTATATTTTGGATTATTCAATTTTGTTAATTAAATCATTTAATATTTCTGGCTATTTAATTTTGTAACATGTATTTAAATCTATTTATTTAATGTATTTTAACAGACTTCGGTCTAGTTAAGGAGACAGTGAAGATCTATTACATTATTTACTTGTGATTTTTATATGAAAACGGCTAAATAATTTAATTAAATATGGGTGTACGATTATGTATAATATTATTAAACTTTTTTTTTGCGTATACTTCATTGCGTCATTTATTAAATATAAATCTCTGTCTTTCGCACGTCAGGAAATTGATAGATTTCATTGAAGAGAAATGTTCATCTCCTTTTAAATGTGGATATGTGATCGTTTTGTATTGGAGGTAGGTCTAAACATGGTAAACAAGTCTAAATATGGTCTTAGGTTTTCACGGCCATTCAGAATCTTCTGTATAGTTTTCTGGGCTAATCTGCCGTTTAGATCTGACTTTTCCGGCCAACGTTTCGAATTCCATTTCAGGGTCCATCATCGAGGATTGTGTAACGTTCGACTGTTGATGTTGTGATTATTAAACGTCACACTCTGCTTTCGACACGGTACTGTAAGCCAGTATAGTAATCACAACTCAATCACAAGTGATGATGGACCCTGCAATGGGATCCGAAGCGTCGGCCATAAAAGTCAGATATACACGGCAGATAAGCTCAGAAAAGTGTATTCAGAAGGAACAAGTCTAATGAGTCTGAATGCTGCAGTACTTATTTAAATGAACGGTTTTATTTCAAAAAATTTATATAAAAGCTTTTCTATTTCGCGATTCAAATTGACGAATCTGATTAAAAACATAATTTTCTTCTCCTAGGGGAAATGTTTTTAATTCGATCGATTCATTGCAGGCGGGGTGGTATCTCAACCCGATCCACAACCCTAGCGGAGACTACCCCCGCGTGATGCGCGAGGAGATCGACAGGATGAGTGAGCTGCAGGGCTTCAAGCAGTCCAGACTGCCGGTCTTCACTCCCGAGGAGGTGCAGGCTCTGAAGGGAACCGCCGACTTCATCGGAGTCAACTACTATACGTCCATCGTGTACCGCAACACGGGAAAGAGGCCCGAGAGAGACGTGCCGTCGCACGAGAACGACCTGGGCTACACGCACTACCAGCGCGAAGAGTGGGAGACAGGTGGTTCTACATGGTTGAAGGTATTCATCCCTAAATTCTTCAATATCTATTAAATTACTAATTATCGGAGGACATCTGCTTATAAGATGTGTTATATTAATCCTGATCTCTGTTTACCACTCAAACTGACGGTGGGTCACAAATTAATGAGATATCGACATGTTGTGTAAACATGGGTAATGTAAGGTACCACACTGGGGTCGATGGATAATGTAGGAGTGTACGAGTGTGGAATATCAGCGAATCGGAAGGTTTATTCAGATCATGTTTTGAATAGTGACACGTGCTTAATGTGAGGGCGATAGATGCCTCGATATACATCCGTCCCTCTCGCGCCCGATTCGTCTACGGCCAGAGCAGGTTATGAAAACGAAAACTACTCACGGCTATCACTCGGTTTATTGTCAGGCACAGTTTACAGTGTGTACAATAAAAGTCAGTACGCGCGAATACTTTACGGAGGCGTTTCTTGGGAGAAGAGTGGCGTTCGAGAGACGGCCTTCCGGACGATCGCTAGCCGCATCAGTATTGCTACCTCGCATCGGTACTGGGTGTGCTTTGTTTGCGGCTATTCAAATTCTGTTATTCGCACCGGTATCTGCGGTGATGACAAGAGTGGAGGCGATAGATCTCTATACCATATAAATGATTAATAATGAATTACCTAGAAAGTTCAATTAGAAGTTCAATTAACGTGTAGGTATATTTATAAAAAGTATACAGCTCGTTAACAATATTACTCTCCTTAATGCTACACCACTACTTTTTCTAACACTTGCTGCTTCACCACTGATACGGTCCACCCCCTGTCACGCTGTCCGAATAGAAATGGTGTATTTCAAAAATAATAATTCAAATACGTGTTGTTTTATGAAATATGACCTTTTTAAGTCAGCTGTAATACTCGATACATAATATGCACAAAAAGCGCGGAATGTAGTAACCATTATCCGGAGCGACCTTGACGCGGCCGGACGTAATACCTTCTCAGCAGCTAGATCGGTGGCTCAGAGCGCCAGCGGAGGCGGAGCAGACTGGCATCCGGTACAAAATAGTACTCGGTGAAGGCCTACCTGCACTCCTGCACTCCTGCACTCCTGCACTCCTGCACTCCTGCATTCCTATAAGAAAATGTCCAAAATGCCGGGATGAATTTGTACTTTGTTTTCGCTCTAAATAAGTTGATTTACTCTTTTTTGAATGACTAGGTTTTCACGGGCGTCAGATGGAAATAGAAGGTTATCGTTTCGCGGGACAGTTTTTGTCATTGCCGGTGCTTTGGACTACATTCCAATGGCCAAATAATACAAAAACTAAATAAAGCGCGGCTTTAACTTTGTCAATTAAAATGTTTACAAAAAAATCATTCGTGAGTACTAAAAGACAGAAAGGATTTGTTTGGCACTTATTGGCTATTATATTATTTATTATTGAAGGGAATTAATTAATTTGTGGCCACATATTATATAAATAATAATATAAAACACTTTGTTTAAACGACTACTCATTGATAACTCGACATGTTTCGACACCCGCGGCGTCTTCTTCAGCAAACAATGTGTACTCAAATTAAAAATGCAAATGGTGGGTAACGAATTAAGAACTTCTGTCAAAACTAATTTAAAAGATAACCATTTGCAAAAAGGATTAGTTTAATATTTAATTTGCTATCAATTTACTATTCTTATTATTTATGGAATTATCGTATTTAGCATTATTACTGAACTAGGCTAACCCGTAATCTATAAATACATGATATGTCCATTATATACTTGACCATTAATTAAAATCAAACGCAGATATACCAGCAGAAAAGCAGCTAGCACCTGTGCATGGCTAATATGGCCGCTTCGTTGCCTATAGTAGCCGCTGCGCGACCAGGTTTTCCCTGATTATACTGCTTTAACAGTGCACCGTGTAATCTACTTTGTTTTTATTTCCAGTAAGAAAAAACTAAATATTAGTAATATGATGCATATCATATGTACAGGAGCTGTCTCAAATTAATATGATTCTAATGAAATTATTCACAGCAGTTTTTGACATATATTAGACATTGGTAACATCCATTGCACAATGCCATTATTTATAATATTTTCAAACATTATTTTTACGTTTGCACGCAATGATGACGTAATCGAATAGAATTATTACGAATATGAATTAAATATATTAATTATAAAGATATACATACAAAATCAATATTATCGAAAAATAAAAACATTAAAAACAAAAAGAGATCCAGGTTCGAATCCCGGTAGCGCAACAACAATGTTTTTATTTTTCGATAATATTGATTTTGTATGTATATCTTTATAATTAATATATTTAATTCATATTTAAAATATCACAGACCGTCTGTTCTGAATAATGACAACTTCACAATAAGAATGTGTTCTCCTAAAAAAAAAAAAAAGAATTATTACGTTTGAATGGATGGATTCGTCATGATGAAACGACAAAGTGAACGCTGATTCTATTAATGATATATTATATTTTATTTAAAGGACGCCTGCTGTTCAGTCAGCGTTAAATTTAAATTAATTTATTAAATATTACTAAAATTTTTATCAAATTTTCATTAAAGGCGCTTTTTGTGAATGTATCTATTTTGTAGGAAAAATGGTACTTAGTTATGGAAAGTAATTTGTTTTATATGGTGGAGGGTAACTTTCACGAAGCCTGAGTCCCCAGCACCCGAAGAGCAGGAGCCAGGAGTCGGGCCCTCGGACGACAGCGAAGATTCGTATTGAACGTGGTGTGTCACTGCAATATGAGTGTATTTACAGATCCGACCCGAGCAACTGCGCACCTTGCTGAACTGGGTGAAGACAAAGTACGAAGATATAGAGATATACATCACGGAGACAGGCTACTCCAGCGGGCCAGGGCTCAGGGACGAAGACAGGGTAAACTTCATCAACCAGCACCTCCAGGCTACCCTCGATGCCGTGGATGACGGGGTCAACGTCACCTGCTTTACTGTTTGGAGTCTCATGGATAACTTCGAATGGAGCAGTGGATACACGTTAGTTCTATTAAATAACTCCATTATTGCTTTTAAATGATTATAATACACCCCCATAGATCGACACTTTGTCTTAGTTCTTCCACCAGTCCGTCCAACTGCGATGTGTGTTTGGAGGTTAGGTTAAGTTAGACTACGTTTCCGAGTCTTCTCAAAACAGGCGAAAACTTTATCGCGCTTACAAAAACAAATTCTGTTGGAAAAATCTCCGGCCGTTTAAACATATATTTTATTTGTTCAAAAATAAATTAATGATTTAATACTTTTGAAATTAGCAATATTAACTTTGTGGTTAAAGTTCATATTCTTATATGTTAACTTTGTTTTATTAACCACTTATTGAGTTTAAAGACATCTACCAGTTTCGAAAAATACAATTTTCTTCTTCAGGATGTCAATTGTAGATGTATTTATACTCAATAAGTGGTTAATAAAACTGACAGATAATTATATGGTAAGTTAAAAGGTAACAGATAAATAATAATAACACACGCTTGATAATCGCTAATAAACAAAATCAATCCGAAGTGAACATAGAAGCATTTATGTTGCGCATGCGCGCCAATTCAAAACATCAATCTTGGTCACATGGTCGATAATAATAATTGTTTAATTCTAACAAAAACAAAGTTAAAAAATAAAAAAAAGATTTAATGAATTGACAAATTCTCTCCGACAGTTGGTGGTCCTATTTGGTATTCATGTGTAACTTGATTTTCAATTGTACTATTACGGCAAACCGTACATAAATAGATAAATTAAGTGTGTTAATTAGAAAGATATATCTAATTCTAATTGATACATTTAATTTGTATTAAAATACAACAGAACCATGTTCTGAAAAACTGGAACTTCACAATAATAATGGGCTTTCCTTAAAATTAAATAGACCATTGCGAGAAGGTATCGACCTGCGTATTTGTTTCTCATCATAAATATTATATTTTTCTGTTTCACCTCCATTGCAGTGAATCCTTCGGACTCTACCACGTGGACTTCGCGAGTCCTGAAAAAACCCGGACTCCGCGCTTGGCAGCCCTCGTGTACAAGGAGGTCACGAGGTCCCGAGTGCTGAATCCCAACTATCGTCCGCAGATTCAGGAGCCGATTCCAAATGAAGAAGAGTTTCCCACCAAGATGCTCGCTTCGGTCGTGATCATCATCTTCCTCGTACTGCTAGTGGTCGTTCTAGCGTTGAAGTACTTTTATTATAAAAAAAAATACGAAGTTTTAAAAAGATCGGAGACCCAGACTGTTCTCTACTGAACAGTAAAGGAGCGCCGCCTTCGCGAGGAGACACTCTTCATCTTCAGCAGCGGCGCGAAGAGTGAAAAGGCACGCTGCAGGGTGCGGACCGAACGGCGTGTAGCGGCCAGCGAGGCCGAGGAACGGAACATGGCCCATACCATGACTAAAGTTTTTTTAGTCGATATTTATTATTCTCTTTATTTTGTCGGCGCACTGATGACACCCTTCTTCGTATTCTGTCTGTTGAGCCGGCGGCAGGCGGCAGGCGGCCTCCTCCCTCTCCTCCTCCTCCTCCTCCTCCTCATTCATCCCGGGTACTCGCCCCAAGCAAACCATTTATAACTGGAACTGGCATTATTTATTTATTTTATACAACTATGTGCACTCTCGCATGTGTACAATTATTATATTTCAAATAATACTAATAATAGGGGGAGGGGGGTGTCATCGGTGGTTCAGACAGAGGAAGGTGGAGATGTCCGGGGGGTGGGGTGACTATGTTATTCTCAGGGTCCTAAAGTGCAACTGAACAACATTTATAACAGATAAAATTCAACTTACTGCATATTATTATAGGGGGAAGGGGATGGGGTATCCAAAATGGGGGTACCTATGTTTTACACAAGGTCCTCTTGCTTAGTTACTCAAATATTGGTTTAAAGGATGTAGGATTCAAGTGAGAATAGACAATGAATAATGAGTCATCTGCAGGACATGGGAGGATAGTAAAGTATCAATCAACGATGACGGCCTTCTGCCTGTCACAGATGGAAACGAGTCGATGTGATGGTGTTTTTGTTCCGCGTCTCATTCCGGCCTGATGCAATTTAATTGTTATAAATTAAAAGCGGATTTTATCTTAAAAGCGTTGTTTCACAGACACAGACACAATGAAATATAAATGAAAGCGATATTTTTATCGATACAAGTCTACATAAACTAGTTTCTAAGATATTTCTATTATTATCAGGAATGATGTTATTAGTATTTACACATTCCATTCAATTCAATATAAAAGTTAGACATATTTACTCGGACAAAATGTTACATTTATAATATATTGAGATAAGACCATGCAAGCCCTTGCCTGAAGTAGCTCTGAGCTACAATTCTGGTTTAATTGTATAATCTGTCTCGATAGACCATTTTTTATCCTATATTTATTTGTGCCTCTATTTATTTTTAATCGCGTATTAATATTACTTCATATGTGACAATTGATCATTAAGTAGGTTATTTTTAACATTAATTATAGTGAATAAAGCTCATTATATATAACAATAAATAATGTAACAGATTTTGGAAGTTTATTATGGTTAGCTGTAGTGATTTTTCACAAAACCCACCACGTCTATGGAACGTCTGATGTCACATTGCATAACTCCCGAGGTTTGGTCTGTGAATAAACTTTGACGGTACACAAAAGAATGAGAAGATGAAACTTTGAGCTGTCCGCACAACGCGATTCACACTCGGATAAGAGTGAAAATTTTATAAATATCCCAAACATATTAATGAGCATTAATCTGTAGTGTACTTTTTTTAATAAGATGATGTAAATACAGATAATACACACTAAACATCAACAAACAAATATAATATTAAATACAACTCCCGGCCGACATTAGTTTCACTTCGAGTTCTCTGAATGTTCTCTTGTATGGTAATATGATACTGCAGTTGCACTGCAGTCGCTGCAGCTCAGCTTGCGTTCATTTTTGTAAAGCCTTCGATACAGTTTGTCACATTATATTGGGTTACCTAATATGTCGGTTTTGTTCAATTATATGTAATAAAATCAAGTTTTTAAACTAAAATTACATTTCCATCTCTATTAATGTTTAGGAACTTCATCCCATCTTTCAAACGATTTGTCGATGCCTTTTCTACAAAAATCGGCTGATCTGGCATCGAAATAGTAATCGGGCCAATTTCTGAGGTCATCGTCATTGTTGAATGTAACGCCACGCGTTTGATTGGAGATCGGAGACCGAAAAAGGTTATAATCTGACAGAACTCGGTCGTGACTGTGGGACTGGAGTGTGGATGCGGCAGGTGAGCTCCTGGATTAAATGTGATGAAAAGAGTCGAAAACGATATTTTTTCCCAACCTAATTTTATTTAAGCTCAAAATAAAACAAAACTATAGGACACATAAAAACAGCCACATTGAAGTTTTAAAGCAGAAAAATATGTCATTTTTTTAAAAAAAAAATACAGCAGGAAATAGCATTTAAAAAAAACCGCAAAGACTTAGAAGACCCGATATTACAACTAACGATTCTTGTATGCTACAAATATGGATCAACGTATAACCATTTTCCAGCTACAAGCTGAACGGCAGGGTCGCATCTAGCATTTCAGGACTGTTCTATTCCAGGATCTATCATCAGGACTGATGTGGCTGACGCACCAGCAGCTCGTCCAATATCGTGTATAACTAAATTTTACTTTTACAAATTCTATAAATATTGTTTCTATTTAACCCTAATATTGTTTTAAAATTGACAATAATGTGTTTAAAAGATATCTAATATTCCTTTTTTTTTTACTTTTAAATCGTGGAAACTTTTCTTACTACGTCATATTTCATACACCAATATGTTGAAAGAAATATATCAAAATATCCGAAGTTGGCTTGTATTTAATTTGGACAAATAATAGTTGAACACCGTTGCTAGCTAAAAACCCAACAAAGATATAATTAATGTGTAGCATTTAATCTGTGTTCAGCAACCAATTTACCAATTTCTGTCACCGCAAGTTAGTTCCTGCGACCGCAGAATGGCCTAGGGATGCCCGCAAGAAATAAACAAATTTAACTAATCATTAAACACATACGTCACACAGAACAACGCTTTTCTGTAAAAATTATCACCGTAGTCTGGAACTACTTTGTTAGGTTAATTAGGTCATTTATTAATGTTGAGTCTTCTACACAGAATAATGTAAGTATAATCACATAATTAACCGACGCACACAAAGAAAGCGGCGGTTGTTGTGCTCGCGCCGAAATTAAAGATAAGATAAGTTGTAACGCCATCTGAAGTGAAGTCAGAGGATTGACATCCATCTATCCCTGCTGGCTTGTTCCTGGTTCAGCTTTAGCTAGGTAGAGCGCTAACGTAACCGATCCAAATTTCCAAATTATTTAGATCTGTAACTAAGGCGATTCTGGGAATAAGACATGTAAGATATTGTTACTTCTTACATAATAAGGGTCCAAAAAACACGTTCAGCACTTCAGCGCCTTTTATGAAATATTTTCGACTTCCAAGTTTACGGTACTTATCTGACTCAGTGACAATTATGTACACAGGTCGACATGATTTTTGTTACATTAATGAAAATACTATTTGTGTGTTTCATTTAAGTAGTTATTAAAACACCTTTTCACAGAAATAGCACGTCTATATCTATTTATTTATTTATTTTCATCAACGTGGGCTTTTACATAAGAATTTTTATTTTGTTTAATTTAAATATAACAGTACATTTTTAATTGACATTTCAATATAACATAAAAAAATAAAAACTAAGTATAATTTACATACAAATATTTATTCAGTTCAAGTATGCTCCTACAACGAAAAATGTCAACGAAATTCAACTTGTTACCTAATTGGCGAGTTAACCGCATAATTATTTCTATGTGTACCTACAATGAACACTTCATGTTGTCTAGTTTGAGTTGGCGCTTTATACGAAACCATTGGGATCAACTCAGGCCAGTCCAACGTGTCATTGATCATTTTATATAGATATACTATATCGCTCACATCTCTTCTTCAGGCTAATTTTTTCTAATGAAGTAGACTCATTAAATATCGTTATTTATATTTAAAATTTATATTGCACTCTTTCGATTTTTATAATATGTGAGCCATGCCGTGGTAGGGAGATTACAGAGTGGAGTTGAATTCCAGCGCACTTGTATGATGTATATAAAGTTGTTAGAGAGCGGAGCGAATTAACGTTTTTGGCTGTCCTTAAACTAATCCTAAGGATTTCATCGCCTTGTTGTAAATTTCGTTGTAATGTTGAATAAATGACAATTTTTCGTCGAAGAGCACACTCAAATCCCGCATAACTGCGCTGCGACTCTACTTAGATCAATATTGTTAATGCTGTATTGTGAAAAAGGAGTTGACTTTTACTACTATTGAAATTTATCTGTTTACATTTTTCTACCTTGAGATATAGTTCGTTAGCACAACACCACATATAAAGCAAATTTGGGTTATTTTGCAAAGTAATACAGTCGTTAATGTTAGAAATTGCTCAATTGCTTGTTCAATTAATCGATTAATATTAATGCATGTCTGTAAAAAATTCAATAGAAATTCAATACATGATAGAAAATCGTTGATTTCGGAGAAGTCTGCTTTATGGAAATTTAATACATCATTTGAACAATTGAAGTGGTTGATTTCAACACCGTGATATTTAATTAATAAAGGTGGGTGATATTTATCAGCCATCAAAATATTATCATGGGCTGGTAGAACCAGGACATTTTCAGAGTTTGTTAATACAAAGTCAAGGAGACGACCGTCTTCGTTGTTAATATAATTTACCTGGCGAAGATTTAAAAACAGGAGATCTCAATTATTTGATGCGCACTGTTGTTCATGGCACTGTTGTTCATGGCACTGTTGTTCATGACACTGTTGTTCATGGCACTGTTGTTCATGGCACTGTTGTTCATGGCACTGTTGTTCATGACACTGTTGTTCATGGCACTGTTGTTCATGGCACTGTTGTTCATGGCACTGTTGTTCATGACACTGTTGTTCATGGCACTGTTGTTCATGGCACTGGTAAACGTTTTATCATTGTTAATATCCCATTCAATATACGCTGAATTATAGTCACCGGTAAGAATAATTGTAGCTGATGGGTATTTAGTTCTCATAGCTTCCACATCTTGAAACTGTTGTCTATATATATGTGAGTCAGAAAGTGGTGGTATATATGTACATCCAATTATAATTTATTTTTTTAGATAAACCAAGACGAACAGTTGATCTATATTGGTATTTATACATTTTAATTTGTTCGACGATAGCTTACCACTGATAGATAGCAATGCTCCACCTCCTCTTACTTTGTTGCTGGTTTGTGCGTTTCTGTCACATCTGTGAATAGAAGCCTAATTCCTCATTTCTAATATCCGTGCTTCAGTAAAGCAATATATATCATGTTCAAAAGTGAATAAATTTTGTTTTAGACAATCCAATTTGGTTCATAGACCTCTAGACATTTTGAAAGTAAATTTTCAGATTGGTAATTAGTTTTTTTGGTCCAGTGTTGACTATTTTTGGAAAATTGTTTATATATTTGATCGTTATATTGACTTCAGCGTTCTTTTTTCGGGCCTCGAGTTCCTCTCCAAGTGCTTGGAGGTATTTTCGCTGCATAATTGTGAGGTCTTGATATATTCTCTTACATATGCTTTTTACTAAGGATGATTTTTGGCCATTTGTGTTCAGTAAATTCAATTTCAATCGGTCTGTTTGTGTTTCTAACATGGCCAAGTCTATATACTTTTATCTCCTGAATATGAATAGTGCTATCAATAGATATATAATAGATATGAGAGAGTATATTCGCAACATTCGTGAGATCATCTTTGATTTTTTCGACTTGTGAAGAAGAATGACACTCGGGAACATTGTGAATAATGATGTTTTTCTCTCTGAGAGACCTTTCATTGATCTCTATGATAGTTTCACAAATATCAGGGAGATTAGTCGCAGATGGCATATTAGAATTAATAACAGATTGGTTCTGTATCATATTCTCGTATGCGGTATGCCGCTGGTTCACCCTCGATGCGCTATTTTTGCGGACATTTGACCAATTGTCCCCATTATGTAATTTGTTTCAGGTATTATTTTTGCAATTTGCATCTTGTTCAATTTATTAGTGGGATCCGCGACTAAGCTGGCTCCACTGTTTACTGCATCCTTAGCCTTGTTAATAAAACGGATAGCATCCATAGTGATAAAAGTGAAGAAAATTAATGATGTGCTTCTTCTTCTTTTAAATGGGCAATCCACCCTTCAAGAGTGATGAATAATGTGCTTGTATATGTAATTTGAATAATTGAATAATGATAAAATGTTTAGTTCCCCTGGAGCACGGTGGACCGCGCCGAGTACTTGGATGGTCAGCACGGTAGCAAATATTTAATGGTGTTTGATGGTTTGGTGCAAGTGTTTGGTGGTGTTTTGTATTAAATAAAATCACTCATTATCCGAATAAATCTCACCAAATTGAGAGTGATTAGATTCAGTTAAGTGGTGCAAAACTAAAAGAAAGCATCTTTATTGGACCTCAAATAAGGAAACGTGATTTCCTTTCTCAAAAAAAATAAATAACAAGAAATTAGCAGCTTGGAACTGTTTTGTAAGTATAGTGAAGGGATTTATGTCGCCCACGAACTATTAGGATGTTGCGTGTTCTTAAAAATACATTTTTTGCACTCACATTAGAATTTTTTTCCGGAAAATTTGGGTGCAGTAAGTGACGAACAAGAAGAAAGATTTCACCAGGACATCAGAATAATGGAAACACGATATCGGAGACGCTGGAACCCATCGATGTTGGGCGACCGCTGCTGGTTTCTAAAATGAGATAATTAAACTGAGCACAAGAGAAATAAGTGAAATATTTTGTCGCTATACGATATCTTCATGTAACTTTTTTTATCTTTTATTGCATATGATCCTTAGTAAAATAGCTTTGCTTAGATTTAACAGGTTTTACATGTATATATTAAATAAAAATTAGATTGCAAAAATATATCGTCTTTTTTTTATCGTTTTTATTTTTGGATTTAGAACCACAAAATACACCTATTTTCATCAATGGTTCTAGAAAAAAGTTTAATTTGTTGACCATTAGTCATAATATCGATATGTCTCAAACACCGTACTCCTGCTGCAGATAAAAGTTGCCATAAATAATTGACTACTCGAGGAAGTCAAATAAATTAAAATTTTCTCACTACTGTACTTTTTTTCAGATTAAATGTATTCAAGTTTTGAAGAGCAGATATTTTTATGAATTTGAATCAATTTTATAAACGTCGGTGGTCAAGTCGTGGACCGTCATCCCCGATGATGGACCCTGCATGAGCTAGAGAGGTCGGATGCACACAATTTATTTTTAGATTTTTGAGTCAATTCCTTTTATTATTATCATATTTCATTATCATGCAACCTTTTACAGCCTATTCACGCATTCACAGAGATAAAACATGAGATGAACGAGGAATGTTCCGTAAAATTTACAAATATTTTGTTTGAAGTCTGTGTGAGGCCGACAGTCGGTTTTTTTTCTAATATATTTAAAACCTGAAAAAACGTTAATCTATTAAATATTATTACGAAATATACCTTTATTCAAATTACAAAATCGGCAATAAAACGCGATTCCGCGCACGCTATCTATCTGAAGACATGTATTCTGATATTACAATACAAAAATAAATTAGTTGTACTCGTAGATGATACTTTCCAAGAAATCGTGGTGTATCTGGAGTTGAGTAGAAAGACTCCCGTCCCTCTGTACTAGAGAACCATCGCACTAGAATCATCATATTAGAAATAAATGCCGAACTGACACATTTTGGTAAAATACAATATTTCACAAGCGTGCAGTTTTGAAGCTAAGAATTCTATCGTTCGTCTCGAGGAAGTGTAGAACTTTCCCCTTGATGCTATCTGAAGCTGATTTATATTTTTATTAAAGCCGGTATCGGCCAGGGCTGGCGACCGCTCGAGTTCGATAGAAGCTCTCATATTTGTTTGAAAAAAATAATCTAACTTTCTACTCGGCACGTGCGAGGCGACCTGAACCGGCTGAGGCGACTCGAAATTACCCATTAACAAGTATATTACTCAGGCGATCACTTGCACAACAAAAAGATGTATATACGTATTTTATAAGTAAATCAACTATTGGGGTAATTAAGAGTACAGCTGCACACCGGGTCAGATTGATTATATTCATTCGTCGACAGCGCATTGCACGGCGCGGCAGCCCTGGTGGAGCCGGGCGATCGAGACGGCCTGACGTCTTTGATCCGGAAAGGTCAGCGACAGAATTATGTAATGTGAAAGTGTTGTAATAATATAATAATTGGTGTGTGGTGTGTTGTGTGTGATGTGTGGTGTGTGATGCGTGGTGCGCGGTGTCTCAAGTACTACAATACTTACCTGCGGCCATCGTTAACTAACTATTTTTTATTCTAATCTAAAAAGTTTATGTCTAGTTTTATGCGCTCTTCTCCCACGTGCATGCGACCTCTCTGGCCAGAGTCGATCAGTAATTTGGACAGCTGGCCGCGCTCGCGTGTCGCCTCGCGGACCGGTCGTGCGACGCATCTAATCAATGGACTCGACATCGAAAGGTTGCTCAATAATAGCCTTGCCGTGTTCAGTTTAGTTGTAATTAGTATTATTATACCCCCTCCAACCGATCTGCTGTCTGTTTAATGATTCAATGTATTTAACCACCTCTGTTTTCTAATCTTTCCGTAAATCTCCCCTTCTTTATTTACATGTATAACAAATCCCATGTTCAAATGATTTCCTCACTTATTATTAGCGGTTATGTCACCTTCGCTCTCAGTTAGATTATGGTATAATGAATTTGAACTCAAACTTTCGATACTGATCAGATATCATCAATAGAGTCGTACATTTCGCACATGTGCGTACAACGGCAACAACAGTCAGCATCATCACTAATTCGATAAATAACTAATCAGTTATTACGCCATGTCACGTGGCATATTATTATCGTTTTAATTTTGCGGTAAGAGAAGTAATATAAAATATACAGATTGAACTTTCGGCAGTGATAATAATTATTATACAATAATATACGATACACTAGCAGATAATCAATCGGCAACAGCCGATTACTTACTGCTAGGTCCTGCGGGCGACTATTGTGGGCACTTCGCGGCTATCGGTGACCGCTAGGCGGTCAGGGTCTCATCGACTGTCGTCGATTGCTTGCGGGGTGCTATTTTGGCCGCTCAGTTGCTAATAGTGGCGGTTAATAGTGGCCCCTATGCGCCATTGGTGATCGCTACTCGGTCAGCGACTCAATAGAATCTAAATTTCAATAATAGAGCTTTCCTCAAAACAATCCACACGTAAATAAAATGACTATGTAATTTAAATTATTTCATCTTTGTAAGTTAGCTGTCAAAACGAACAAAAATGACATAAGGATCGTAGATAAACAATTTCTATAGTAAGTAAGATTTTACCATCGACAGAAGAAAAGATAACAGACGTCAATATTCGCAAAAATATGTTTTTTTTTCTTACTCGTAATAAAGACAATGTACACTTCATTCCAAATTGAATATATATTTAATTACTGTTATTGAATATATAAAAGAGAAAACATAATAACAATTACAAAAGTAATATTTACCTAGAGATATTAAAAATATGTTCGTTTTTGCCATGTTCGCGTCTCACAGACCTCATTATACACTGTACAACCATAATGACATCACCGCGACCTGTTTATATTTATGAAATCAATATTACAGAAAGAGCACCGTCTCCTATGGGAGTAAATATAAGATGGAAAAATCATTGAAAATAAATAATTATTCATACTTAACGTAACTTATTTACGAAACATATTTCTATTCATTTCTAGCTCATTGGTTCCATTTTCCCGTATAGCGCCATTCCATTTGGCTGATATCTTGGTAAAGTCTTTCACCACGTTCCATCGCTTACATCACCAAAATTGGAGATGATGGAGGAAATGAATCTTCAGGGTCATATTTACTTCCAAATCTTAGTAATGTTGCATCAGTTCATCAATCTATGTTTTGAAGGACTGCCAAGCAGGTGCCTCTCTTTCATCTATGGTATTATCGAAACTGGCATCTTTTAACAGTTCCCTGATTTGAGGCCCCAAAATATTACCTCTTTTATTTTAAATTGGTTTTTTAAATAAAGAAAACCTTCACCATATTTGTGGATGATACCGTGCTTTGCTTTGAGAGTAAGTCTTGGGAAGAGGTCAATGCTCGTGCACAGGATGGTTTGACTTCCTATCACTTAATAATATGTGTTTTTGTATTAACGAAAGAACATCGCCTCATCAAAATCCCACACTCATGATACATGACTGCAAAACAAACGAGAACACGGCTTCCTTACGCCAATGTGAAAAATTGACACGAGTTAAAATTATTCTACATCTGGGAGTACTGATCGATGATCATCTGAACTGGAAAGAACACATATCGAACCTAGCCAAACGCATAAGAAAACTAATTTACTTTTTTAAAGGAATACGATGTATAATTGACTACAAACTTTTAAGATCGGTGTACTTTGCACTCTGCTACTCTTTAATTAATTATGCTATTTTAGTTTGGGGAGAAGCAGCAAAAACAATATTAGAATCCTTTTGAAATTAACAAAATTAACTTTGTGGTTGAAATTCATTATTTTTATTTTTAACTTTGTTTCATTAACCACTTTTTGAGTTTAAATACACATCTACCGGTTTCAAAGTTTCTTCTTCAGGATGTCAATAGTAATCCAAATATGTTGTTTCTTTACCAGAATCTATATAAATAAAAATTGATTTTTAAAAATAGATTCTGTTAAATAAATAACATATTTTGATTAGTATTGACATCCTGAAGAAGAAAATGGTATTTTTCGAAACTAGTAGATGTATTTAAACTCAATAAGTGGTTAATGAAACAAAGTTAACAAATAAAAATAATATAGGAATCGACTAAAAGAGCACAAAAGACAATTCTTAGGGTAATAAATGGTCGTCCCTTTAGATATCCGTCAGATCTTATATTTAAAGAGTACAATGCCCTAGACGTAAGACAAATCTATATGTTGAGACACGTCCAATTTATCCATGCTAACAACAACTCACCCCAAGCAATAAATCATGGACACAACACAAGACAAACAAGGAACATCTGCCCGCCAGTTCCGAGAGCAACAGCGACATTCTATCAAAGATTCTACATGTTCTTAGCTCCGAAACTGTACAACACAACACCCACGCACCAACTGGAAATCGTTCACTTCCAATAATATTACACAAATGTGGACCCTATACATGATCCAATCGGGTAGAGAACAATCAGAAGCATCGCTATCCAACATTCTAACACAATCATTATACAGTGCCTAATTTTTTTAAATAATCAGACCTGTGTTATACCCGTTATTAACTGCTACTTCTTATTTGTATTCAATTCAATATTGAAATTAGATGTTGACCTAGGAATATCGACTAAACGGTGTATCGTGGAGGGGAACCCTCAATGTTTGTGTGATAATGGATGATCGGATTCATTGTGTATGATAGTATCTGTAAAAGTTGGTTTTCTACAAATTTTGAATTCAAATTTATTACTATTTTTAATCTATGTTAGATCCAAAAAATTTTAGGGTCGAATTATTTTCCATTTCTAATGTAAATTGTGTTTTGTTATTAAATGAAATAATGAAATTTAAAAATGTAGTTAGTTGACGTTGTGAATCTGACCAAATACATAATATATCATCCACATACCTTTTCCACAACAAAACATTTTTTAACAAAGAAGAATCACAATCAAAAATATTCCTCTCCAAATTGTCTACAAAAATATCTACTAATAGTGGACTTGTGTTTGTTTTTAGTTAGTATTGACATCCTTAAGAAGAAAATGGTATCATTCGAAACCGGTAGATGTATTTAAACTCAATTAAGTAGTTAATAAAACAAAGTTAAAAAATAAAAATATGATTTTTAACCACAAAGTTAATTTTGCTAATTTAAAAAGTAATATCCACTTTTCTAGATTGTGATGCTGTCCCATTGCCTCTAGTAAAGCGTTGACATCGTTCCAGAATACCAGGTCAACCAAATTTTGTCTCCCATTGGATTATAGATTCCACTAAAACACTGACCGCGCAGCGGTCACTAATGGCCACGTGGCGGCCACTATAGTCATAATAGCCGACCGAAGGGGCTAGCTAGTCAGTTTATTATTGCCAATTGATCAACAATAATTGGCGCAGCTCAGTGAGCGGAACGACAACTCATTTTTTTAAAAATAGGGATGTGTACGCGGAATACGAATCACATCAATATTCTTACTATTTTCAAACTAAGCTAAACGCTTGTGCTATGAAAATAGGACTAACTTGATAGGTTCCTAGAACGAGGCTCGAACCCCCGATCACTAGATCACTAGGCGAATATCATAACCACTAGACCACAAGCACATTCATTCATTTTAACCAGCTCGTGAGAAATACAGAGCGCGACAGCCCCATCGCGCCGTACTTACTTAGTACTTACCTAGCATAATCTAATTAGATTGCAAAATTACTACATTTCCGTAATTTCCTATTATTATGTTGCGTTCACGGTCACGTCACCCCGAGCCCACCGTAGGTCAGCGCAGAACCCTCGCTCCGAACGTTCGTGAAGTTTCATTCGAACCAACATTAACCGATCATTCATTTAAAATTCAGTACGCACTGCACTCTGCGAAATGTGCCCTGCGCACTGCGCACTGCGCCCTGCGTAACGCCCCCAGCGCACTGTACCCTGCGCACTGCACCCTGCGCACTGCATCCTGCACCCTGCGCGAGGCTATCTATAACCTTGTATCAGTAGATAATAAATAAATGTAGAATATTGTTTATAATAGACTTATTGATCATTCTATATCATAATTATATCCCGAGATAAATAAAACGCTCAGAAAATATTTTAAAACTTTAGTATAATATTGCACTCGCACAATTTGTTATGGCCACCCCCAAACTGATGAGTGACGCTAATCGTGGAGTGAGCTGATCGGTATTGCATCCTTCATGTTTTGTGTAGGTATTAGGAAAAGTACGAAAATTAACTTTATTATAATTTAGTGTGCTCTTTCTATATATATTAATCAATTAATAAAGTTTCGGTTTGTCTATGACGTCACAATATTAAACCTGAAACACTATTACTGATACAAATGAAAAGATTTCTATTCTAACAGTGTCGACAAGTTAGGATTCCGTAGCAGACGTCCTGTGGAATAACAAACAGAGAAAATGAGAGAGAAGTAAGTGATCGCTTTGGGTCGACAAATATAAGCATTCATAGAAGATAAGTTAATTATAGATAATAATGAGACATACACAACCAACAGAATCTTGAACTCTCTATTTCTCTCCCAAAGGTGTAAAAGTTTTTTCTTGACACATTTTACCATTCATTTTGGCTGACGCCAAAACTGTGAACAATTTGTCGATTTTCTTTAAATATTTTGAATGTTTTGAATTATTGGCAGTTCTCTTTGGAAATAAGATGTTTGTATATATGTATATAAAATCTGACGATTTTGGGGCACCAGGATATTTCAAAATGGCATCGTAAATACAGGAGGGCTGATAAAGAGTACCTACATGAACCCTAAAACTATCTGTTCAAAAATCTATCTTGTAAAAATGTTTTTTGCAACTCAGTAAATGAAAAAATTTTACCCTAGTTTGTTATTTAGAAGAACGAAATAATACGAATATAATTAACATTTTTATCTTTTTATGAATATAAAACCTAGAATTTACAATTATTTTTTATATCTGTATTTTACATTCATCATATATATGTAGATGATACTTCTGTGAAGCAATTCTAATTATTGAGAAGCGAAGTAAAATTATTTTGCCTTATTTTTAAGTTATTATTTGTAGGATCATGTAACAATCCCGTTTAAAAGCAAATGAATTAATTGTAAATTTCCCGGTAATTGTAATTGTAATTGTAAATGAAACCACACTAATTAATATATATTCACAAATCATTACTAATTCATGTATCATGTATCATTTATCATTTATCATGTGCATCACTTACATGTACAGCACGTCAGCATGTAATAAATAACATTTATAATTAAACTAATTCAATTATTGAACACTAATTACTATGGTAAGATAAACCATCAAGCTTTAATGCGGCATTTTCTTATAGTAATTGAGTATACAATGCAATATAATGAAACAAAGCACTCATTTTAAATAAACTTCAAAAATATTACATTTCATACAATTCAATTTTAATTTAGAATTATCTTCAGGTTTTCAAAATTAATTTAAAAAATTAAAAATGTATGTGTATCATGCATCAATGCGTGTATTTGAAAAATCTAAATATATTAACATGTTTATACCGTATGTTCCGTGTTCGTAATTATTTTATTTTTTTAATAGGTGCCTACGTGTACTTCCATAACTTGAAACAAATGTTATTGTAAAATGTTGTGTTGTCGCCAGTTTAATTTCATTCCTACCCCTTAGCGCACTCCCAATCAGTACACATTGTTCCTTTGGTTCAGCTGGTTTGATTTGAATTCATAACATTTGTAGAGACTTGGAGAGGAAGTGTTCTCGTGTGATTATTTGTCGGATCACTAGTTCATACACGGCTGTAATTTTGGTGTTATCCGAGTTTTTTGTATCGTGGCTATCTCGTACATCCGGTGAACTTCCAGAAGATCATAGAGACGGCGTCATCGACCAGGCGAGTCGAGCTGTTCTTTTGGTTCCGTGAATCCATTCTGGTCCGCTATCGAAGGAATCCCTCATTCTCTCATTTCCGAAACTCTATTTTCCATCCACCCATCCTTTCCGATTTTATCACCCACTAATGTGATCGGCGACTTGCGTCAGTCACACCTTGTCTATTAAAGTTCATCTATATTCAAGAATGCATATTAAACAAAAATTAGAAAGAGGCTTTCGCAAGGAAATGTTTCGGCAGTCCGGCAGCGGAAGACCGAGGTTAAAGAAAACCTAATAGTATGGAATTACGATACTTGCAAAAGCCAGAAAGATTATCTAAGATACGTGATATAACTATTAAGATTTGTTATTTTTCTTCCTTTGAACACTTCCGACTTCTCTGCACTGTTCGTATTGTCATTAAAGTTATAATCCTCTCGATATTGGATATTCGATATCGCGATCGGAGCACCAAATACTAGTGCGGTGCAAGTATATCGCAGGTAATGCCCAGCGCACTAACGGGACCGGTAATGTTATGAAAATGAATGTCAATGTTGGCGCTGGTGCGGCGCTGGCGGTTGTGGCGCTGGTGCGGCGCTGGCGGTTGTGGCGCTGGTGCGGCGCTGGCGGTTGTACTCGCGTCCGAAATATCTGCGTGTTTTTGTAATTACGATAGTTGTGATTACGACCGAGATTTCTGCCAATAATTACGGCCAATAATTGATCTTCACACGTTCAACTATTCGCAGTAAAGATAAAAAAATGGCTCAATTTCAGAAATGATACATGTATTTTATCAAGTTCGAAAATTCGGCATTGAAAGGTAACGTTCAATTGGCGAAAATTACTACCTAGTTCAAATAATTATCTAACCACACGAAATAATGTATTACGTATCCGCCGTTTCGAGCGGCCGACTCCTAACTCGCGGTTAATCATAATCTTAATTTACCGCGGTTAATCATTCTTATATATGCATTTACAAAAAAATTAAGAAAAAAAATATCCGTATATGGATTTTTAACCGCTTACCGCGAGGATATGGTTGGAACAAATTTGGTAGCGTTCAATTATTAGAATCGACCCGTGGATAAATGGGACATTCTAATAGTTTTTATCCAAACATTGCTCTGAGTAACGAAATGTTGCGTGAGATCAGAATACCAGAAGTACAATCCGCTTCAATTATCATTTTATGGTTCATTTCATTTTTATTAAATCGTGCGGAATTATTCGATAACTTCTGGACCGAGACCCGAGTTCTGATGTTTGCCTGAAAAGACAGGCGTCTCCTGATGTCCCTGATGGCTCCTGGAACCGTATCGAGTCAAGTGAGCACGTGACAAATCCCAACAGCAATTATCACTTTTAGGTTAAGTCACTTTGAGCGACGTTCTGTCGCGGGAGGTTCTTGAGAAAATAAATTCTTATAAAATATTTATTAAAAAATAAGGAAAATTGAAAAAAACAATTTAAAATTTGAAAAATAAAATGGTTAACAGAAACTACAATTAAAGTTAAATTAAATTAAAATTGAAGAATGTTATAAATAATATACAGAAATTTTTCAACAATAATATTATACTTTAGAAAGTAAAATTTAATAGGTAGTTAATTTTTAAAAGAGCCAGAGTGAATATTAGCTATTGACACACTTGCAGATGTACCGTTAGTTTCGGGTCTAATGTTGTTGCTCTGTAGATGAAATTTGGCGCTAATGTGGACAATTTACTCCCCGTTCTCTATATAATATACAGGCCGCGGCTCGACACTAATTCTGCTCTGTCCTGAAGCGATAGTCTGAGAGAAGAACCGTCAAGATTAGGGAAATCTTTCAAAGATGATGCATCACACTGAACGTGAATCATTCATTTAAACATTTCATGCTGCCGTCCCCGCTCCTCTGATCAATACACCTCACTCGCTCTTCTCGCTCGAGGAAAATCTGGAAAATAGAATTGCTCACTTTTAATTCATCCTCATGAAGAAGCGAATGCTCCGAAACCGGTCGGCTTTAAAACTACGATTATTAAGATATTGATATTTTAAATTTGATAGTCAAGAATGTCTATAAAAAATACTTTCAATAAAAAAAAACTCAAATTTCCCGCAACAAATATTTCTTTAGAATTTATGACATAATGACGATGATGCCATCAGAAAAGTAAAATTAATTTCAATGTATACAGATTTGTTAATAATTTACAACAAACGAGGAAAACTATTAGTTTTTTGAGAAATATTTTATCCAACCGCGTTCACGGTCAACAATTTTCAATTGGAGATCCACCGAGTTACTGCATCGCTCAATAATGGGGGCAATGTGCGTGCTGTGGGCGCCATTCTAGTCCGCGGGCGAGACATGCGGAGTGTGAACTCTGCGCAGATTAACTCTGCAATTCAAAACACACGGCGAGTTAGTCTTATTTTCATAGTACCGCTTGTATATTGATGTGACAAGTATTCCGTGTACGCACCTCCATTTGAAATAAATACCGCGCTCAGCATCACCAGCTATGAACCCAGTGTGATGCGAATTGGATGTGTCACAAGTCTGAATCTCATCTGTGGCTTAATTCACATTTTGTATCTATAAACTGATCACCAGCAGTTCAAAAGTCGTGGAGAATGATGAAGCTGGCTGTGGTTATTGCGCGCGCCATTGTACGTTACATCGGCGGCTTTACATAATATGTGTTTCAGTTTTACAACTTTCTGCGGCAGTATTAAAAGAATTAACAATATGCGCGCCACCAGTGTTCCTCCGGACACGCGCGAGTCAGCAGCAGCGAACGGCAGGTCGGGTGGTGTTTCGTGCCTCGTGCCTCGTGCCTCGTGCATCGTGCTTTGTATTAACGTCTCATCGCTGGACTAGTCATGAAATGGCCAGCAGTTATTTTGGTGATGTTTGGGTACGTTATTATTATTTTTTTAAATATCGTGTACGTATTACATAAACTTATTAAGATTCGCTTTTATTAAGTTTCTGTTTTACAACAAGATAAAAACAATAAATACTTATTCAAGAATTTGTAACTATCCATGCCAACTAAGAAACAAACAAAACTACTTAACATAACAAAGCAAGAATCAAAAACAATGTCGATCGTTAGTCCAGAAGGGCCGTATCACGAAATACGACTAAATCCTGACAAATTAAAATGGATGGATATATATAACAATTGTTTAGTAAATTGAGTTAAAACACCGTTTATTCCACTATACTTTATTGTATTAAACATCTTCCCGTTATCAATAATACAATACAACTTGATAATGGAAAGGTATTCCCGAAAACGTTCTAACCTTTAATATAATACAATATAGTTTCAACTCAATTTACTAATAATCTTGGGATTACTTGATCTATTATTTACTTCAGTCTATTTCCACTAATACAGTAACTCTCATCGACAGGTAAGTTCCGGTACATTCTTTTATTTATATCCATCCATTTTGATGATGAAACTCTACAAAGTGAACACCGATAAACATGTATAAAGTAATCACGTTTTTAATATCTGACGCATTAACTCAGTCGTTAAAACTACAAATGACTTGGGGGGGAGGGGGGGTTATCGGAACAGTTACCGTTTAGCGTTTTCATCCCTTACCCACTTTTACCCTTTTATTTTCGGGATCCAAGTTTAAAACCTCGCCATTAAAAGTACTAAACTACGCGTTACAAAGTAAAGTTATTATTTATAAAATCGTAGGCAGCAATAGGACTCTACTTTTCAAAATAATAAACGTGCTTCCATTATTTATTTTCAATTATTATTATCATTAGACATTTAAACTTTTTAATTTTTGTTTATTTTTTTTACTGTCAATACATTTTGTAATGCATAAGTAAATGTTTAAAATAAATAATAAATATGTAACCACCTCCTTAACTAGACTAGAATCTGGGAGACAGGATTATTATTATAATAAACAAATAAACATACACATTACAGAATTAATCACAAAAAATACTAATATAAAAATAAATTATTATCGTTTGACAAAGCGATAAAACTTTTTTTTAAAATGTCCCTCATATTTGAAATGTTCATGTAAGTATCTCCATAAATCTTTGATCGGTTTCTCTTCTGCCAATACCCAACAACGACTGGTTGTTGAGATCATTTTAAAGTTTATCCATCGAAAATGGTTTCATTCATTATTTGGCAAAATAATAAAGGCCGTGAGCGCCAGAAATGTGTTGTCAGATTGAACAAAGCTCTCGTGTAATGGTCGTCGATAAGTACATCAAAGAGCAGCGAGTTTTAAATATATTGTATAAAATCAATTAGTCCGCGAGTCATGGGTAGCTTTCTCGCGTTTAGAATATGTTTGTTTTAGAGAGAAAAACTGACACTCGAGTGGTATTACCTACTACCTACTACAATCAGTCCGTAAATTATCTTAACGTATCGCGCCGGTTATTTCGTTTTGTCAATAAAACCCGGTTCTCGTATTTTTTAGTATTTGTACTTTTACATTCGCGCGGATTTGGTACATTTTATATAATAATTAGTGATGAACGATAACACCGAAAGTATTAAGCCGATACCGTCTTTGTGTTTGTGTTCACTTCAGTGGGTACATTACGGATTGTTACTTTGTTCGGCAGCAACTCTCCCCGGCTAAAATAATTCGCCATTTTTCACTTTGATTGAGCTGTTTTCGACGATTGCGTTCTTTTATTCAAATATTATTAATACTTTTATATATTTGTACGAGTACATACACATACAAGAAAAATAAATATTTATTAAATAAAGTTCAAATCCATTCACATCATAAACTACATATACTACCTATTAACCAATATTTTGTAATAATACATATACAAGACTAATTGTGGAAGCAAATTTAGTAAAAATGTTATATATTGAACCCAATTTAACTACTGTAAAAATGTACACAAAACTGCTGTGGGTAAAAGTGAGACAATCCATTCCAAATGAAAACAGCAAAAATGGCATTATAAATTAAAACAATATATTCAGTGAATTGTGGGCGGGAACAATCGTTTATTACTTATTAATCTTATTCTCTACGCATGAGGCTGTGCTGAAATTTGTAATTCTTTATCTAAAGTTCATCATCCACTATGCACTATGACCCCCACGACTGCAGATCCTACCTCTTCCACTCGGTCGGTCCGACGGTTGGAGATCTTCCTCTGTAGCCAACCACAATATCTTCTTTTCTCGCAAGATGCCCAAACAGATGATGTCTGCTATTGATGCACAGCTCCTGAAACAGGCGTTTATTTAGATTCTCAATGTGGAATTTATTTTACTTACTACGAAATAGAATATAAGCCAAATCTTTATTGATATATTGCAGAACATATAGATTCATGAATTACATAAGAAATGTCACGAATCAAGTACGAGTAGAATTAAGCGAAAGTGCTTGACAGGGCAAAAATTCACATAAAACACATAATACTCCATACATAGAGCTCCGCCCTGCTCCGCCCTTCTCCGCTCTCCGCCCTCTGCTGGCCCGGGAACGGAAGCCACAAAACACCATTTTAGGCAAAATACTCGAAAAGTCGGTAACCGCACAAGGAAACCATTGAGCCTGAGATCATAAAACAAAGAGTAAATAATAAATAATCAGTAGAACAATCAAGCAATAACAATTAAAAATTACATAATAATAATTTCCGCTACTTTAACTAATCATAATAATTATTACTATCGAATCTCTAAATCACATAAAAATGAATATTTTAACATAAATTATTTTATTATAAATAACAATAATGTTAGGAAATCCATCTGAGCTCATTAATTCATTAACTTTATAGTTTTTTTCCACATTATCATCTCAACCCAACAGCTGTGAAATCTCGAAACACCCCGCGGTAATTTCTCATTGAGATAATATCGGTGAAGTGAAAAAAAAGTCGAAAAATTCATCAAAATCCAAAATAATCGATCCTCTGTAGGTTGAGATGGAATAGTTCCATTATCAATAAAACATGCAATTATTTAGAAAGTTAATGTGCACATACACACATTGTATTATATATTCTAATGATTACCTGCATAAATATAATAACCATTATAATTGTAATTTTACTTAAAACTCGAGTCAGATCGTACACATATACTAATATATCATCTTATTTACCTTTGCCATCGGCTAACGCAGCTTTCAGAACGGACTCGGGGTCTCAGGTTGTGACTATAGATAGGTCGGATCAAATAAAAGAGGTATGCCAGTTATAAATGCAATAAAACGTTTATTTTTATAAAACAAGATTTAACAACGAAGGGTAAAAGAAAGAATCCTACCATATATTAAGGTCTAGGTCAGAATACACCCTACCAAATGTCTCAGTCTAGGTCAGAACACACTTTCCCTATCCCGACAAGCAAAGCAACTGTACATTCAATGAACATATCAAAATAACTGAGTACAGGGTACATAGACAAAAGGTCTTGAACTCACTGTAAGCAGTTAAGTTCGAATGTTGAGTCTTTTGGGTGTGAGAACACTGAATCTAACGAGGTTTGTCAGAAGGACGGTAGACACAAATACCTCGCCGCGTAGTGTCTGGAGTCTGAGTCAGCGCGCAGGGTGCAGAAGATACAGGACGGAGGAGACAGAGAGTGGCCAGAGGATGGAGATGGCAGAGAATGGTTTCCAAGAGAGTTATTTACATTACGATATCGAACGGATACCGATCCGATGGTGGGACGGTTCGTGAGAAGGTAGAATCGCGGTGGTACTTCTATTAAGATTATTAAGAGTTTTACGTCTCGTCACTGGAATATGTTGCTTATGTCTCGGGAGGCTTCTTCACATTGATTTGATGCGCGTGCACTGTCAATATAGTACCACCGAATGAATAAATAATAATTATTACGATCATTTTACAGACCCCGAGCCTGACTTTTGGTCGAGACAGGCCCGGTATAATCAAAGGAGCACCCACTACCATCCAAATCGGAGGGCCGTTTTCCCAATTCCTTGTCTACGATACTCCTCATACTTTACATGCTAATCTACTACTACAAGTGCATCGGCGCTGATCGCTATGAAATTGAAAAAAAAGAAAATTTAGTACCTAACTCAAATCATTAATACAATTTTACTCGAATAATTTTTAGGAAAAAATTTAGAATGGGACTCGTAGTTAAATTTAGTTGGTTGTTTATAATTTTTTGATTAGTTTTACACGCTTTACTTATCTCCAACGATTCCAAATTATTTAATTTGTGACCAACACCGTTTATATGCAAAATTGACAAACCCAATTTTTTATCAAAACCGTGACCATTTTCTATCAAATGATTCGCAAATTCTGAAAACCCACAATCGTTCAAACATCTCAAATGTTCCCTTACTCTTATATTAAAATTTCTACCCGTTTTACCAATATAAAATGCAGCACAATCCTTGCAACTAAGTTTATAGACACCAGAATTGTTAAATTTATCATCTTTGTCTTTAGAATTTATGAGTAAATTTCCTATACTATTATTTGTATAAAATGCCGGTCTAATGTTTCGTGGTAGGTGTTTAGATATTTGATTCGAAAAGTTATTTATGTATAAAAT
The DNA here is from genome assembly GCA_031772225.1 of Eubasilissa splendida. NCBI lineage: Eukaryota > Metazoa > Arthropoda > Insecta > Trichoptera > Phryganeidae > Eubasilissa > Eubasilissa splendida. The sequence goes on along the minus strand of CM062848.1, from coordinate 39,711,146 downwards.
CCTACGCTAATAATCATTATTATCATTATTTTTTATCTGTGATTTATATAAAAATTGATTATTATATTCTTTTAATTTATTTTTTAAAATAGTGTCTATCAAACCTTTATTATACCCGTTATTAACTGCTATTTTTTTAATTGTATTCAATTCAATATTGAAATTGGATGTTGACATAGGAATATTGACTAAACGATGTATCATGGAGTGGAACCCTGAATGTTTGTGTGATAATGGATGATTAGATTCATTGTGTATGATAGTATCTGTAAAAGTTGGTTTTCTAAAAATTTTGAATTCAATTTTATTATTATTTTTAATCAATTAATTTAGATCCAAAAAATTTAGGGTCGAATTATTTTCCATTTCTAATGAAAATTGTATTTTATTATTAAATGAATAATGAAATTTATAAATGTAGTTGACGTTGTGAACCTGACCACTGACCAAATACATAATATATCATCCACATACCTTTTCCACAACAAAACATTTTTTAACAAAGGAGAATCACAACTACCTTATTGTAATAAACATCATACGTGTATTATATTAATACACGAGTTGGAATCCGAAGCGCTGGCGGAGTCTGTCGGAGGCCAATACAGGCTAAGGAAGCAAAGTAGCGGCTGTGATTAGTGCGCTTTGCCGGGATTGCTTCTCGTGTCGCTTTTCAATTGATTCTAGAAAATCGTTTGATGGTAAAAATTGGAATTATAAAAATGGCGGCAAATATGTCCATTAGCGCAATTCCGATGTCTAGAGAGATATGAAAGGAAATGAGCCAATCACAGCTCGGAACTGTCGAGATGTGTTCTCATTGGTCCATTATTCAAAAAATGGCTTTGAAATTGAAGCGCGGTAAATTTGAAATATGATTTTTTAAACTAAATGAATGAGGAAACTGCCCAGCCACACCATCTAATGATCAAACAGATGTTGAATTGATGTTAACCTAGGATTCCGAACATTTTACTAACCGTGGGAATTGAAAATGTCGTCACGCTGACCGGCTGATGACAGCAATCGACCTGCAATGCGGCAGGAAAATGTTCTCGATGTTAGAAGTGCCGACAACCCTAAATGCGATGCTTCCGCGGAGTTAATCGAACGCATTTCATTTCATTTGTGTGTCTCCCTGCTATCGGATATAGGCCTCTCCCAAGGATAGCCAACCATCTCTGTCTGCAGCCTCTCTCATTAATCTGTCGATGCCACTGTTCTGATATCGTCGCTCTATCGAGTTTGAGGTCGACCGACCTCGTTCTATGAGCGCGAGGCCTCCATTCCAGGATCTCTCCTCCCCGCCGCCCTTCATCTGATCGACAGATATGTCCAGCTCATTGACACTTGAGCTTACATTTTTTGGGCAACCTTAAACCTTGTCACCTTGGTTCTTTGGCGAATTGTACTGTCATACTAATTTGTACTCGATTTCTCAGAGATCTACCGAGCATAGCTCTTTGCATTGCTCTTAAATTGATATTAAAGGATCTTTAGTCCGAATTGCAATTATAATATTCGGCATCGTCGCTATAATTTGGAAGCTTTTTTTTATAACATGGAGTTTTCTATTCTGAGCCTGTCGTCGGGCATCGTCTAGTTATTCAAGATACAACGACTTAAAAGGGCCGGGCGTTTGGCTCGGATGAAAGAGTCCTAACTGGATGGAATCCGGAGGAAATTGGATGTTCTCGGAAACTATAATTGTTGTATTTGTTGTTGACATTAACGGTGAGTTCCACATCTCGGCTCCGAATTTAAGTAGAGTGTGGAATTTTGATTTAATGCTGCCTAATTCAGCGGAATAATGTTTGACCAACCGTAGGATACCGTATATAGAGCCGTGCAATAACACAGGTCTACCGCTCGGTACAGATGGCTACTTTCCACCGGAGCCGAATCCTTAGATTGCACATGTTTTTCATCAATGTTTCAATTTAAATACTCAATATTTACAGCTATTTAAACTAGTGAAAACATTTTTTCCTCATTTCAAATGCTTAAAAATTACACATTCCTCACGGTAACACAAATTGACATTGTGGCTGCGTATGGATATTTTTTATCACGGTATGCTATGGGTGAAGAAAGAATTGCTAATGCTTGAACTTGATGGGATGAAAGAATACTTATAATACATTCGTATCAAACTCTTTCATCAAACATTGAGTTGTCAAAATACAAGAAAAAATGTCATTTCTGTTGGCCGTACTGATGTTTAATCAATGCGGCATGGCATCGTAACAATATATTGAATATTTCAGCTCTTCATATTATGTAGCCGAGCTGCGCTACGAGCTAGTAAGAAGATTTTTGTCCGCTCTTTTAGATTTCATAAATCTTGCAAATTTTTATTAACATCCTTTTTCATTCAATTTTTTTTTAATACTAATTTTAGGGGACGAACGGTAATCGGAAAATCGTTTGAAGACGGAAGAGTGGATGATTGGAACCCGATGCGGGGGAAGATTGAGTAGAGTAGTTGGTAGATATGGTTCGGCAACAAATGGAAAATAGTTCTTAATACAAATCAAATGTATTAATTAGAAAGATATACATATAAAATCAATTTTATCAAAAAATATTCTTGTTGCTACCGGGATTAGAACCTGGATCTCTTCCAATCCGAACAATATTTTTCGATAAAATTGATTTTATATATATCTTTCTAATTAATACATTTAATTAGTATTATATGTTCTGAATAATTACGCCTTCACCATAAGAATGTGTTCACCATATTGAAAATAGTTCGTTATCTGTACGTAGAAAATGTAATGTAAGGTGAGTCGGGGCATGTGGGGCATGTGCATGTATGGGGAAAGTGCTTGAGTCCAGAGACGGTGCAGATATCTTAGAGGTAGAGAACAGTCTACGTAGAACCGATACATTTTAATCTATGTAAAATAAATTTCGTGTAGTCACTCTTTAGGACCCAACTTTAAAAAAGGCCCCCCGCCACCCACGGCTAGATATAATATCAAATATTATTATGGTGAAATTTCGAAACATTAATATTAAAACTATTTTCTTTGTAATTGAATTAAAAAACCGTCGAATTGAATTTTGTTAATAGGTATTCTGAAAAGAACAAAATTATCGTAGTGTATTATATATTCTTACTTGTTTAGAACAAAACCGAAATGATACTTACTTAATGAAATAATGATCGCTATCGTACGCGAGTCCATAAATATGAATGCGCGTCCTACAGACATAAAGTTTACGATTGCCGCACGTATCTACACAGTAATATGATGATAATAACAGAGTACTAAGGAGTACGTTTCGAGACGAGTCTCTTCAGACAATTCTAAAATATTAGTTAATTAATCGTTTTTTTGTTTCCAGAAGGGGGTACTTTCATTTTACCAGTTTCAAATTCCATCAATTCTACGCAAATTACATCCTCTTTCAATCTGGCCCTAAAAGTTCAACTTCTGATCACTTTAATACTAAATGACGTTAGTAGTTACGTAAATTTCGCTAGAGAGGAAAGTTATTGTAGAAAGATATGACAGTAAATTTTTTTGTGTAAAGTTTTCTGGACTAACTGCCGTGTATATCTGACCTTTCTGGCCGAGTGTTCAGCCAATGCCGATTCTTCTTGATGACCGTGTTTGCATGCCCGAAATACACGGCAGATTAGCCCAGAAAACTATACACTGAAGATTCTGAACGGCCGTGAAAACCTAAGAACATTTTTGACAGTAAAATTGTTAATTTTTTCGCATTCGAGACAAGTGTCAAAAATAACTCAAGGATTACAACAAATAATCCAAGTATTATTTCATTGGAAAATAAGCGCTCCATCTATGAGGACTGAAAGATATTATCCCACAAGAGCAAATAATCTTAAAATAGTTCCAAGAATGAAAACTACTTTTGGTCAAAAGTTATTCACCTTTCAAGCTCCCAGAATATACAATCAAATTGGAAATAAAATTATAACTTTAACTGACATTAAGGCTTTTTAAAAGGTTTGTTTCAAATTGATATTTTGTTCTCACTTTTTCGTATATTTTATAAATATTATTTTATGTTTTTTTAAATATTTTCACGTTTATTTGCCTTGTATGCTACATATTCTTTTTGATTGTGTTTTGCCTTCAATGAGCTATTTGGTATGTGAAGTGTAATTTGTTTACCATAGGCTTGCCTAGTTGGGCAATGTATGTAAAATATATGTAACAAACTGTCTTTTTTTTTGCTGTATAATGCTTATTTGTTATGTGTCTAAATTATCCAAGTGTTTTCATACTAATATCATTAGAATGAAATAAAATGTGTGTTGTCATTTGAATTAATCCATCGATAATTAAATTCATTTATTAAATTACCTAATTCATATGTATAAATATGTTTTGAGACCAGTTAAAAGTACCTACATACACCATCTCGATGTTCCGAATTCAAAATGATTGTGACAGCTTCAATTTATTATTTGTTTATAGAAAATAAGGATAGATTATAGGATCGATTTACTCACATGCTTTGAGGCTTCAGCTACTATTTAAAGTCAAGTTTTATATAAAAAACAAAATAACATCTTACTACATTATATTTATATATTACCGATTATCTTATAGCACGCGATTAAATAAGGGAAAACCCTCCGACCAAGCGGCGTGAGACTCGAGCGCACTCGTTACAACATTCCTCGGGTATGTATTATTCAAGAGCTGGAATGTAAGAATGTGGAAGAAATTATACATAGATCACCAACCTTGTCGTAGACTTGTTCTCGTGACTGTGGCCACCTCGTGGCGTCGCCTAGCTGTTCAAAGAGTACATAGTCGTGTGAAACAACATGCGACATGCTAAATGTCTGCCTCGCTAGGCAAGTATGTTCCGTGATTATGATAAGTTCTCTAGACATCAGACTGTGGCGCTCGCTCGGCTCCCCTAAAACTCCAGATTAAGAAATCGGTACGCCTGGTGCATATTTGCGGTAGACGACGGGTGCTTAACCCCGAGCCCTCTCACTCACGCGTTCTAAAGTTAACGATGATGATGATGATCCAAATTTTAGATTCGGCCGATGTCTCAGTGAACAATATCATTTGTTATGACTCATTCAAGATGCATGGCCGAGGTCCTTGTATCTCCAATATGCTGCTGTTCAGTAACGCTAGGAAAGTGGCCACCGCGGCCGCGTCCACCACTGAAGGTAATTAATTGTGATGATTGTGACATGACAGTACGATTCTCAGGAAAATTCCCTTGATTCCTTTGGGTGCGTCTGAAAACATACGTCATGTGACAACGGTGTCCGATGGATAGTTTTAGTTTATCGGTGTCTCGAACAATACATCTCGAATAGAGCCAGGAACAAATAGTTAGGATTGTTATCACTGCATGCTGGTGTGCGTGTGTGTGTGTAGATTGCCGAAGAGTCGGCTTAATTGTAGATCGTTTCCGGAACACTGTCTCTGGGTATTAACCTCTAGAGATCCTACCATCATCCTCCTCATACAGCTGAAGTACGAGTACCACGGCGACCACACAGGAACCATCTCGATGCAACCCTGTGCGGACTAAACTGTTTATGCCAGGTTATATATCGAAAAAAAGCTCACGAACGGTAAACATACGCAGGGTTAGCCTGTAGCCTTGTGCACCCTACGCAGACCGATGATGTTCAATAACCCTTTCATTTTGGCTATCACTACCAAACCAATATATCCATAGCTAGCCCGTCCACACTTCATGCCACCGAATGATTCTGTTCAGCCTCCAAAGGCACCTTTTCTTTCCAATCAAATCATCTTAGAAAAATTATAATTCACATAGGGGTTGAAAAGTGGTAGAATGAAACACCTGGTTTCAGCTTGATAACCGAAAGGATAATTGTATACATAATGCAGGGATAAATATAGAGTCTTACTTGTGAGACGTGTCGTAAAGTAAAACGTTCAGTGAGTTGTTAGCACAATGTCAATAATAAAGTCAGTATGATTTCCATGCGCATGCAATCGTGCATTTTCAAAGTAAATAAACCCACAAAGGTTCTCGGATATATTCTATCGTTTCTACCTACTGGCCGTTGCTTCGGATCAAAATGTAATTTATATAATGTACCCTACAATGCCTTCGTAGAGAGGCTGTGAGTTTCACGGTGCCGGCAGCGTGTACCAGAGGCATATGCGTACATAGATACATGATTATTTACATGGCCAATAAGTAGTTAATAATTAGTCCTAAACGATGAGATAAATATAACTAAAACATATAGATGGGCGTTCCAAACTAATAAACAGGACAGTAATTAAACAAAATCAAATATCAAGTAGTCTAGCGATCGCGCTGCCCCTTTTCATGATTGAGTAATTACTCGATAATCCGAATCACACTGCAGTGTTCGTTAGTGGTTTTAATTATGGAAAACAAGCATGCCAAAAGATAAACTTAGTATTTTGGCGGATCTGGTCCTCAGCGTATGCGCCGATCCTGGTCTGCCCTCCGGAACTTGGAGTCACTACACTCGCGATTTGAATTAGAACACGACCCTCTTAACTTCACTTTTTAATCGACCACACGTATCTCTGTACCACATGTATGTCTGGAGAAGCGTTCACCACCCCCGCGCCTGCTGTCTCATCCCTCGTCCCGCTACCCCCTCCCCTAACCGTCCCGCTCAAGAAATTTCGCGGAATTCGTATTATTTGATCAGTTTGTTATATGTGGATCATCACAAGGTATAACACTTATTAACATCTAATAGTAGTAATATCTAATGAAAAAGACACCAAAGCGATGAACTACTTTCACTTGTCTTTTCATTTATTTTTACATGACTTTTCTTTCATTTTGTCTTTAATATGGTGTTCTTCAGCGTAGCATGCAGTCTATCCTGACGATCTTTTGTGTATGTACTCTACATATATATTATACATATGATTGATATATATTGACATCTGATTTGTACAATATAATAATTATATTTATTTTCATTTACATTTATTTCCACTCTATCCCGAATCGTTTTAAGAGTTGTTTCCTCTCCTTTCGATTCGTCAATATTACTTTTTTTTATTACATTCGGTTATTAACATCTTAATACCATGATAGGTTGGCTCCGGCACCTACCTGTACAATATGACGTGAGGCGCGTTATCACATTAAATTCAGAAGGCAGAGAGAAGCTACAGAAATCAAACACTCCCAAAAGGGGAGGGTTGACGTCACAATACAATATAATAATTATTACCTTACCGTTCATCAGGCATTCATCATTGCACTGACAATAAAATGACTTATTCTGTTTTCAGTGTGGTTTTAGCGACGTCAGCGGCCAGACGGTACCGGCAGATCCCTCGAGGGTTCAGGCTGGGCACGGCCACCGCAGCCTATCAGATCGAGGGCGCCTGGAATGTTAGCGGTGAGACATTTTTATTTCTGTTGAAAAACGAGGAAAGTTTTTACCGTAAAAATAATCAAAATAGACAAAACAATATGTTTTTGTTGAGGGGAACATTGGTAAAAATAATGTTATTAAAGGATTATCCATCGATTGAAATGTATCTTTCAGCGTTGGTTGGCCGTGTTTATTTTCTTGCAGATAAAATTAAAAACATTCTTCCTCTCGATCTAGGTTAATCAAATTGTTCAGTTCCAAAACCAGCCCTAATAGATATCGTTCATATCGAGTAAATTACTAAGAACACTTGTGAAATATTAGGTATGTAGTGGATTTCTAAACTCTGTTCAATTATTCAATCGCAAATTACAACGAAATGGAAGATTTTGAACCCACTTCAATACCATATATGTACAGCAAATACAAGAAAACATACTAAATGATTAAAATCTGAATTTGTACAAAATCAGTTAGAGCAGATTTTAGCGCTGAACAATCAGCTGTGGCTGCACCGCCGGTTATATTGCAAGTCTTGGCAAGGTGCTGCTCTATCTACAGAGACGCATCCAAAGAGCATACTCTAAGCTGGAAGCTTTATTGCTTTCATTTGACCCTACCTACAGATGCACTGGCCTGCTTGTTGTTCGATAAATCTATTAAATGGCAAACTACCACGCCATTCGGCCATTTGGTCCATTTGAGATCGATCAGATAAGAACAAAGGCCTCACGCACTTGTCAAACAATGTAATGAATGTGTTAAAAGTGATAAATATACTTCCGTACAGTAATTGTTCTTTAATGACAGTTTGACACGCTTACCGAATAATTGTATTACTTAAAACATCTGGCAAACTTATCTATCTTTTAGACAAATCTGAAAATGTATGGGATCACTACACCCACTATCAGAGCCACAAGATCAAAGACGGAAGCAATGGAGACGTGGCGTGTGACTCCTACCACCTCTACAAAAGGGACGTCCAGATGCTGGTCGAATTGGGAGTGGACTACTACAGGTTCTCTATCTCCTGGAGCCGCCTCCTGCCCGACGGCTACGGGCGGAAGGTCAGCCGAGACGGGCTGAGGTACTACAACGGCCTGATTGATGAACTGATCAAGTACAACATTACCCCGATGGTGACTCTCTTCCACTGGGATACTCCGCAGGTCTTAATGGATATCGGAGGCTGGACCAATCCGCTGATAGCTGACTTCTTCGAAGACTACGTGAGGCTGGCGTTCGAGCACTTCGGAGATCGAGTGAAGACGTGGTTAACCTTCAACGAGCCCTACAACATGTGTCTGGTGGGCTACGGGTCGAGACGCGGACTCGTGAAGTTCGCCCCGGACTTGAATTTCCACGGAATCGGAGATTACCATTGCACGCACCACGTGCTCAGAGCCCACGCCAAAGCGTACCAACTGTACAATAGCACCTTTAAACCATTTCAGAAAGGTACGTTTATTGTCTTTCATCCGTTGCTAGATTTTTTATTATTCTGTTGTACGTTTTTATTATTTTATTTTGCAAAGGAGTTTTAATATAAACGGTCTCGTTTCAGGCAAAGTAGGAATGGCCACCCTGGTCTTGTGGGCCGAGCCGGAGACGGACAGCGAAGAGGATGTCGCTATTGCTGAAAAAGCCTTGGACTTCACGGTAAGGCTTAATTGGATTTATATCATCCGGTTGTATATTACCTTCATTATTTCCGCCATAAACTGCAGTCGGCCTTGCTGGAAATAAAAATAAACCCTTCAGCAAAACAAGATATCACGCTGTATAATTAATATAAAAATTATCACATAAACCGTGGTGTTCAGTTCAGCACGGAAATCTGATTATTTATTTATGTATTTACAATCTGCAGTAATCCTTCTTATCCGGTTGCGTGTGTTTATAGAACTTAAATCAAAAATAAATTCTAATTACAGTACTGATTTTGAAAAAAGAGAAAAATTTAAAAACTAATCATAAAATAAATTCTGTATCATTTAACAATTATTGAATTACACTGTAGGAAGATTGATCTCATTGTTTTCACTTACATTATCTATGACTATCTCACTTACACTAAATTTTTACTAGATTTTCACGTCCATCAGATGATAATCGAATATCTTTTAGGTTATTCTACCGCGGAGCCGTGCCGTTTTTTCGGGCGGTTTCAGAGATCATTTATCATTTAGTTATTTGATGTAGCTATGAATCAATTATCTGAGCCACTGGCATTTTTATATTATTTTAATTTTAATAATAATTTCTCCAGTGTCCATGACTAAATACCAAATAGGCACACTTCAAGAGAAAATTAACTTTAAAAGTTGTTTTTATCACGCTAGTCGGTTAATTGTTTGACCTGTGAACCGACTAGGTTAGTGTATGGTCGCAGTCCAGTAGTAAAATAACCCAGTAAGAAAATTTGCGGACCGGTATGTTTATAGAAAATTCCCAGTAAGTGGGTATATTTTATATAGCATAACATTTTAGCAAATTTTCGTTCAAATAGAGACTTTAGATATTGATCGATAATCAACGAAAATCTTAACCGCACGAGGAATTGAATATGGGACTACCAGAATGGATAGCCAATGTAGACCTTGTGGGCAATTTTATAAGTAATTTATTGTTATGGGAAATTTTTAGTTTCTCTATAAAAATATAAGTATTATATGCGTAGCTTGTGGAATGATCGAGAGGATTGGAAAAATTTTTTTTTTTAGGATTCTAATTAATTGAAGATAGTTTTAGTCTCTTACATATTCGCTTTTCCTCTGTGAGAAGTGTGTATGGGGAACAGCAAGTATCTACAAAACAAAAAAAACAGATTAACAACGGTTATAGCGACAAATAGAATTACCAAAATACCTATCAAATATCAAATTCGCCATTCAAATATTTGATTTGAAAGAAAAAACGGCTATTAAATTGTAATTGCTCGTAAACCATCAGGGTAAGATAAGTGGGAGGTATTGTTCGACGCACGTGATTTGCGAGATTACCAGTCGCAATGAGTTACTGATCGGGACAACCCAAGGAAACGCTATCAAAACATTGGCATTGTCCAAAAACGATAGTGTGGTGTGCAATTTCTGCCCGGGGGATAATTGGCCCTTATTGTTTTAACCAGCGAGAGACTGTCAATGCTGGCGTGTATTGCCGGATGGTCGACGAGTTTTTGGTACTGCAACTGCAGCTGTTTCCCGGGTTCAACAGGAGAACACAATTTTAGTAAGACGGGGCCACTCCGCATACAGCTAGAGTTTCAATGGAGAAGGTGAGGGGAATTTTTCCCAATAAATTAATCAGCAAGTACGGAGACCCTGGACACCTCGGTCACCAGACCTTACACCGTGCGACTTTTTTTTTGTGGGGATATCTTAAGTCGAGAGTTTACAGCAACAATCCTCGAACAATTCAGGGCTTATAAGAAAATATTCGCCGTAAAATTGCTGCCATTGAACCAAAGCTTTGTTTTGCGTTTTTTGCTTTGCGTCTTGAGAGAAATGGACGCAATCGTAAAATCCACATCGTTAAACTCCACTTAGTATAAATAAAATATGAGAATAACATTGTAGTTTTTTTTTATTTAATCTTAAACTTGAAAATTTTCCGCTGGACACCTTTATTACGTTTTTGTCGGCAGTGAAAAAATATCAGGCTCAATACGTGCTTAGAAAACAAACTGCATTTTATCGGCAAGTAAACACATCTTTAGTCAGCTTCGTATTTATGCGTTTTCTAAATAAATAGTCATGAATCTAAGTTATTACTTGATCAGCAGGATTAAAATAATAGCTTAAAGAGATATCATAGACATATAGCAATAAGTTAGTCTAGATTAGGTTAGGATGGGTTAGGCTGTGCAAGGTTAGATTAGGTTAGTTTAGGTTAGATTAGTACTAATGGCGAATAATGAACAAGATCTACAAAATCTGGTGAGTATAATGTACGATGTATGCAAGGAAAACGACCTCATGATGAATGTTAACGAGTGGAAAGTGATGGTATTCGAGAAGGAGGAAAGCGAGGCACCGCGCTAAATACTTGAGGTAATGAATATTTGGAACAAGTAGATGAGTTTGTGTATTTGGGAAGTATGTTTGATAGAAACGGAAAGGCTGAGAATGATATCGAAAGGAGGGTGACTGCAGGAAATAAAGTGAACGACGCTTTGAATGGAATTATATCTAACGGGAATTTGTCAACCGAGGCAAGACTAGCGGTGCACAATGGAATCCTGGTACCGACACTGATGTATGGAAGTGAGGCCTGGAGCTGGCAGAAAAAGATCGAAAGTAGACTGAATGCAGTGAAAATGAGATCACTTAGGCGTATATGTGGCAAATCTATTTATGACAGAGTAAAGAATGAAGAAATAAGGAAAGAATATAAAGCTGATGTTAGTATAATGAGTAAGATTAAGAAAGAATCACTTAGGTGGTTTGGTCATATGGAACGGATGAATGAGAAGAGCATGGTAAGAAAGATATATGACGCAAGTGTTGATGGCACCAGAAATAGAAGATGTCCGCGGAAGACTTGGCACGACCAGGTAAACCAATTAATGGAGGATGGTGCTGTTAGAAGCCTCAACAATCGGCGAGCGTGTATGAGAAGATGTATGAATGTGGATTAAGCGAGAATTGTATGTCAGGACAAGAATGTGGCGCTCTATCCTCTCTGCCTACCCCCGCGGGGAAACGGCATGATGGTAAGCAAGTAAGTAAGGTTAGGTTAGGATAGGTTAAGCCGAATAAAATGCCAGCTTGCCAGCTGCCAGTATTGAATCTGACTTGCGGTTTGTGCGTCTTTATAACTTAAAGTTCTGCTAATTATATGTATTTAATTAGCAGGCGCGCGCAGTCGGTCCGTTGAACTAATTAATTAATTATATATTCTGAGAAATAATGCTAAATTAAATTATATTAAAACATGGATAATATGAAAATATTATTGCACGCCGCTGTCAAATAGCATAACTTTAGAGATGCCTAATACGACATTATTTACTGAGGACTCTGGTTCTACTTGCTGACCTGCCCTGCTGCTAAACCAATATTATTCAAACCGTTTAGATGATAGCTAAATCAAATTACTCCATGGACGGTCCATCTTAGACATCCAGCTGTATCTGTGTATCTGTGTGATGTTAGATGCAACTTGAGCTATTCTGATGACTGGAAGACTGCGGCTGTCTCGAGGCAGCGAGCCGGTAGATCTGGTAGATCTGGTAGATCGTTTTAGTATTACTGAAGCTCCTCAAGAAAAAAATAAAAATTCTGTATTTACCTGTCGTATTGTTTTAAGAAGTAAAACATAGTTGTGTTTTATTTTAGGCGGGGTGGTACCTCAACCCCGTCCACAAGAACGGAGACTACCCGCAAGTGATGCGTGAAGAAGTGGACAGGATGAGCGAACGGCAAGGCTTCCGGCAATCCAGGCTGCCGGTGTTCACTCCCGAGGAGGTCCGGGCGCTGAAGGGAAGCGCCGACTTCCTCGGAGTCAACTACTACACGTCCGTGGTGTACCGCAACACGGGGAAGAGGCCGGAGAGGGACATCCCCTCGCACGAGAACGACCTGGGCTACACGTACTATCAGCGCGAGGAGTGGCCGTCCGCCGCTAACGAGTGGCTGAAGGTATTCATTTTTCACTGCTCGTACAGGTGGGGTGCAGTGCAGCCAACAAACTACTAATAAGATCAATATTGAAAGATACATTTTATTGTCCCTCTAGCACAGCTAAATCTAATGTTTTTAGATTTAAATAACTGAAATGATAATATTGTGCTGTGTACATATTAGAAGGGTAATTTATCTATTTTCATAAATTCAAATATGAACGATTATATAATTAACTCTATAAACAAAAAAATCAAAATAGATGAACGAATTTTTCATTCAAGAAACGACACAAATTTCATAATAGAACCAAATCCCGATAATAGTCTGGTTATTATCCAAATGAATATTAGGAGTCTGCAAATTTTTTTAACGAATTCCTTGTAGTTGCAAATTCATTAAATAGACTGGATGTGATAATGTTAACAGAAACACACTCGTCGCGCGACGTTAACTTCCACATACCAAACTACACACACTTTGCAACTAATAATATCATAAACAAAAATAGCGGAATAGGGATATTCGTTTCAAATACGTATACGATACAAAATTTCGATGAAATAAATATAAAAAATGTTAACATTTTAAAATTAAAAATCAAATACAATAGTAATTCATTTAACATATTAGCCATATACAGAACTCACTTATCATCGATAATAACATTTATAGAAGAGTTAAAGAATGTATTATTAAAACTAAAAAACGAGAAAACTATTATTTTAGGAGACATAAATTTAAATATAGCTAACGACTACTCATGTAATAGTAAAGATAATTATTTAAATCTGCTATCTGAATTTAACTTTATGTCATGTATAAATGGATACACTAGAAACGTAAAAAATCAACTACCTTCTTGCATTGACCACATGCATTGTAACATTTCAGACGTAAATAATGTTATTTCTGGTATCGTTCATACAGAAGTCACTGACCACTACGCGACTATATTTACTTACAAATACAACAAAAATATTAATCCTCGTGTGACGGGAAAAAAATTGCAAACCAAAAATATACATGCGATAAAATTAAATGACACTCATAAACAAATTAAATTCTGAAAAATGGACTAAATTATACCAATGCAATAACGTCAACGAATGTTGCAACATATTTGAAGACACACTATCTAAACATATAAATGCCGCTAAATATACCTTACCTTAATGCAAATCGTCTAAATACAAACCGATAAAACTGAGGATTACTCATGGTCTAATAGTATCAATTAGACATAAAGAATTCTTAATAAAAAATAATAAAAAACTACCAAATAACGTGCAACTAAATAGATATTTACATGTATACAAGAAAAAACTTTCATTTTTAATATTAAATACTAAAGAAAAATACTACAAAAAAATCTAGAATCTGCAGAAAATGATAGTAAGAGAGTTTGGAATATCATTAATGAAATCATGGAAAATAAACAAGACGAAAAAGGATAAATAAGTTTTATTGTACATGACGAGTCAAAAATAAATTGCTCAGAAAAGCCCCAGGAAACAGCAAACATTTTTAACTATTTCTTTTCCAACGTCGGTAAAAGCTAGGCTAGTAAAATCACAAAGAACTGGAATACTGACGTAGCTACTTCTAATGCAGTTATACAGGAAATAAAATATACATTTTTCAACCCACAACAGTTAACGAGATTGAACATATCATAACATGTATGAAGGGAGGAACAGCACCAAGTTAATACTGTTAATACATTAAAATTTATAAAAAAACAAATATCCAAACCCCTAATGCATGTAATAAACCTAAGTTTAAAAACAGAGGTATTCCCAACACGCTACAAACGAGCCATCATTTCCCCCATATATAAATCAAAAAACCTTGAGGAAATAACCAATTACAGACCAATCTCTCTTTTTTCAAAATTTGGAAAAATCCTAGAAAAAATTGTTAAAAAAAGATTGTCTCAATTTATTAAAATAAACAAAGTAATTGATGAAAACCAGTTTGGGTTCATGGAAAACAAAAGTACACAAGACGCAATAGGTAAACCATCTAATATCATCCAAGAATCTCTAGACAAATCTCTTAAATGTATTGAAATTTTCGTGGATTTGAGCCTTCGACAGTATCTCCCACAACAAACTAATATTAAAATTAAAATCCGTCGGTATAGACGACAAAGCACTAAGCTGGATTCAAAGCTATCTTCACGAAAGACCGCAAAACGTAAAAATTAACGAAACTCTAAGCCAACCCCTAATCAATGAAGTTGGTATACCACAAGGGACAGTTTTGGGCCCACTTCTTTTTATAATTTATGTCAATGACATTTTTAAACTAAAATTAACCGGAAAAATTATATCATACGCCGACGACACTGCTATCATTGTTGACGGTCAAAACTGGAACACTACAAACGAACATGCAAATAACGTCATGAACACACTCAAATCCTGGTTCGATAGTAATTTACTTTCTTTAAACTCTGAAAAAACCTATTATATTCCATTTTCAATAAAAAGTCTTAAAACACCGCCCCATATAAAAATTACTATTCATAACGACAACTGTAACAAAATTACCTGTAACGACTCTTGTACAAATTTAAGCCCCAAAAAAGAAATCAAATATCTCGGTGTAATTATTGAGCATAATTTAAAATGACAGTCACATTAACGAATTAGTGAAAAGAATAATAAAATATATTTATATATTCATAAGATTAAGGAACATTCTAAGTATAAATAATTTTAAAAAGGTATATTTTGCTATTGTTCACTCACTACTCTAGTATGGAATAATTGGGTGGGGAGGAGCATATAATAATATAATGAACTCGGTAAAAATAATACAGAGAACAATTATTAAAGTGATATTAAAAAAAGATCAACTTTTTCAACACAAACACTTTTTGCAAAATTCCCAATTAATCAAATAAAGATCAAAATAAAGATAATAATCCTCAATTAAAGAAAATAACACTATAAAATTTGAAACAAGCACATCATTAAGGTTTAAAAATAACTTTAAAATCACTAAATGAAACTAAACTAAATGAACACTTCAAAAACACATAATTGCACAATAAACAATATTACAGAATACTTGAGAAGCACACAAATGGACAATGAATAGAATATGTAAGGTATTATATAAAATGATTGTAGTGTAACTCCCTCTCCAAGCACAAGAGCTGGTCTTTTTTTTGGAGAGGTAAGCGAAAGAAAAACCATGTAACCATGTAAATTACTTATTATGTTTATTTAAAATGTAAATGTATTCTTCTATTCTTCTTCTAATAAATAAATAATCAAATCCAAAAAAAATAAAAATTTAAAACTAGTCAAACTTAGCTGCAATATTCTCGTATCAGAAATGAGACCGTTGTGCGGATAACGTACAAAGGTGAGACGCGCCAGAAGCGGTGATAAAGGGTATAGACGACGACTGTTACTTACATGTTGCTTACCGCTAGGCCCTGTGGACGGCAATTATGGATCTTGACTGTGCGGTCAGGGGTCTCAATAGAATCTATATTTCAATGCTAGAGCATTCTCTAAAACAAACCACACGTAAATAAAATGTCGATGTAACTAAAATTATTCCATATTTGTAAGTTAGCTGTCAAAAATGAACAAAAATGACATATCGCCGTTCCAGAACAATGACGTAATTGTAAAATTTGACAAAATGTAGTGAAGTGCTTGTTATAACTTTTGCCCAATTTCTAATTCTACAGTCAATCGATCAATCAATCAATAAAAGTCAATCATATTTTTGCCTTTCCCGTAAAATAGCAGTTCTGACAGTTACGTCATTGTTCTTCTGGAACGGTGATATAAGAATCGTGGATAGATCATTTCTATGGTAAGATTTCTCCCTCACCATAGGCAGAAGAAAAGATGACAGTTGTCAATATACGATTTTGTTAAAATATTAACCTAGAGATATTAAAAAACACATCCGTTTTTACAGACCGGGCCATTTAATCAAGTACTATGAACAGTTCACGATGTTGATCAATTAAGCTTACTGACTTTCTCATAAGTCTTTTGCAGATAATTGTCACTTCTTCTGATATGAGGAGAGACCCGAAATATTTGCCACATCATCGATCAAAGCGATCATTGCTAGTTGCTAGTTGCTAGTTGCGCGGCCATGGCCGATGTTCCGGAACTGATAAAATAGAATACACAAAATAGTTATATTGGATTAACATTAATTTCTCAATATTTTTACTTTTTTTATACAATGTAACTATTCTGTTCAATTTCTCGCATCTAAAATAAATGCATTTAATAACAAGTTATATATTTGCACTTGGTACATTCTGCGTTAACATCGCATTAACTCTTGACTGTAACCGGTAACATATGCTACCTACGTATAATTGAATACCAGGTACTGTGTAAGGAAGATATTAGACCTGCATACGTTAATATTATTAATAATTTTGCATTTTAACGTGCAAAAGATTTACCTGTATACGTACATAGATTTTTTTAACGTCTTGCGCTCTTTGGTGAGACATCAATTAATGTTTAATTTCTTCTTAACCTTTTAAATGCTATGAGCGCGTTAACACGCCAAAATTTATATGTCACGCCAAGCTATAAGCGTGTTAACACACACTTTTGGACCTTGCAAACTTGCAGGGATTTTAAATTATTTTGCCATCTGTGAACGACAGGTCCCAGCTTTTGATAGTGTCTTATATTTTAAATAGTTTTAAATAGCAGTTAAAAGTAGTGATGAGCTAAACCATTATTCTAACCATTATTGTGAAATTTGTGTTCGATTGCAACGATGTTTAGTAACTGATTATTCGTAATTCGGCGATCAATCACTGATATACTGGAAACTAAACCATCGTTATAAAATAAATACCAAACGCACAATAACAGTCACAATCACAGTCACAATGACGTCATGTAGCTCATCACTAGTTAAAGGAGTGAACAGACCAGGACTACCGCCCATGTCTCGAGTCTCGAGTCTCGAGCGCTCGACAGGGGTCGCCCATAATACTGAAAGTCAAAAGGACTGATAGTGTAATATTTTCGAATGAATATTCCCATCAATACTTAGAGCATATCCGCGAAGATCCGTCAATCCGAACATCGGGGGCGCATTGTGACGTCTGTCATGTCGCTCGAAGAATAATCAGGTGTCATTAGTAGTTACCAGGTAGTTGTAGTGGCCAATGTTTCCGTGCCGAATGCTTTTGAAAGATGGTTGCTTAGCCACCTATGGTGGCCACTGCCGCAAAAATTCGAAAACCTGCTTTTAAATAATCCAATCGTGGGCCATATACGTCCACTTAACCATTTAACCCATTCCGCTGTACCTGGACAATCATCCCAAATTCATTTTAATTTAATTGAGATAAATAAAATGTATTTTTTATTGTTGAAATATTTACTGTGTTTCGTTAGTTATGTGGTACCTATCGGGTAATTTACTATTATCGTCTTCTTTCTTGTAATATTTTTTAGTTACACCTGTTTTAATGTTATTCTTGGTGACATTCAGAACTTTTCCTGTTTTGAAACTTCTATTGATGAATAAAATTCCGCAGCGTCTTCTTTCTCGTTTATTGCCGGATCTAACGAGTAAAATGATAGTTTCAATAGTGACGTCATCTATCGTTACGGTGACACAAGCGACGGCAGTAGTCAGTATGATGATGTAATTAATCATTTGTTCTGATATGAATATTAAAATGGAGTAAATGTTTATTATTTTCCGATATCGAACATTTTTAGTGATGATATCTTCCATTTAAAGCTTCGACCCGAGCAACTCCGCACCATGCTGAACTGGCTGAAGAGAAAATATGGAGACCCCGAGATATACATCACGGAGACTGGCTACTCGGGCAAGGCGGGGCTGCAGGACGACGACAGGGTAGACTTCATCCACCAGCACCTCACGGCCGCCCTCGACGCCGCTGAGGACGGAGTCAACGTCACCTGCTTCACGCTCTGGAGTCTCATGGACAACTTCGAGTGGAGCAGCGGATACACGTGAGATCTTTTATTTCATTTCTGAGAACTCCCCAAAGAGTTTTACTTATTCTCCTGAAATTTTGCTTATCGTGTTTTTTTTCCGTTTAACATTATACCGAGATCTATCCAAAGTCCTAAATATTTGTAATGAATTATCGTATTAGCCGTTAAAAATAATTGTAAGAGATAATCTCATTAATTGAGATGAAATTTTATTAAAAATATTTTTTTCCATCGTCATAAAATATGTGGTACTATATAGGTACTACCCACAATATTATATGACTCCTGTAAATTCTAGCTGACGTTAAAGTTACGTTTTCAAGAATGTTTAGTTAAGCTTTTTATACCCTGGTGGATAGGTATTATGAATCTCGTCGCAGACAGGACTTGTCAGTGCGCTCTTCGCAATTACAGAAAAATGTCGTTTTCATAACTAACTACAATTCCATTACACTCAGAAGTTCTCCTTGAAACTAGTAGGAGCATAATATTAATACAACTAATACAAAATAATATTAGGACAATAAGGATAAATAATTCAAAGGTTTTCAAATATTTTTTAAATGTTTAAAAGAAAAGTTAATTCTCTGTGGCCAGAGATTTTACAGAAATTAATAGAAATGCCTACCCTCAGAGTTGCTGTGAATGGTTTTACAAACTCAATCAGATGTTTGAGATTTTTGTATAACAGTTCCGAAATGTTAAAACGGTGTCAAATTTCGTAATTTAATTTAATTTAATATATTTCTTTCATAAAAAGATCGATGGACTTATTAATAACATTCAAAGATTTTCAATCGCCGCTACATTTAGTTCAACACAACACAGCGGCGAGACTTGGCAACTTCTCCAATATAAAGATAAAAAGATTTAAAAAATAATTAATTGAATGTTTTTGAACATTATGCACACAACACACTGCTATTATCTGAAGTTTCTTATGAATACTTGATCGGTGTGTGTGCAGAGTTGCCAGCTCGCTCAGCCCGTATTGCGGGTACAGTGTATTCTTGAAAATGACAATTCTCCTTCCAGCGATACGTTCGGGATCTACCAGGTGGACTTCGCGAGCCCCCAGAAGACCAGGACCGCTCGAGAGTCGGCGCAGGTGTACCGAGAGATCATCAGGACCAGGGCGCTGGACCCGGAGTTCCGCCCTCAGATGCAGGAGCCGGTTCCGGTGGACTACGACTATCCTCTGAAGTCACTCGCGCTCGTCATGATCATTCTCCTGCTCGTGGTTCTGGCCTCCTTTCTGGCAGTCAAGTACTTTTATTATAAGAAACACTGTGAACTTTTAGAAAAAAATGAAAAACTGAATAGTTCCTACTGATTACTATACATAAGTGTGTAAAATAAATATTTATTTGTAAAACTGAAATCTTTTGAAAAATTTCTCCGCCCATTTAACACCAATATTCACCTCGCCACAAATGAACGAGAGGAAAGAAGACAGACAGAGAGGTCTATATTAGTTCAGGATTCAAGATTCAGGATTCGTGAAGATTTCACAGCAATGATGAAGTTCATTCATGATGAAATGATGAAATGTAGCATGCTTAATCAAATAAAATAACAACACTTTGATTCATTTATCGTCAATCGGTTTCGATACTACAGTATCTTCGTAAGGACGGACGCACACTATCTGATCCATAAATAAAATATGCAAAAAATCAATTGTCCAGCGATAGCGTAATTTTCTTGAATATTTCATTTGTGGATAATTTAGTGTGCGTCCGTCCTTACGAAGATACAGGTGTATCGAATCCGTTCGAGATTAAATTTTAATTTGTAAAATTATAATTGTGTCCAACCACAAAACTAACGCTATGAATAAAAAACTACAGCGCTGTGAGGAGGTGCCCGTCTCAACGCAGAACTTCTCTAGTGAAACGGGCACAGTCCAACCACATTTTTATTTAATAAATAAATAAACCGGCAAAGTTTTTAACTTGTTTAATTATGCTAATCTTACCTACATTCCTATTTTTATTGAATATTTTGACGCACCGTTCACCAGGCGCCTTAAGCAGTCGCTTGTTTGTCGCGACCGGCGACCCTGCTAGCGTTGTCTTTTTTTCCATGATTCACCTCTGCAAGATTGTACGTGACTTGTTTATTAATTTCTGTACATTTATTATCTAGTGTCTGTTTCTTAATAGCATAATACTTATATTTTAAATTGAAATGAAAATCATTCGTCAATAATTAACTTAAGAACGTTGTTTTTTTTTTTAAACATTACTGAAATTAACGAACGCGCAGTTTGAAAAAATAACCAATTGTACTTTTGTTTTTTTCTGAGCGAGTACAGATCCGGATCCAGAACACTATTGAAGTACACAGCGCTGTGATGGTGTGAGTGATCAAATCAACTTCCAGCACAAACACTCGAAAAGGTGTCACTGCCCACTTTTTTCACATTCAAAGTTTCATTCTTTAAGAGTTTTACCTGAGGTAAAAATTTAAGGCATTGATCGGCAATACTGTCAGGTGTGATTTTTTGCAGTTTCGGTCGTCGGTTATGTTAATGAGATACGACGGAACAATTTATTTTGTGTCTTCGTGTTCTCCTGACTTATCTTATAAATGGCAACAGACAATATATATATATTTTTAATATTTTTGATTTGCCGACTAATAAATGCAGCTGTGGCGTAAACTATTGTAAAACCGGGAAATTATATTATCTATTTGTATTTGCACTAATCCGTCAGTGGAAGTTATAAACCAAAATAACTGAATATTTTACGCTTTCAGAGTAAAATCAGTTCCTTCTAAACCGTCGAGAGTAAAAGAGGTGTATGAAAATTTATGTGTTGTCTATTGTGGTGTTCTGGATTTGATAATTAATATTAAGTGAAACAATTTATTATATGTGCAATTAATTTGAATAATTAATAGCCATTTTGATACATCGGAAACTACTCGAGAACTCGAGTCTTTTAAGATTTTACTACTCGATACTCGAGTAGTAGATGTCGAGTAATTGAAGACTTTACATAAGACGGTGGAAATCATAAAGCAAAATATAGCTCAACTGAAATTCTTTTATCTCCTATAAGACTGAAAATAAATAAAAGCACCGCCAGCACAGCCACCGCTGCAATACCACGTTAAACTCTAAGAATGTCTTTAGTTTTCAAAGAGGAATGCAGTTTGTTGATATATTTTTAAAAAAACGCAGACTTGTGGAACAATCAAAGTATTGAGACAGAACGTGTCGCGTGCAGCTTCTCCAAATGCCCCCGGCCCTGTCCTCCAGATTCTCCAATCTCTAAAAATGTTATCTCAATAGCAAATTAATCATATATTTGTATATATGAAACTACTCTCAGCGGAATTTTTTAAATATTATTATACGTAATCGGTGCGCCTTCCGCGTTCCGCAGTTGTTAGTAGCGGAGTAATTTTAAAAGTAAATCGTGAAAGAAGAGCCGACTCTCCGCCTCGCTAACGATCCGCCAGAACGCAGCCGCCATGAAGTGGTTCCTTAGTATTCTGTTGACTATAAGGTATGTTGTGTATTCATTCATTTAGTTGCAACCACGAATCCAATCTTCTGTAATATTTATAATTCTTCTTCATCTTCTCGCAGAAAATATGATCGATCGAAGTACAAGTTTTGAATCATGTGTCGGGTGAGGCCGGATTTGAAAGCCGACGTCGCGTCGGTATCAAGTTTTACTCCGTCACGATTGTTTGTCTTTTTAATGACTTTTTTATACATTTCATGTCGTGAATTAGTACGCAGATTATTAGCTTCCAGCACTCGATGAAGCGAGACTGTCGGTACCTACCTTATTACCTACCTTATTCAACACAAACATGTAGCAGCACTTTCAATTAATTTCAACTAATTTGTACTTGCGTAGGTATATATCTTAATGATTGTAAATAAAATTGATAAAGAGAATAATCTCATTTCTTTACATAAACTTGTGGATCCAATTTCTTAATTGACACAAGTTTAACCGATCGCATCTAAATGCCTCTATCTCTAATATTTTTAGTAATAAAAATTGTTGAACTTCGGAACAGTGTATCATTCGTCCCTGACATATCATAAGATCGAGTCGAATTCTTGTAAGACAAAATATTTCTTTGTTTTTTTTAGAAGAGCATTTTATAGCAACTTTTATAGCAACTTCTACAAGTCCAGTGTAACAGTGCGACGGCTCAGTAATAAGACCCGCAAACAGAACATTTTCTGTTGCTTTCGAATTCTTTTGAGAAGTTCAAAAGTTTACGAATTGAGTGTTTCAATTTTTACTACTTTGCTTTATAATAATCACAGTGCAGCGTGATAGATTTTCTTCCTCTTCTTCTTCTTTAACGGTCCCGGGGAGTCAGAGGTCCACGACCGCGGTCACAGCGGCGCGCCATCCATCTCTTGACATATCGCTAAGTGAGCTAAGAATATTTAAAGTAAGAAAAGTTTGTAAATATCCAAATAATCCAAGGGAGCTGCACAAACACAACTGTCACTCTCGAATATATACTTCATTAATTCAATAGGTTAGGTTTATCTAATGTCATATCCGACCAGAGCAGACGCAGTGACCGGTCACCGGTGACTGGTGATCGTGATTTGATGTAATAATGCTCGTATTGGTTTATATTCCTTTCAATAATCAAAGCAAAATCTTCCGTGAATATACCCAGTGGCGTAACTATGCCAATGCAGTCGATGTGATGCATTCGGGCCCAAAACATCCGCGCCCCAAATTACTTTTGACATTAATACTTTTTTAATAATATTTATTAAAACTACCACAAAAAGAAATATAAATAATTTGTTGGAATAAAAAGAAATGGTGATAAATAACTTCTATCCAAATACATTTCACCTGAACAAGAAAACGACACGAATAAAACATACCATGCACTTATGGACAAAGTTATGAACATTGAAATCATTGACGTGTTGCATAGAAGAAGATTGGTAATTAGGTTTTTAAATAATGGTAATGAAACAGAAAATATGTCAATATCAGCGAACAAATCATTGTCAGCTCGGCACATTCTCACTATAGGAGAGCGTAATCCAGAATTGGTTCGACTTGTAGGAATGCTGAAGATAGGTTGCAAACGTGATTCACGTGATGGAACGTAGATTAATGGCAGGGACAATTAATGAAAGACAAAAGGTGTGGACAATTAAACGGGTTTCGACAGATTCTATTCTATGAATTTCGATAAGGCAATACAGTCATTGCGGTGCATTGGTGCACAAAGTTCGCGTCCTACAATTCATTGAAATGTTATAATTTGCGAGTATCGATATCTTTCCAATTATACCATTTTAAAAATCATTTCCCGCGTGTCGGATTAGAGACCAGTCCATTGCCGTGAAGTGAAATATTTTTTAAATTGCATGTGTTCCGCCAACCGTGCAGTACTAATATTCCATTTTGCATTGGGCCCAATATTTGTGTAGTTACGCCGCTGTATACAAGTTTTTAAGTATCAAGTGCTATAGCGAAAACATTATCAACGTATACAGTGATACAGTGTAGTGCCCCGCTAAAGTGTCGGGTTGGGGACGAGACCATCCCTGAAAAGTGAAAATCACCGTCTTTAAGAAGCGAGAAAAAATGTTCAGTTGCGAGTGCAGTGAACTGGTGACTTTATTTAATAAAAATTGGATATTATGGGGTCTGGTTTGTTTGTTGTTGTTTGCTGTGTTTACTATTTTATGGACTTAACATTCTTATATCTTATATAAAATATATATACAGGGGCCATTTTTCATCGGGGCCCCATTTGTTTAGTTACGTAACTGTTCTGACCACATATAGGATGCTTCTGACCGGTCGTTTGTCATAATATCCGGCCCCTCAACAATAAAAATGCGTAAATCAAAAAACCCGTTTTTAGCCAATCATTTTTCACTTTCATTTTATTGAGCCGTAAATATTGTGAATTTCATTAACACCCATAAGTCAATTCAACTCGGAAATAAAAAAACCATATAAGTACACTTTAAAATAATATTCGCCATTAATAAACACTAAAATGCCAAAATGTTAAATAATTAATAAATATGAGTGATGTCATAAAATGAGATCCGCCCCGCGTTGTATCATAGTGATCCTTATTTCTAGCGTAACTACACCGGTTCGTGGACGAAGAGAGTTCCCCGACTCCAGAGGATTCAGGCTCGGTGTCGCCACGGCGGCCTACCAGATCGAGGGCGCCTGGAATGTCAGCGGTGAGTAGATACCTCCAGGGTCACCCGGGTTTTTTCGGAGCTCTCGATATTTCGATCGACTATCGTTATCAAACTTCAAATTTCACTCAAACCATTTCCTATTAATCTTCCCGCTTTTCCCGTAAGTATTGCCGTGAGCCTACTCCATGTTAGTATTCCTCAGGCGCTCCGCTCCGTTTGAGATTAGAACTTCCAAAAAACCGTCCGAAAAAAAACGGTTTTCGGTCGTCCTCGGGAAATAAAGATATTTCAATTTTTATTTAAAAAAAAAAAAAAAAAATTATGCAAAAATATTTTTTTTATTGCTTAGTAGGTATTGATGGTTAGATAACGAAAAAAAGTATATGTAATATTTAAGAATATACGTAAATTTTTATTTTTTTAATTTTTGTTTGCATAATAGATGTACAAAATAAATTAGAAATTATGAAAAATTTGAAAAAAATAGACAATACAAATTTATTGACAAGAAAAATACAAATGGATTATTATTTGATACATTGCCAAAATTTAGAGGAAATATATTCAAACATTATTGAAAGGGTAC
The DNA here is from genome assembly GCA_031772225.1 of Eubasilissa splendida. Taxonomy (NCBI): domain Eukaryota; kingdom Metazoa; phylum Arthropoda; class Insecta; order Trichoptera; family Phryganeidae; genus Eubasilissa; species Eubasilissa splendida. The sequence continues at coordinate 39,685,411 of CM062848.1, read as the reverse complement.
TTGACAGCCTAGAATGTTGGTTATTTTAATATTTACCTACCTCAACCAGCTGACTACTTACTTCCTTGACCCTTTTTGGGGCGGTTTTTCTGAGAAACAGCAGTCTTGTCACTGTCGCTTAGCATAGGAATTTATTTATAGAAACAGTTAATATTCTTTATTTATTTTTAAAATAATCATAAAAAACCGAGTAAAAAAGCCAGTATTCATTTTTTTTTAACTGAATGAAAAACTGGTTATTCGGTTTTAACCAGTTTGGAAGCCCTAGTCCGAGATAGATACAGTATATTAGATTTACAATTATTTGCCTGAGCCAAATCTTTAAATTTTTTGGGTATCTCGAGAAAAGAAGATAGCTCGGAGAAACCTGTTGTGGTGGGCCACGTCGATGTATGAAGAGAAAGAGGAAGATCCTCCACCATTCCACCGAACTCGGTCACTTGTGGAACAGGCACTTCACTGGTGACAACCATAATATCTGTAAAAAGTGGGCGGGAGATCACGATCCGCAGTTATGAGGGCCCGGTATGGATGATGATGATGTCGCGCATGTCGCAGATATAAAATTCTATAGTTTTGAGACTTGTAGAGGACTTGCAGAGGCCAGTCACTCTAAATATCTTCCCAATTTGTTGTGTGTTGACACTGTAGTAAGTGAACAAAGTTATACCAATAAATTTTAATGAATCAGGTTTATTTTTGTATTTTGTATAATTACTAATCGTATAACATCAGCATCATATCGAGTACAATATTTTACCAAATCAACACGTGTTGCGTTTGGGCGCCTTCTGAGGCGTGTAGGAATCTTCGACAACGATGACAAGGGCACCATGATTTAGGTGTACAAAGTGTTGCACTCCCGACACCCCCGTGTGCCTCTGAAACGGGGACACCGTACAGAAAACACATTCATGTTCTGGACAGGCACCACCACTAATAATATTTTAGTAGGATTCTATCATTAAATGGCACGATAAACACACAGATATTGTGCTTGAAGAGACAAAAATAATAAGCATTAAAGCCACTATTATTCTATAGGTTGGCAACATAGTCAGAATGCTTAAAACCCGACTGCCAAACACTCACACGGGGACCATAAAACCACTTCAAAGACCCCCTAAAATCAAACTTTCAGAAAACCATAATTAAGAGTTATAGGTACCTGAAAACTTGCTGTAGGAAACAATTCTATCTGGAGGGCAACGGCATAATACCATTGAATTATTGTATTCCTAGGAGAATGATTGCAACATGCTGTTAAAGTAGAATACCGACAACCAGCTGCAATCAAAAAGGGAAGACTTAAAGAAGAAGAAGAACAAACAAGGCTCGTAAGTCAGCTTGCAGCCACTGCTTTCTGTGCCCGTGATGTCTCAAAACTTATAGATCCAGGTTTGGACTCTTCAGCTGCATGAGAACCCACACTGTTCTCTGAAGGACGGTCTTTCTCGGACACGGGTGGCATTTGCCTAAGACCTCGACTAATTGTCTTAGGAAAGTATTACGCCGATTAGTGCAACAGTATAAAAGTTAAAGAAGAACCAATTGCCGTTTATAACATCTGCATTTGCCTTCAAACTATACATCTATCAACAACCAGTATCATATTCTCTGGGTCAATAACGCAATATTCAAAATACATTATTATTCCTAATTCTAATTTTGATTAAGTTTTGTAAATTATAAAAAATATAATATGAAATATGCACATATATTTTGAACAACACTACTGCAAACCTCACACAAAAAACCTGAGAAGACACTCGAAAATTAAATACTACATATAATATTATTGTTAATACAATTAATATTAATATAATTCAGTATTCCAAATTAAAATTCTCCGAGCAGCTGGTGTGAAAAGTTTTAATGAAAATTAGTCATTGGAGTAATTTTGCTCCAAGTTCTGCTCGACCTAAGGATCAATCTTTCTGAATTAAAATAATTTTTTAAAATGACTTATTTAAACAACAAAATATTTTGACAACATGTAAATCAAAAGATCATTGTATTATCTCAGTTTATCTTCAAATTTACAATCATAATAAGTTATAATATTGTTTATTGGTAATAATTTACATAAAAATAATAATAAATAATGCTAACAGGAAATCCTCATTTATTAATTCTAAGCTTTCTTTCAGACAAAGCTGAAAATATATGGGACCACTACACTCACCACCAGAGCCAAAAAATTAGAGATGGAAGCAACGGAGACGTGGCGTGTGACTCCTACCACCTCTACAAAAGGGACGTCCAGATGCTGGTCGAGTTGGGAGTAGACTACTACAGATTCTCCATCTCCTGGAGCCGCCTCCTGCCCAACGGCTACGGGAGGACAGTCAGTCGAGACGGGCTGAGGTACTACAATGGCCTGATTGATGAGCTGCTTAAGTACAACATTACCCCTATGGTGACTCTCTTCCACTGGGATACACCGCAAGTCTTCATGGATATCGGAGGCTGGACCAATCCGCTTATCGTTGATTTCTTCGAAGACTACGTCAGGCTGGCGTTCGAGCATTTCGGAGATCGAGTGAAGACATGGATAACTTTCAACGAGCCGTACAACATGTGTCTGGTGGGCTATGGTTCGAGACACGGTTTCGTAAGACTCGCTCCTGACATGAACTTCCACGGAATAGGAGAGTACCACTGCACACACAATGTTCTCAGAGCACACGCCAATGCATATCATATTTATAATAATTTATTTAAACCAACTCAAAAAGGTACGTTAACTCTGTTATAAGTAAGTGAATATATAATACAAAATATATTTCACACGAAGACCCATAAATATATCATTTTGTTGTAAAATGGTCTAGTCTTTCTATAAAAGGAATCTTTCCATTAAAGGAAATTAATAAAATTGCTTGGATGTCTTACCAAATATATCTTACAATAGACAACCAAAGCAACAACATGTTTTGCTATGGAAACACCCGAATAAAGCTATATGAACAAAAAACTCAGTTACCGAGAGTGAGATTGCTTTATAAACTACATTTATTTTGACCATCACTTAAGTGGAATTTGAAATGTCAGGGCAAACTCACAATTGTTTCTTTGATCACGTAAATCGTACATCTGAAGGAGCTGCATTGTCATTGTATTTGAGATTTGCAATTTGGACAGTATATCATCCAAATAAAAAAATTCACTAGACTCACGTACATTGAGGTTCGGAATTAATGATTCTGAAATGTATAAAATTATGACACTTTGAAAATCACACTTTAATCTATATTACTTAATAACTTACTGTGCGTGTACACAGACAATCTCTCGTATCAGAGATTCATATATAGGTTGGAATGTATCAGTTACATCATTCTTCTCTGTGTACGGAATATAATTGACAATGAATCACAGCTCGTTCCTCATTTAATTCTGTACCAAGCTACTTTCAAAACGAGTCTCCGAGACAAGTTTCACCATTACATTGTGTTTTAGGTAAAATTGGTCTGGCCACCCTTGTCCTGTGGGCCGAGCCTGAGACTGACAGCCAAGAAGATATTGCAATTGCAGAAAAGGCTTTGGAATTCACAGTAAGATTTACTTATGTATAGGAATAATTTAATGAACCAAACGACTATAATCCTTCTAGGATGCATTCTCGCTAAATTCACTCTTCCAATAAAGTTCTCCTGCTAGATTAAGTTAGAGTTGCTAGATTAGTGAATTAGCATTGTGGTGTTGTTAACGGTGCATCTGTAATAAATACAAATCACCATAATTAATCTGTCCACAAGCAATTTGTCATTATGACTTGGCCGACTGGTAATGACCAATAATTACTGAATTCTACTCTCTTGTATAGACTGGTATTCTGGTACAATGGTAAATTCAGTAAAATGTATAAATTCTACCCATCTTGCTTAGTGCATTAGCGTCTTAAGATTAAAAGTAGATGTGTTATGAAAAAAATTTTAAAAGGTTAATTAATTGATCATCCATCATCCACGTCGGTTCCGCACGACTGAGGGTCGCGATTTTCATGATCTCTCGCCCTCTTAATCAATGTTCCCTCTAATATGTGTTAACACAGTTAACTATCATAGTGCACACAGAAAAATATAGCGCATACACAATTTTTATCAAGACTTCTCTATCATGTACCACCTTCTAGGGAAGGTTGGCTTATGTTGATTTATCCTGTATAAGATCACCAACATTTTGGAAATAACCCACTTTTTATGGTTAGATAGCTAAGTATTTCTACCTACACTACTAGCTCTGCTGCCTTAAGTTATAAAATATCATATTTTTCACTATTTGTCCTCAGTATGCAGACTTACTTGGTTATTAGCTCTCTTAACTTATTGATGTGTCTCGATCCATCTTCTTTAGTAATGTGGTCAACCCAGTCTCTGGCGGTAGCTTTATACTGGTCTTGTAATGTTTTTCTTATTTTCTCCCCCAGCGCACAAATAATATCATTGGGTCTTAAAATTGAAACAAAAGATTCTTATTCTCAGGGCTATCACCAGAGAAGTGCTTGTTGCTTTTTCCACTCGGTCAGTCCAACGGGTGGAGAATCTTCCTCTTCCTTTTCATCCTTCAACATGTCACGAAACACGGCAATAAGCTTCTGCAAGCTTTCTTCCCTTCTCGCAAGACGCCAAAAAAGTTGAAAGATTTGTCTCAAGAAAATGCTTATTATTAAGCTATTAAGTATGTGCACCTTGTGTCTCCCGCCCCACATCTCAAAGACATCTACCCATCTTCTCACTCTTGCTTTCAGGGTCCATGATTCCGCACTGTATAAAAATATAGAATGCACCAGAGACTACATAAGCTTGACCTTCGTTGTCATAGAAATAGCGTGGACTTTCATACTTTTCGCCATACCTATCTGTCGTTTAATTTCTGGCTCGCAACTACCATGTCGGTGATTATGGACACGAGATAATTGATATCCTTGACAATTTCAAGGTCTGGAGAGCATCTGTTTGTGAAAGCTAATAATTGATAGGATTATACATTTAGTAAAGTACTTTAGCATTAGCAAAATATTCACATTGACATAATGAATTTTGCAAATGACTACTGAAAGCCAAAATGGCAGCAAATACTAAAATCAAAGTATTTATTCATGCAAACTAATATAACTAAAAATTCTGCGTTACTCTTCAGTCTACAAGTGTTTTCAAACATGTGTTTTAAAAATAATTTTTGATAAATGCAGACAATTTATCTCAGGCCGGGTGGTACCTGAACCCGATTCATAATCCAAATGGAGACTACCCGCAAGTGATGCGTGAAGAAATTGACAGGATGAGCGAACTGCAAGGCTTCAAGCAATCCAGACTTCCGGTGTTCACTCCCGAGGAGGTCCAGGCACTCAAGGGAAGCGCTGACTTCATCGGAGTCAACTACTACACAGCCGTAGTATATCGAAATACGGGGAAGAGGCCTGAGAGAGTAGTTCCTTCTCACGAGAATGACTTAGGACACTCGTTATATCAGCCCGAGAACTGGAATGCAAGTGCTACACAATGGTTAAAGGTAAATATTTAAAACCTCCTTTTCCTTATATCAGTGTTCATAAAAATTCAACAAGGCGTCATATCTCACCTCAACTATTGGTCTCCTGACATTTAGTAGACATCTAGAATGATCAATAAGGCATCGGAAGAACAGCGTTGTACTATTTTAGTTAGTAAAAGCTTTCAAACATTTGATATGTAGATGATTCCACATTTATTCCTACTATGGAAATAGCATATTTTTACCACAAAACTGTAACATATTAATAATACATATTAACTATTTATAATTCTATTGTTAATATTGTTTACACAAACTAATGTTAGCAATCACGGTTTTTACACTCCTTACTAATGTAATATAATTAGAGAGTTGAATTTAAATTCTCCTTATAAAAATATAAAAACAATTACTAATTTGGTAATAAAAACTAAAAGGATTTATAGGGATCAGATTTCAAATTCACCGCTATCTCAACTGGTATCGATGCTAGAGACAGCGCTGCCGGCCGCTACAGGTCTGGTTCGATCCTTTACCGTCGAGCTGTCTCCTGTTTCATCGCTCCACAACGGTGGTCTTACCGGACCATGCGCACCGAGCGAGACCGCCGACTCACTTCATTACATAATACACGTTCATCTTCTGCATCTCTTCATTTCTTTCATTCTATCCGTAATATCTGTCTTCCTTGTTTCTACCCAACATAATAAACATCAACACGCCTATCATCACACTTTCATTTAACCACCGACCTAATCGCCAAAGATTTATTAATTTTACATTGTTTGATAACATTCTGCCCTTCGCAGATTCGACCCAAGGGACTCCGCTCCATGCTAAACTGGGTGAAAAGAAAATATGGAGATCTCGAGATATATATTACAGAGACAGGTTACTCGGGTAAGATGGGGCTAGAAGATGATGACAGAGTGGAATTCATTACACAGCATCTCGAGGCCACTCTCGATGCCATGGATGACGGAGTCAATGTTAACTGCTTCACCTTTTGGACCCTGATGGATAACTTTGAGTGGAGTGGTGGATACATGTTAGTTACAAGTGACATGTTTATTTAGTTTAGCAGTAAGACACTCGCCGTGACCATATGGTTGGAGATTCGAATGGTCCCAGGAAGTCATCGGTAGTTCTATTTTCTACCAGTTCCCCATTCATAAGCGCAAGCACTTAGTTTTCATTTGATATGATATTTCTATTACTTTCTTATTAGAACGAATTTTATGGTGGACTCCTTTAAACAATAAAAATAATGAAATATTTACTATTTACTAGCACGTTATTAGCAGACTATCGTATAATATTAAATATTATTACTGACATTAATGACTGTCACATTCTTCAAATGAGTCATGATAAATTAGATCAAAAACGCAATAATTTCTTACTAAATACTATTTATATCGATCCTAATACAGCGGCCGTAATGACGTCTAGTCCGCACTCTCGTAATTTTTGTTTAAAAATGCCGAAAATATATTTGAATGTCTTTTTACTGTTTTTAAGGGAAACATTGTAAACATTTTGTTTACGTTATTTTTATGCAAATCGAAATTAAATATTTTGTTTATATATAACACTGTTGCATGTTAAACAAAGCTGTCTGGTACATAAATAGTATATAATTATGAAACAGACATATCACCAAAATAGCAACGGGACGTTTTAAATTGATAATTTTAAACAAAATAATAAATTGAAGCTGTCATAATTTTTTTTAATTTAGAACATTGATTTAAGCGACCATATAAATATATGTATGAACTTTGTCTGATTTCAAAACATATTCATACATATGAATTAGGTGCCCAGTAAATAATTTAATTTTCAATTGATTAATTCAAATGACAATACACATTTTTATTTAATTACAAATGATTTGAAAAAGGTGGAAAATACTCCCGACACTTGTAAAGAAACTTGTATCGAATAAAATCAACAATTTTATTATCGTCTCTTTCTATTAAAACCTTCCTCTCTCGCATGATTTGCGTAACAAATAACGTCATTAATTATTTATCTGATACTTGATAATAATTGAACTATTAACGTCATCATAAAAGCATATCTAATTTGTGTAAAATTTCCCAAATTTCAAACTGGAAAAATGAAAGCTCGCCCTTAACTAACAGGAATAAGTGTACATTTTTTAATTAAGAAAATATTAAGTAACCAAAGAACACGGAAGATGCCAGAGGTAGAGGTTGTGGTCGAAGACCACCAAATAATTATTGATTGAACTTCAACATGATATTCAAAAAATATTCACTGAATCCACACATGAATTCTTACTTACAATTTTATCTTTACATTTCAGGCAGTCATTTGGACTCTACCAGGTGAACTTCACAAGTCCACTCAAGACGAGGACTGCTCGAGCGTCAGCGCTAGTGTACGGGAAGATCACCCGGAGTAGGGCTCTCGATTAAAACTAATTTGGTGAAAATCATGAACCGATAGAAAGAATTGATGTCGACTACCATTATAAAAATGTTAGCAGTAGTCACGGCAGTAGACACCAACCCCCGCCTCTATATATATATTATATATATTAATAATTGATCTCGCATTCGTTTTGGGCTCAAGCAATGTTCCCTCTAATTTCGATCACTTAAGCGCATAACCATCCAATACTATTATTTGTGCTCGGGGGAAGAAAATAAGAAAATATTACCATAAGACTACTGGTAGGGCCTGGGTTGACCACATTACTAATGTAGGTGTATTAAGAACCATAAATAAGGTGAGAGAACAAATAACAACTATAAAGCAAAGCTGCATACTCTGATCACATTCTCTACAATAAAAAATATGACATTTTACAACTTATGCAGGGGGAAATAGAAGGCAGCAGAGCCAAAGTATAACTAGGTTGAAATAAATTATCTTTGTGTGACTTCAGAAAGTAGTTCAATATCTTATGCAGAATAAATCAACGTACCGCATTATGGTCGCCAAACTTTGATAGACGACTGCCCACGAAGAAAAAGTTATGTGTGCGCTTAGATGCTAAATTGTGTGCGCGCGCACACACGCACACACGCACACCTCGAAGGGAACATTGGAGTCAAGTTATTATCGCAGAATTAATTTAAAAATTATTTAAATTCTCCTTTACATGATAGACTTGCTTATAAATATACCCATGTAGCCTGCAGCAAGATTCACGTAAATATTGCTAGAGTGAAGGTATCAATAGAAAAGGACAAGTATACAATTGTTGGTTTTCTTAAATTCTTAGGCAATAAAGCTATTAGAAAATAGCCATTTCTTCAACATTATATGTTGCCATGTATACATATGTGTTGCCATTTGAAATTATCAAGCGAAAATTAAATAATTTGTTAAAGTTCTCACCTAAGAATTGTTATGTTTATGATAAAAACCATTGTTTGTATCGATAAACATATGATTATAAAATATTACAATTTTGCCCCGATTTATAAGGAAAAAATTGACGTAAATTCATACTGATAAATAATATTGATAACTTTTGAAGCAGCTGTATTTGTGAAGAGAAAACTATTTATGCTAATATTATATAATAATCATACTCCGGTTGTAATAAAAAAACGTTTTTTATTTAAAATATTTATTTATTGTTTTAATAAATTACATATATATTTAATATTAAAATATAAATGAAAATATGACAAAAGTATTATTCACTGTTCATTGAGCATATTATCGTTCTTCAGAATTTCGTTGTTTTTTCTTTACACGTATTCAAAACAAAATTTGATCCACACATATTACACTTTAAACTGAATTTAGAAATAAAACTTTATGTTCTTCACATATTCAATATTCGTTCCTGTGCACCCAAACATCGATTTGTGGGAGTACATTTGATTAATTTGAGAAAAGAATTGGTGTATGTCGACCACTAATCCCATCCCATTTCCATCCAATTTAGGAAGTTCACACGAGTCCACACATTCAAGGCCCAGTTCGGGAACATCCTGAAAATAATTTATAATATTATTATTATTGTTATTTAGTTATCAGTATTTTTATGTGTAAAATATTAAAATACGTGTTTATTCATTTATATGACTATAACAAATACATTTATATCAATCAGACAGGTCTGTCATGTATAATTCTTTTGATAAAATAATAATTTAAATATATCTTTAAGAATATATATTTCCAACAAAAAATAATTTATCTGCACTACATAATATATATATATTGAACTATGTAATTTATATTGTTAAATCAAATAGATAATTGTTATAGAAATGGTAAAAATTATCAACTTACGTTGCGATTTTTTTTCAAGAAGTTTATAACCATTTAAAATTTTGTTGGAACATTTCCTAGAGCGTGTCAATGGATACTTTTTGACCTTAGGCATCTTGAGTCACAGGAGGCAGTAATTTCAGAACAATAATGTATTATTTACTTTTAATGAGAACCAAATCCAACAAAAAAATCACGGGTTCGCAAATTTCACGTTGTGAATGAATGAATTCATGCGCTGGCCGCGCATGCGTTAGCTGCCATGCGTTAGCCGCGCATGCGCTATCAGATTCTAAAATGCTCCGATTGGTTGACGTATGTTTAAGTTGAAATGTCAAAATTTAAATCTGTATTCGTATAAAAATAGCTCTAAACCATACAATTTACAAAAATAAGCAATTGGTATCGAGAATTTCACCACCAAAGTGACAGATTTCGAATGTCTAGGTGAAAAAATCCATAGATAATGCATAAAATAAAGCATATTTCATGATTATTTATCGCGCCTATAAACATCTCCATCTATTAGTATAGATCAAATTTACTACTGTCATAGTTGACAGTAGTAAATTTGATGTATTAACAACCTGCAAAAGATTTTTACTATGGGCGATAGTAAAAAGTTACTCTAGTAAAAAGTTACTATTTATCACACAACCGGCCCTTTGTGTGAAAAGCCTTTAAAATTACAATAATCTTTTACTTTTAGTTTGAGTTGGAAATCTATGAAGAATAAGTAGTAGTTTTTCCAAATCCTGTAGTTGTAACTAATAACTTTGGGGGTGACTAATACTAGAATGATCTACAGTCAGAAGCGTTAAATAAACCTATTATTTTACACACACAGTGTTAATTGAAGTAATCAAAGTATTTCTCTAAAGTCAACCGATAGATATATCGATACAACTTTAAATATATATGTATATTAGAGCTGATAAATAATGAAAATTATGATGTCTTAAAATCATTGTCTTGCTAATATTAGTATTAAAATATACATTAAATAATTTCTGAAATATATACATACATTTTTGAAAGTTTTATATGACAGTTGGTAGATAAACCGCTGTCTACTTTCAGAATTGGATTATTTTTGTACAGCGAAAACTGTAAAAGATTTTTTGTAAATACATATCAATCTTTATTATCGTTAGCTCGACTATAAATAGTGTGCAATTTGCATACCGGGCGCCGGCCTGAGGAGATGTCTAGAATATATGTTCAGAGCAAGACAGACTGTTGTCGCAGTTGTTGCGGAGTTTAGTTACTTTCACGGCGCTAATATTTGCTCGGAAACACAGCGTGGTTAGGAAACGTCTCCACGGACTAAATTAATTATATTTTAACCAGCTTCGCTTGGACGGAATCTTAAAATCTTTTTCATTAAGTGAGGAAATATTCTACAAACAACACCATTTTTGATCAAAAACGTAACCCAAATATCCTACTGTAACACTTCAGAACGACGAAATGGAAAGGTAATACTGTTCCTACATTAGCCACTACTTTACCTGACAATACCTTCGTTTTGACAGTACAATGTCCGAGAAGTCGGCGGTCAGATCCTCGTCTGCAGACTAAAAATAGTGCAGTGGCTCTTTCCTTCTCACGCTTAGGTCGCAAATACGCGGATGAAACTTTTCTCCGAGATTTTGGTCTCGAGAATTAGAAGGGGGAGATTTGTCCTGATCCAGAAAATCACATTACCGACAAAGGGACAGAGCGTCCAGATTTGACAGTTGTTATTGACTCACAAAAACGAAGTCAATGAACAGGATATCATATCGTCAATACGTTTTTCAATATGCATTCTAAATTATCCGTACATACGGATAAATACACATTAGCTGTTGTAAGTGTTATATCACTAACGCGCGGGCTTTTTGTTTTATTGTTTTGGACAATGTTGTAGTCACGTGTTGCTGCGAGCAATTAAGATAATGGAAAATGCTATTTGATGCTAGTTTAATTCCTGAGACTAAAGTGTGCAGGTACTCGTTCATGCGTGTACGCTGTACGTACTTTTGCGGTCATCTTAAATTCAATTGTAACAGGAAAACAGTTGGCGTGTGGAAGGAGTTCACTCGACTCCTCCGTGCAGCCCGATGTTCTAACATGTACTTTGTCCAAGTGTTCGTTTGGGCAACATTAATAAGCAGGTAAAGTTGTGTTCTGTGACACATTGTTTATAAATCATAATAAAAAAGTCGTTTTTTAATACTTTTGTTATTTTAATAAAAAGGATAAAGAAATTAGTTTCTTACGTGATTTCTTTTTTTCCTCTAAAATATTGTGATCAGGTAGGTACTTAAATATCAACATATTTTTTAGGTAATAAGTCATCATTGATTTGGTTTACGTTGTAGTATCTAACATTGTACATACACTAATATTTATAATAAAGATGTTGTCTACTGCATTGAAAACACAAATTACTTTAAGAACCTGTCATGGTAATTAATAATGTAATTGATATAATTTAGATATCTTATTATTAGGCATAATGCATATTGTAGAAAGTAATTTACAGTGAATTTCTAGATTCATCAATGGACAGCAACAGTTTCCTCAAAACTTCACATTTGGAGTCGGGAGCTCCGCCTACCAGATCGAAGGAGCGTGGAAAGTGTCCGGTTAGTTTTCTTACTAAATAGTATCGATGCACACGAAAATAGATTTTAGTTCTGTTATAGTTATCACCGATATTAATATATTTGATTATTATATAAAGTAGCTGTTAAATGATTGCATACAATACAATATATGAAGAAAAATACTTGAACAGCACGAATGTGACGGTTCGGTCAGGTTGCATCGACTTCATGCATCATTCATTTTAAAATTTGTTCCTGGGTGCTCACTTACATCTCCTGTACTCGACTAATTCATATCCAGTGATTGAGTTTCTCAGTCTAATTTGAGACAAAGACTCGTTCGGACATTCCTCACAACTCAACATCGATTACCACTAAGCTAAAATTCAATCATCAGGTCTGGTTCCTAACTCGCCACGTAAGAAATGATTTTAAACCGCCGGGAAAGGTATCGAAACTCGTGTACGACCAATATGTGCGTGGCTCCGATGCATCGCATTAACAGCATTGGCGTAGTTACTCTACTGAGTTTGCGGCTACAAAAATACAATATTCTCGGTATCCTTAGTCTCCGCGCATTTTAAAAATATATATCTTTATAAACCGATCAGTTTCAGGTAACGTCGTGTACAATAAATTTCAGATAAAGGAGAGAGTATCTGGGATAATTTAACGCACGGGAAACCATCGAAGATAGTCGACAACAGCACGGGGGATGTGGCCTGCGACTCCTACCATCTCTACAAGAGAGACGTCGAGATGCTGAAGGAACTCGGCGTGGACTTTTACCGTTTCTCCATCTCCTGGCCTCGCCTTCTGCCTTCCGGCTTCAGCGACAGGGTCAGCCGCGACGGTCTAAGATACTACAACAGTCTCCTGGACGAACTTCTCTCCCGCAACATCACGCCGCACGTCACTCTCTACCACTGGGATCTGCCGCAAAATCTGCAGGAGCTGGGAGGCTGGAGCAACCCTCTCATGGTCAATTATTTTGTGGACTACGCTAGAGTCGTCTTTGAAAGTTTCGGTAGTAAAGTAAAAACGTGGATAACTTTCAACGGACCGACGTTGATTTGTACCAATGGATACGGAACGGAGAGAAACTACGCCCCTTCAGTGAGCTTCCCGGGAGTGGTGGAGTACCTGTGCAGCCACCACGTGCTGCTGGCTCACTCGGGAGCGTTCCATTTGTACAAGAATGAATTTAAGCCCAAGCAGGGAGGTACGTACATACCTATAATTATATTCTTCATATGACCCGAAAACTGAAAGCTATGAAAACTGATTGTAATCAATTTGTACTTTGCAGGGCGGGTGGGCATTGCACTGTACTCCCCGTGGGTTGAGCCACTGTCCGATTCAACGAGAGATCAAGAAATAGCTAATACAGGAATGCATTTCGCTGTAAGTCCTTCAATTATTGATCGTTAACTTTTGATTATAGTATATCTTATGAAGAAAACCCCAAATGGTCCCACCCGATAGGTCCCACCGAAATCGTTTTAAGAGTTGTTTACTCTCGCTTCGATTCCACTCAACAATGCAATGAGTGCAATATTTTACAAAGTCTTTAAAACTTTTTTGGAATATATTTTAGAACAGTTAGTTGTTAGTTATTAAAACGCTTTCCTTCATAGATAACATTTTTCTTTCCTTACATTTGGTCATTATTACATTTTTTATTACATTTAGTCATTAACTGATATAAGTTGGTTCCGGTATCAACGTACCAGAGTCTCGTTATCATATTAAATTCAGAAGGTAGTCAGAGAGAAGCTGTAGAAGTCATGCCACCCCCCAAAAGTGGTGGTCATGTGTTGTCGCAAAACTCAGTCACAGTGCGGAAGAAATACACAATATCCAGGTCGCAAGAGGGTGCGAGGGAGAGCCAGTGGAATGCTCCGTCAGGTCTCTCTAGCCACCGCTCTTCCCGCCATTGTCCATTCCAGCAACTCCCAGCGGGAGACCCACACCCTAATAAATTCAAAATCAACAGGTCATCGTTCCGGGGGATCCGATGAGCTATTCCTTCTAACCATTCTTGATCACACAGTCCGGCGCCTGCCTCACCCGAGCGCAAGCACACTACGGTTCACGGACAAATCCCAAGTCGAAGAGTTTACTTATGTAACCCCAATGTCCCGAGATCATCTGCATCTCGTAGTGATTATATCTCAAATAAAATCTGTTCTCAGTCCTTCTGATTTAGTTAACTGTAACGGAATACTTTATTAATGACCCTTTTTGTGTTTACGACCAATGCCAGCACACGGCAACCAAAACCGTTGGAATATACGAATAATTGTCCCTGGATTCCAGCTGGGCTGGCACGCCCACCCCATTTTCTCCAGTAGCGGCGACTACCCCGAAGTGATGAAGGCGGCTGTGAGCAAACGCAGTTCTCAGCAGGGATACCTCCAGTCCCGTCTGCCTCGGTTCACTCCGCAGGAGAAGCAACTCCTGAAGGGTTCATCCGACTTTCTCGGCCTGAACCATTACACCTCGCTAGTGTACCGAGAGCACGTCGGACAGAGACCGCACTTTCCGGAACCCTCAGTGGCTGACGATCTGGGGTTCGAATCTCACCAGCTGGATTCGTGGGAAAAGTCGGCTTCGGATTGGTTAAGGGTAAGATTGGTTAGATCTCAATGTTTAATTATTTTATATGGGTAGTAGTTTCTAAGTCAGCAACCTCCTTTATGTTTTATTTTTAATGCAGTTGTCTTTTCATATAGCTTTCACGAGTTTCGTTCATTTATTAACAATCAAAGTAAACACTTTTTGAAATAAATTGGTCATTCAAAATCGTTTTTAGTTGCAAAGTCGCATTTTCCAGCCACCCACCATTTATATTATAATTCGACCAGTAGCTTCACTACTCTGAAATTTAAATGGCCCCCAGTATAGGAACTAGCTTGGCTTTGAAAGAAGGTGTTGCATTTATTGTGTTATAAACCAGATTACAGCGATTGTCATTCCCATTGTGTCGTGATTGGGAGGGTCTTCACGTTTCTCCTCAAATAAAAATATATGGAGGTGGACTATATACTTAAGTAGTAATATTTCATAGTTAAGATTCAATAGTTAAGATTTCAATGTATTTTACGAAATGTTTTCCAAAACTATATATAATTATATAATTTGGATGCACCGTGGAATAAATATCGTATCAGGGCAGGATTGGAAAATTGCAAAGTTTCCAAATTTTCAAGCATAAATCATCATCGATCATTAAATATTGCAATGCACGAACTCGGTCGCTTACCGTCTCGGGTCTACCCGCAGTGCAGTTGCAGTGTAGTCACAATGTAATCAAAGCAACGTGCCAGACCAATTTAATAACACCAAGGAAGCATTATTTAAAAATTATTTAAGAATTAGGATGCGACCGAATAAATTTCTTTATATATATATGTTACGACCGAGTGCGGGATTAGGTGCGGCTGCACCCTTTGCACCTGCCTTCGCTACAACAAATAATATTGCTATATATTGCACGGTTCGTTCCAGAAGGAGGTAGCGCGCATCGGGCGCACTCCGAATAAGCGGCTCGACTCTAGTCGGCACATTTCGCTGGCGAACGCGAGGGGGGCCTGCCCAGGAAATAGATAATCGTAACTAAATTTAGGGCAATTGTTCATTGAATTATTTACACACACAAAATATCAATTATTTATTTTTAAGGATTAATATATGATGTTAATTCAAAAAGGCAATTAGTTTGCGGGGCAATCGAAGACGTCTTCAACTAGCGAAAGTTGCTATGAACCCACTCTAGAGAATACGGAAAGACACCGAGCGAGCGAGGAATTAAAACTGTGCTGGTTTACACTTTGACTTTTCAATCTTCATTCATTCGTTGTGCGCGAAGACTTGAACCGATGTGGACAAGCGTCAAACAGCCGCCTTCGAAATGCACTGCTGGAGAAGTATGTTACGCGTCAATCCTGCAACAAATCCAACCAAAGCCAGCCCTATCTACAGTTCGGCCACATTATGTCTGGAAAAGGGAGATTATCCTCGGCACAACTTTGGGCCGAAGAATACCTGGAACGGTGCCACAGCGATGGGTCGATGCGTTGCAGCTGGCCGGAGAGACCCTGGAGTCAGCTGGAGCTGGAGCTGCGAGGCCCCCCGGAACCGGAACTTGCGGAGATGCATTACGAGCCAAGTCTTATCTGATTGAGGCCACTGTACATCAATATTGACGTGAAGGAGGAAGGGAAAAAAAATCAAAGGACGTGTCGCCCTCATTCCTTGTTCGATGACCTACGGTCCTAATCCCGAAATCGTTCATATTTTGGGATGTTATGAAGTGTTTTGTAATATCGACGTGGAAGTTGCTAGAAGGAAAATAACAATTGCATTACGTGAGACGGTGGTCTGGCACGAAGCGTTTACCCACTCTCCGAATGCACAGAGTGAAAATAACTAGAAATTTCCAGTTCTTTTGAGATTGTGTCATTTTTGTAACGTTGACGTGATAACACAATACAAACAGTGGCGTGCAGTAGGTATACATTTAGGTTATGCTGTTCTTACCGATGATATTATACAACCATACATAATATATGTACTTTCGTATAACCAACGTCTTTGGACAAAATAAATTCGTCGTTTATACGGCCCTATCATGTATTTATTTATAATTTTAGAGTACTGTTAATAGCGTTTATAAAGTATAATTTTTAACGTAAAATAATACTTTATTACCCATATAAAAAAATGTATGGATGTTTTTAAAAACACGTTCTTTGACTGAATGTGATTAATTTATTGTTTGAAATTATTATTTTATTGTTACTTTTATTAAAGGTTAACGTAGGAAATAGTTATGCCAATTGCTTTTTGTTTTTCTCAAATCAAAAACCAATCCATGCACCAAATTTAATAAACAATCATGAAATCAATAGGTTAAAAACAGTAAGATAGTAAAATTCGCGAATTAGTAAAAGAGGAAGTATAAACTTGAATGATTTACACGCAGTTGTAACCCTTTCTTATGATATTCTGTTAATAAACAGTATAGGTAACGACTCCATACAAAATGGATCATCCGAAAACAATTTTCAATTCAGTAAATAGCCATTACTTGAGTAATTTACTAGCTTAAAGACAGAACTGCGGCGAATAAAAAAAGCGCCATGAGTACAGCGGTGAGTTTTTAGAACTAAGCAATTAAAGTCTCTACTGGTACACAGATGTCACTAATTGCAAAATAATGTTTTCTTTAATGTTAATCCAATTTTTTAAATTATATTTGTTTCCTAGAATTTTTAGTTATGCACAGTTTTTTTGCTTGTATGCGCTGCACGCCCCTGAATACAAACATATGTCGAGCCCTTAATTCGGACGAATGAATAATCCCTCTGTGTACGGGGTGCTTCGCGTTGTATCTTATTAGCATAAGATACAAATGGAAACAACTGGGTGTGAACGTTGTAAGTACTGTTTGATTGAAATAGAATATCAATCTGAAACTGAAACAGTTACACTAGAGGCGAAATCAATGTGTGTACAGAGCGAAGACTGTGTTTATAATTATCTATACAAAGAACAAAGGAAAAAAGCTCAAATTCATGCCATAAATATGTTCATTTTTTAACACCATTCTGAATTCAAATATTTGAAAGAGTATTTAATTCTTCAATAAATGCACTGTTCTGTGCTTATTTGGAATTATATTGATAAATTAACTTATTTTCGCGAATATCTCCCATAATCTACCATTCAAAAAGTATTTACGAGGCTTTTTGGGCACTATTTATCCCAACAGTGCACAAGTCGAAATTCGGTCAGCTTTTACAGCCTTCTTTCTAGTACATGCGCATAAGGTATATTTTTTTTTTTAAAAAAACTATAAAATACTCTAGGTATCCTTATAAATTTGATTAAATAGTTTAAAGTTTTCATACTTTTTTTAAATATTGCAATATATGTAACGGAACGTGAATTTTTACTTTTTTGAAAACGATATATTTAATGACCTATGCAAAATTATATATTTTTGGAAAGCAATAATTACCGTTTAAACCTTTTACATTAAATTTATGAACCAAATATATGGTCTTTATATGGAAATATTTCGAGATTCGGTGTACCTGGGATTCTGTATCGAGACAACCCGAGAATTTAAAAAAAAATAACGCGGGACTCGAGACTTTCTTATTCAAATTTTATTTAATATATCCTATAATTATATTTTCAAAATAAAATCTGCATAGTCGAAAACAAACTATGCCCGGTTTATATACAAGCAGGTAGCAAGCGAAAAGATCGGCAAAATGACTCAATTGTCCTTTCCGCATTGCGTCGGCACTCGGCAGTGATAAAAAAAAATCCTTCCACATTTACCGATCAACAAAAATATTTTTAAGGAGACGGATAATGATTTATAGTAACGAGAGATTGTATTGTCTTTGTAGTAAAAGCTTTCGTCGTTATTTGTAAAATATCACTTAAACGAAAAAAAAAAGTATTTACCCTCGATTCTTTTCGGCGTGTAATTACAAATACGATACACGTGTTATTTTTAAAATAATTAAAAATAATTCTCCTCGGGTTAATTTTATTTGTTGATAGTATCAGTTTGTATTTTGACTTTAGCCAAATACGTTCTTCTCGTACTCATGGTTCCCGTCGCTGTATATTCTGAACTACGGATTTCGGACAAATAATTTTTCGAACTAAAATTTCAAAGGTTACTATTTATTTACCTTATTTATATTTGACGTTCACAATAGGTACAGATTCATTTTTATTATTCAACTATTTTCTTTGTTAATTATTTTAGCCGACAATGGATAAAAATCAATCCGAAGTGTGGAAACATTTCAAAAAACTCACACAAAAGGAATCAGCCCAATGTATCCACTGTCCAAAGGAAATCTCTTGTAAAGGGTCTCAAACACAAGTGGATCGGAAAGACACTTAGAAAGAATTGATCAAATTCACATCGATAAAAAAACTCCGGAATCGACCGATATAGGATGCTCGAAAAGTCCGAAGAGAATCAAAATAAGTCAGCCATCATTATCAAATTATGTTAAAAGAAAATCACTTTCTGAAATTGTCGCCCAGCTAGCTGCTGATGATGGTATTTCTGTCAAAGCTATTACAAATGGTGCTTTTATTCGTGAATCCATCGAACAAAAAGGTTAACGCTGCCGAAGAGTCAGCGAATACCATGAAATTAATTTTAAATTTTTACGAAGATAAAAAAAAGAGATTATTAGCAAAATAAATAATCTTAAAGAGTTGGGTGCTCGCTTCAGCCAACTATGGATGAATGGACGAGTTTACGAAATATAAGGTATTTTAATATCGTTGTTCATAGTGAAAATAATAAAAGTCTCGAGTCCCGGAAATTCCCGGGACTTTAAAAATTTGAGTCTCGAGTCCCGGGATTTAAAAAAAACTCGAGACTTCAGAATCCCTAGATGTACCAAAGATAATTTTATTGCGAAAAATATTAAATAGGGTTCCGGCATTATATTTTTTTAGTGGTAATTATAATATTGCTATAGTTTTTGCAAATAGGTTGGAAAACTTTACACTATATTGACTCTCCAGATAATACACACGTGAATCATGAACTGCAGTCTACGCTCAAGTCACAATATTTTCATAATTTTACTTGAAAACTTACGTAACAGACAGAGGGCCGAGTGCAGGGTTCACTTCGCAGCCAAACCTTCAGCAATATTTACCTCGGTTAAATTTTT
Source organism: Eubasilissa splendida (assembly GCA_031772225.1). Taxonomy (NCBI): domain Eukaryota; kingdom Metazoa; phylum Arthropoda; class Insecta; order Trichoptera; family Phryganeidae; genus Eubasilissa; species Eubasilissa splendida. The sequence continues at coordinate 39,665,334 of CM062848.1, read as the reverse complement.
TGTTAAGATTTCGCCACTATCTACACTGCAACATTTCTTCTAAGAACTATGGACTTAATGCGATGAACACTCCCCTAAAAATTGAAACCACTGTAGCATGGTTAAGACTAAGAATGTGTTTTTGTACCCAAAAAATGTGATATGTGTATATTACAGGTTTGAGTTTAATAGCCCGTATCCACGAATAAGATTTTTGACTCGAGACAACCCTGAGATTCTTTGGAAAAAACTCTCAGCCGCCTCGCGACTTATTTCATGCTCATCACTTACGTCAAACGTAAAATGTCATTGTCGTTTATCAGCTGAGTGATTTTAAATCTCCCAAGCAGCAGTTAAAACTGAATAAATACTTTAACGCCGTATATTAATGTTAATGTTTAATGACTTATGCTAACTTGTCAGAATAGATAGTTGAAGGGATGTATAGTGGTTTTGGTCATGTTTGTGTGTACGCACCATACCTCGCTGTCAGATCGAACGTCGTGTATGCTGGTTTAAGTTCGTGTCTCTGTCTACCAATCTCAAGATGATTTCTAAGTTTATTTCCAGATCAAAATCTCAACATGTGTACCTACATAGTATTAAGATGTATCTCAACTAAATCTCTGATATTCTCTCATCGTGTCCTCTTCCATGGATATGTACCTTAAGACTATCGAGAGCATCAGGGGCTCCCTTTCAGTTCGTTGTTTAAAGTAAATCTGGATTTAATAAAAATAAAAAAATTGGTTTCAGATCAATCCGCCAGGAATCTACAATGTGTTAAAATGGATCCAGAACCAGTACAATAATCCTGAAGTGATCATTACCGAAGTCGGGTTGTCCTCTCGCCCTGGACTCATAGACCTCCATAGGAGTGCGTTCCTGCAACAGACCCTCGGCCACGTTGCCAGAGCAGTCCAGGAAGGGTGCAATGTTACCGGACTGTCCGTGTGGTCGCTCATGGACAACTTTCAGTGGACTAGAGGATACACGTGAGTACCTAGCTGAAAATGTAAATGTAAATGCCGTCGATAGCTGGTTCCCAGGTTTCCGATTAACAATAAGCACTCATATGATATATGAACAGCACAAACCGTTTTATTTTTGCTGTCTTTCTGGTCCGGTATTATGGTTCTTTTAGCTGGGTTGTCTTCTTTAGATTTCGACCGATCAAAGCGCGCACTGGTGGTTTATTTGGACCTCTGGACTAGTGGAAGCACGGGATGTAATTAAGCCGCCTGTCGTTTACCATCTTCTTAGCTTTCCGAAAAAAGGGTGACACACACATGTACATTATTAAAAACCAAGAAACCCAGTGGTGCCAATCGAAGTAACGAGGCGCGTAAACACTAGCTACCGTAATATTTATCACAAAACTATCTAAATCCATACCCATATACATGCAGTACGCCTTCCGTTGTTTGGCACAGTACACCTGCCTGGTTATTGCCTTTTTCCATTATCAATACACTGACAATTGTATGTTGTCTTTCAGTTCGCAATATAATGGCCGCTCGCCTCCTTCTCATCATATATTTCACCTTTTTTCCTGCATTTTCTGTGCCCCTTCTACTCATATTTTTGATTTAAATGTTATAAAAATTGTCTCGGTTATAATAATTCCAGTCACTACCGATGTTTGTTTCCAGCGAGCGATTCGGCCTTTACGAAGTGGACTTCAAGAGCAGTAAGAAGACTCGGACAATCAGGATTTCTGGATTGGTTTATAAAAATATAATCGAGACCAAAACAGTGAATCCTTTCTTCTCTCCCGAAGTCTCTCGAAACTTCCTATCATCAGCTGCCGGCAACCCGCACTTTTCAGTTAAGCTGCTGCCTGTTGCCATATTTCTCTTTCAGCTCGCAGTGTGAGATCTTCACCAGATCCGTGTCTTTTTTAAAAATAAATATGTTATAAAATCTACTTTATTTCTAATACCCCAAAAGACAACAAATTGTATTGCGGGGGTCGCGAGTCACGCACTCAGCAGTGGTAATCAAATAATTTTGAGGAACAACAAATTAAAATATTTTAAAATTTTCATTCATCAAAAATCAAATGAAAATTTGTTCTCGAGACACGCAGAAAGCAGCGACTAAAGCAGAGATGTACTTCAGTTAGCTCAGACAATATTTAAATTAATAACTCGGCACCTCGGACCCTTTAGAGTGCTCCCAACTGTGCCTGCCGTATTTATAAATAACTCAGATACCTACTATGAAACTTATCACGTGTAAATGTTTGTTCTGAACTTATTACTCAATAAACATTGTGTATTCTTGTCTAGGATGGATTCAAAAAGTCTTGTGGTGATAAAAACGATTTTATTTCGTTAAATTATTTCATTGCTTAAGGTTTAAAAACTTGAAAATCACAGATTTTTGCCAGTTGCACTGACTGGTACATCTTTTTAAAATAAATAACTCTTACGTAATATTACAATTATTTATATATATTACAATTATTATACTTTCGCTTTATTGCTATTATTGTTTACACTAAAATATATTTAATTCTATTATTAAACGAATGTAATTCAACTAAATCCACTGATTTAGTATGACAATATACTTATCTTTATTTTATGACGAACAAACCTAAACCTTCCTGTAACAGAATCTGTACTTCGCTTTTAGCTGAACCTTTTTTGTGTGATCGATCAGCTTCCCTTATTTTCCGATCCCGCCTAGTACATTAAATTTGTGCTTTGACTTTGAAATGGACCATCACCTGCCTGATCACTGCTTCTCCGACGTGAAGCCGACCTGGCCTATGTAATTATGCAACTCAGTTTAAGTATTACGTGAATCCAGAACAAGCAACAATTTATTTAATGAATTCTAATGTTATTCTTTTTCTGTTCTAAAAGTGCATGAACACGGGTTGAAACTTTCCTCCTGCGTCTAGGGTCTAATGAAGGTCGGCAGTCGGTAGTCGGTAGTCGGTAGTCGGTAGTCGGTAGTCGGCAGTCGGAAGTCGGTATACATCCGTGTTGATATTCTGCTGCGCCCTCCTGAGGCCTATCTTTCCACTCGGTCGATCCAACAAGGGGGAAATTTTCTTCAACGTGGCCTACCGCAGAAAGCTTCTCCGAGCTGACTTCTTAAAAATTAAACGACTTAAAATTTTAATTAAATTAAACTTCTTGGAAAAATTTAATGATTCGTCTTGGGCAAACGATTGAGAGTCTATCTTCAGCTCCTGTAGAATGGAGACTTGTCTTCAGAGTCAATCATCACTGATGATTATTGGTGAGAGTTTTCCTCTTGATATCTGAATGACTTCCGCATTAGTTCTGAATAACCAAGTTTCGAGCTCGTTTGACAAACTCCGAGTTAAAGTTTTATCCGAAGACAAGCCGTGTATAATAGAATAGTAAGTATTATCGTATATCTTAAATAAATGTTGATTAGCCAACTTAAGGTAAGTTAGCGTAAGTGGACGTCACTTCAAAATAACGCTTCAAATAGATGTTTCATTTCTCGGTAAGTGTGTTTTTGTTTAAAAAGTTACAGAGGCCAAAGATTACTAGAACGAAATGATTTGATATTAAAGCAAAACATCGAGCTCATTTATCGGATTGTTGTGGCGAATTGCGCACTTCCCTGTGTACATTACTGTGATCAATTTAATTCCGCGGCCTCACCACTGCTTCAGTCGCGATTCTTCCCGGTTGCGGATAGAGTTCATAAGTCATTTCTGCTAAAGCAATAATGGAAGCAATCACCGCTTTGATCGAAATCGATGGCTGTATGTATTTTAAAATGTAAGGGATAACTTTAGCATTATAGTCAGTCTCAAACAATGATGGCATTAATATTGTAGAAGGGCTGCACTCGCTCGTCGCACCCCGGACAGTCGGTGAAGGAGGTCACGGACCGAGTCCTGATAACTTCAGCGAACATCTTTCCCGAGTCTCGAATCGTTCTGGTCCTGTTAGGACTCGTAAAGTCGACCTCGTACAGGCCAAATTTTTCCCTGTAAATAATAAAAGGGTTATCGATCATTCGTTTCTGTGCCTACAGCCAAAATAGTTTAATTTAAGAATGCCCATTGAACAGCTTTGAATCATCGGAAGAATAATAATTACAATTCAGCAGATAACAGTTCAAATTGAATGAAACTCGTTTTAGCGTCGAGCTCAAACTTGACATGTACAATACAACACACAATAAGTACAATAAGATGATAGTTACATCAGAAATAACACCTTATCAAATTAGGTCGCCGAGGTTGAAGTTGCCATAACAAAGAAACTTTTGCGTGAGTTACAAAGAACACCGATTCATGCTGTGCTCGATTAGTATATTAATACTAATAGACATATTTTCTACCATCATCCGGTCCTCTATGAATGAACAATTTTTCAACACGCTATTTAGGGGCTGATGTGGCATCTATCACAGTTTATATTTGTGTCGGTGAACGTATCTGACCTCTGGCTGACGTTTCGGGAACCATCACAAGGTCATGAATCCCGAAACGATTAAAACTCAAAATATATTGCTTAGCTATTTTCCATTTAAAAAAAAGTTTCAGTTCCAAGATCTGAGAATTCAGGTATTGTCCCAAAGATAATTCCATCTCAAGAAACTACGCAGATAAAGAATTTGACCGGTCCACCAATCGCTGTGGTACATTAGCAAGTACTCGTATATTCCAATCTTGTCAACCAAATGTGTTCTCAAGCCAGTTTCACCTTTGCGCGGAACTATTAATGTTTTAACTAATGAAAATGTGTAAAATATATACTTACGAATATCCGTTTAGCCATTCAAAGTTATCCATAAGACTCCAGGTGGTATATCCCCCCACATTGCACCCGTCTTCCAAAGCATCCAGCAGCGCGTTCAAGTACAGGTTCAAGTAGGACACTCTGTCCGAGTCCCGCAATCCGCCTCTGGTGGAGAACCCATTCTCCGTTATTATGACGGGAATGTTTTTGTACTCGTCCCGTATCCAATTAAGGATCTTCCGGAAGCCCCAAGGAACCACCTGGATATGAAACAGTCGAATGTGTTGTTACTGGCAATCACAAAACTATACATTATTTAATAAATACTGCTTAACAGATGTGCATGTTCCAATGTGTATATGTGAACATTTCATAGATAACCTTTAGCTCTTGCTCGCTATGTCCATTGCACCGTACTTCAATATGATTTTTTTTATCAGAAATTCAAACCCTCGCAAAATATTCACAGTATTAAATATACTTTAATCATCAATTTAAAATAATATTTAATGAAAACACTACAATTTTTTTATCGAACTATTTATCAAAAAATTCGGACAAAAATGAACCGCATCAACCAATGGAGATTATCAATGTGGTCATCTTCATTCTAAAAGTACTCTTTGACGCAAGAGGCAAACACAAATGAGCCCGGCTCCGGCCGAGCCTGATCTGGTAGATACCTTTAACCAGGTCGAGGCCGATCCCGGCCAACTGCTGTCGAAGAATTCTTCCACACTGCAATCGTCACCGAAGGACGGAGCATCGGTCGTTCTTCTGCTCGGTATTCCTCTGGTCAATCTGGTCGAGTAGTGGTTCAGTCCCAGGAAGTCAGCGCTGCCGACGACGGAGCGCACTTCCGCCTCGGTGAAGGCGGGCAGACGGCTCCGCGGGAACAGTTGCTGCGAACTGCGCGCGGCAACGCGCCTGCGCATACTCTCGGGGTAGTTTCCTGAATCCGAAAATATGGGGTGCGCGAACCAACCGAACTGAAAACAATTTCCGACAAATGTTATGTTACACTCTTATACGAGAAATCAAATGGATCGCGTGCCGAGTGCGCGTTTTCTCTATTAATATTTGTATGTGATTTGTGAAAATACAAGAAATTAGATTATTTTACTGAACGAGAATAACTTTTCATTCGAATATAGACGGTTCGTCAGGAGTGTCTCGTAGTTCAGGTCTTATCGCTGAAAATGGAATTGTTATTAAGCCATGGACGAGGACTCACATTGAACTGCATGGACCTCTCGGCGGCCTGACTGTCCCCGTAAGAGGTCGTGGCCGGCTCGCTCCAATACCCGTCCAGTGTTATTCCAATATGACCTACAAAACGAAAAGTGTTATTTTGTGAAAATATTTATTTTCTGTTCCTCTATTTATGTTTAAGATTTCCACTTTCTTCAGCAATGTCAGGAATCTCATTCTCGGTGACGAATGCTCGAACCGCGGACACCTCTATAGCGTATGCCTTATTTGCTGGAATACAGACAGTAACTAACTATACTTGGAGCTTATTTTAGCTTTAGGACTAATGGAAGGAAGAACACACCGACCTAAGTCTTCTGTAATCTATTTAAGCAAAAAGTTTGTTTCAATTTATTATTTTAAAAATATTATAGATATACCATTATATAAAAATGTATATTTTTGCTTTATGGTTGGCTACCTAATACGCACTTAAGTAAATGGAACTTATATTATCTTTACTATTTGAAAATGTCACTACTAAAGAAACTTTACATTACAAAACATTACTTTTAAATAATGCCAAAGGACAAGTACAGTAAATGTGAAAAAACGTGACCAATTTTTAATGTGTATGCTATGCATTATATTTTTCACAAAGCTACATTTTTTGTTATTATTTTCTAATTGTATTTGCGGTACGTAAAAAACCCAGCGAGGCCGACATCAAGATACTATATCATTTGTACATTTAACATTACAAATAAATAAATAAATAATTATTAACAAAGTGGTCCTATTTGTTAAACAACACTAAGTTAATTCTAAAAACACTTTTTAATGTCCAACGTCTTTAAATGTTAAAAATAATACTTCCATGTTTTTACTTTGAAAAGCGATTATGATAAACAGAAAAATGTTTACAAAAAAAAAACTCTTAAAATCATTTTCAAACATAAGTAGGTGATTTTAAAATTATTAAATAAACAAAAATTACCTCTATTCATATCAGAAATATGACTGTACCAATTTTAAAATTTTTAAAAATGTATATTATTTTTATTGTTTTCTGTTCGCAAAATGTACCTTCGGAACGTTTCGAATACAATTGACAGGAATCCACTAGAGAATAGAGTAGAGATCTGTCGTGAGGCGCAGAAAAATATCGCCTCATGCGAAGTGACTGATGACTGGAAACCGCGACTGCTCACACAAGAGCAAAACGAAAAACAATCTCATCATTTTAATACTTGTAAATAATCCATAGTACCCGTAATTTATGTAGATTATTGAGTATTTCAGAAATACATGCATTTTATCCCTATTAATACTAGTTTAAAAAATAATACATCTCAACATACACCGGACAAAAAATTATGGACGTAAAATAATAACAATTATATAATATATAATTGAAACAGATTCAAATTAGAAAAATATATTATTATTTACGGTGTACATATTTACATATTAAAAATATCGTAAATAATGATATTAATAATAAATATAAACAATTTCTTAATTTCTCTAACGCTCAGTTTGTGAAATCGTCTCACCTGAAAAGCGCTCTAAAAGATTGCAATGAAATTATACACTTCAGCAATATGTGATAACCTCCGAAAATAATAAATAGAGTGAAGATTTGGCTGCGTAATGGCTGTTCATGTCTTTTTGCGTCCAAGTCTATACTTGGCCGGTGGGAATGTTGGAGCGTCGAGCTCGGGCTCGGCGCGCTTCCTAGCAGGTGCTCTAGCATCAGCAGAACCTCTAGGATCTTCAGTCTCAATCTCAGATTAAAGAAAATATTCTTAAAATCTGCCAATAATCTTGACAAAACCCTTTCAAAACTTAACTAAACACTTGAAATTAATACAAATTACCAAGTATTGGATCGTCTTGTAAGTCTTAGCTGTTTTTTGTGACAAAACATGACAAACTATTCGGTAACATTTGTTTTACTCTAAAACGTCAGTGTCTTATATTATTTGATAATAAATAATTGAACAAAACAGTGGGTCGTCATATATTTTGTTTAATTTTTAAAATGTTATTACCTCGCTGCTTCGGCCTAAACTCTTCATCGTAGAGGTGATAAGCTCTCGCGTGAGCCAGGAGTACCGTGTAGCTGCACATGTAGTCGGCTATCCCCGAAGAGTTGAGCATCGGAGCTCCGGAGCCTTCTCCGTAACCCGAGAGGCAGAACTCTCTCGGCTCGTTGAATGTCACCCACAGCTTCACTCGGTCGCCGAAGGTCCTGAACACCACCCTCGCGTAGTCTTCGAAGTACTCTGCCAGGAGTGGGTTGGGCCATCCGCCGAGATCCTTTAATAAAACTAATGTAATTTTCTCCAACGAAAATATAATTTTTGCTACAAAATATTATATTATATTATACCTATTATTAAAATGGAGAGAAAATTTGAGCGGCAAACATACATATAATTATTGTAGTACAATGTGCATAGTTTCCACGATTAATAGTACATAGTAATCGGAATAATGTGTGTATATATATGTTTAATTTAAGGTTACCGCAAGCACTAGTGTACGCAGCAGACGTCTCTTCTGGATTAGATCGCGCTCTTTGTACATTGCTTCCTTGGGGAAACCTAGGCCGACGTTTTGGCACGGTAGCACGTGCCATCGTCAAAGCGTTGCCTTAAAAAAATTACGGTAAAACCGTACTTTTTCGCAGGAGATGTAAATCTCAACTGTAGGAGATATAGTGATCTATTTTGAGCAAAGCAGAGAAATAGAGTTGAAGATCTCAACGGTCGAACGGGAGTGTTTAGATTTGTTTTTTAAATATGATATAACAAATAATGTAACCTGCAGCGGTTGTGGAAGATCCCAATGGTAAAGCGTCACTAATGGCTCAATACGCTTAACTCGCAATTCATCTATCAGATTATTATAGTAATTCACTCCATCCTCGGAGACGCTGTCTGGAAAACCTGTCGGTAATAATCTGGACCAAGAGATGGAAAACCGGTAATGGTCAACCCCGAGCTCTTCCAGCATCTCGACATCCCTCTTGTACTCGTGGTAAGAGTCGCAAGCCACGTCGGCACTGGCGCCATCCTTGATCGCTCGGGGGTTTGTGTGTGCCAGGTGATCCCACATATTTTCTCCCTTACCTGCAATATTTTTTTAATAATTGTATCGAAATGTTGCGTAGCATTGCAATACATGTCCGCAGAGGGGACAATCATTGGATTTATCTGGATGAAACTAAATAAAGAAAGTTGTATGGAAAAACAATCACAAATATACACTGATTAAAGAATGTTGTAGTATTCATTCTGTCACACTGTTATATCATTAATTACCAAGTGAATTTGACTCACTCTAAAAGGTGATTCTCGAAGAGGCCTCGAGACACTTATATTACAGATGATGGTCGATCTTCATTGGTTACATCCATCGGTCCATAAAATTGAGTCAGTATCAATCTAACCGATATAATATCAGTGATGAGTGTAATAATGAGTCAGCCGCTGTCTGTATAGTGTCTATCGCCGCGTTAGTGTTCTTTACAGGCCTTAAGGCGAAATCAATGACAGCGGTGACCTTTGAAACTACTCTCAACATATACATTTCTACGTGTACGTGCTCCTTGATCTCAATTTATCTATATTGCATTGATTATATGTGAAGAAAATACTTTATTTGTAACTCTCTGATAAGAGTCATTTAACTAATTGTAATTATAGTTAATAAAGAAACCGCCAATCTGTACTTTTTGTCATTTTTCTTAATATCAGGCGTAACTAAATTATATACAAAACTACCAGTAAATTTAAGCAATATTAATATATACAATAAAGATATTACCCAAGGTACAAAAATAAATTTTTCAAATAACTGAAAATTTGGTCTAGGGAGATGAGGATTCCGGCTGTCTCTAAGGGCAGTGGAATTTTGTGGAATATCGGGAGATGAATAAAGGATGGCACTTACTTGTATATCTGCCTATCTCTAGAAGCTGGTTCTGGTTGTCTCCCTGGGTCCACCAATTCACTCGCGACGCAGAATTATGTAACAAAACACTTGTTGACACTCGCGTTAAAGGAATTCTTTGTTTCTATTAGCGGGATTTAATTATAATTATTTTCTTAATGAATATAAGCGGTAGTAAAGCGGATTTACAGCGACGGCAGAGTGCCGTGATCGGTTCCAAAAAACGCAGTGAAGTCGTTCGGGCGAATTAAACTGCAGGGATATCTTCTTTCTCACTCGTGCCTAGAGATAGGTTAGGAAGGAGAAAAGGAAAGGATATCTTTTGATAATTTAACACAGTGTGCGTGAGTACAATAAACGGCGCTAACAGGCAGGATGGCTGTAATTCTGGATGAAGAGTCGCAGCTAGGGTCAGGACCAGTTGTTTGCTTATTTATGATGTGCAATTGGTTAATTGGTCACCGCGGCTGCCTCTCTTAGCGTTTATAATTCATTTCACGTTCATTTATTGAAAACGTTCTGTTCGTCAAGTGACCAGATTTCATTAATACATTTATCAAACGCTCTCGAGATAGGGATGTCAAGAAAAAATAGATATCTTTTCTTTCTTTGTTGATGAATATAAAAAATTAATAGTAATACAATGGACGAGAGTGGGACTGCGCTAACCGAATCACAAACACTACTACGTCTAAAATATTTAAAGAATTCATTTAATACCCAAATAATCATCGATATTACATTTATCCAAAATATTGCATTACGCAATTAAATATTTAATTACGAGGAAATGCATCTGTAAGCGCGCCCGCTCCAGACCGAGCACTCACGTGTAACCCGAATTTATGTACAAATATGACAAAGTAACTGGACTGCCAATACGTACACACGACACTTGAAGTACACCAGACGCAATCTCTTAACACGCATAGAGATGCAGTCGACAAGGAGTGTCCGTAGGCAGTAAGAAACGACGGATAACTTACCGGAAGCGTTCCAGGCGCCTTCGATTTGGAACGCGGCTGTCGAGACGCCGAAGCGAAAATTTTTGGGAAATTTCCTGATGACCCCAATCTCGATGGAACTTGAGACGATTGAGCTGAAATATAAAACTGACCGGTCACTACCGTTTGACGTCTCACGTCTAAAGACACATCAAATCAAATCAACATATTAATGTGTTCATTTATATCGTGTATGTAAAATGTGAATGTATTAAATTAAATAAAGTACGATAAATCGAACAGACTGCACTAATTAGCGACCGTTTCTGTATCGCAGTCGAATATAAATTTGATTGTATTTTCATTATATTACACGCATTCGTGTGCAGGATCTCAGAAACATTTATAAAATTACACCAAATAAATGTCATTAAATCGCTTAACGAGAATCCGATAACCTTTTGTTAACTAGATCAGTTTTACTGTTGGGGTGCCGGGGGTTGTCTTTCCGTTCCGTCTTGAGCTTCGGTCCGCGTTAATCCGCCCTTTTCTCATTGAAATAGTGACATCAAAAACATGAACGTGAACGCTGAATCGACCACAAAAAAGGAAAACAATAAAAAATACATGTTGGAAATATTATTAATAATTTAAATGATCCAAGTTATTCTTTGGTTTAATTAAAAATGATAGGCATTATATAACTCTAAATCCATTCGTTTACTACTATACTTATAAAAAATATTATTTTAATAGACATGCAAACAGATTAATACGCGATACGTATCTCAAAAATATTCTTACTATTTTCAAACAAAGCTTTAGCATAAGCGTCTACGCTAATGCTATGAAAATAGGACAACACGGAGGTCTCTCGTGACGAGGCTCGAACCCCCGACTACTCGAGTGTCTTACCACTAAACTAACGTTAATTATATTGATTCTTGAAGTACTATCTATTTCTGATGGTTGTAGATATCTAGAAGTAGACTTATCAAGAAAAACTAATAGTATAATTATGTATGAAACAATTTATTTCTCGAAAATGGCTGTAACGCTGGGATAGAGCGTACTGCCCTTTAGAGCTACTTTTGATTCAAAAGTGTCTACGAGAAATGTGCACGATGCGGAGTAAACTCTTTATAACTTTGGGCCTCTAAATATTAGTATCACCTTGTAAAGAAAACTAATACGAAAAACGACTTCCAAAGTTCCTCCATGTTGGCTGAGCACTGGACACTGGGCACTGGGCACTGAGTCAAAGCACTCTGAGCGGCGAGCAGCACCGAGCACGGACTGAGTCAATCTCTGCAAATAATGCTGTATAGATATAGATGCTGCGAGGTGACTCTTTAATTGCGAATGGGTTCACTCGGGTGTAATGCGAAGTTATCAAATTGCGATAATTGCCATTCTTAGCGCGGACAGTGGAGGGTCCTCTGTAAAGTTTACTTTATTTACTAAATACAGTACTGTCTCAATATTATCTCGGAAAATCCCAATGGAAACATAGAACCACTAGCGTATGTGGAAAGTTTACCGCCCGGGGTGACTTGATTAATATCTTTAGGTCTCGGAATAGAATATAATTTTTCATTATTAATTTACTTTATCGTAATACATCAAATTAGTGTCCTAAAAGACTCCCCTTAGAGCATTCACAATATTAGAGTCGGCTAAAAGAGCACAAAAGACAATTCTCAAGGTAATAAATGGTCGTCCCTTTAGATATCCATCAGATCTTATATTCAATGAGTACATTAGACAAATCTTTATGTTGAGACTCGTACAATTTTTCCATGCTAACAAAAACTCACCCCAAGCAATAAATCATGGACACAACACAAGACAAACAACGAACATCTACCCGCCAGTTCCGAGAGCAACAACGACATTTTATCAAAGATTCTACATGTTCTTAGCTCCGAAACTGTACAACACACTCAGTACCAACTGGAAATCGTTCAACTCCAATAGATTACACAAATATGGACCCAACATATGATCCAATCGGGTAGAGATCAATCAGAAGCATGGCTATCCAACATTCTAACATAATCATTATACAGTGCCTACACTAATAATTCACTAATTCTACAACACTCCCACTTCATTTTCTTTTATTCTATATATATATATATTTATTCCTGTCGAATCTTAAATAACAGCACGAAAAAAACTGGCTACTTTAACACAGACTTCAGTCTAGCAAAGCAGCCAGGACAACGCTGTATATATCAGAGGTGGAGTCTACTCCATCCCACACAATAAACATATTACCGTGTTATATAATAATATATTCACCTCTGTTATAACAATAATATGTATGCCAATAAATAAAGTAAATCATTTCCCACGTGTTGAGTCAACAGCTACGATGCTCGATGGGCTCCAGAACTCTCCAACTGAAACTGCTGGAAAATTTTGAGAAATTTGTTGACGTATTCTGAAATCTCTTAAAACTTTGCTGGTTTTTCGAAAATGCGAATGCATTTGCACCATTCTCATTCACAACTCTATATTTATCTCGATAAAATCATTAGCTAACTTCTCTTATTTCTATTTTACACTATTTCACTTGATAAACCCACAAAAGTTCTATCTAGATGCTTATCTGCAGTTATTTATATATATAATTTTCCAATTTACTCTCTTAAAAATATAGAAATAAAGGCTATTACCAAAGTATACTAATAAATCAAACATTTAATTACATTCTACGAATACGACCTAAGTAGCACATTTTTATATTCAAATTGGAAATTGAGCATTGAGAAATAATCTGGGGAGCAGATCCACTGACTGCTTTAACATTGGGTTATTCTGCAGACAAGTATGTATAGCAAAACATCATCGCATGCCAGAAAACTAAACTGAGTAGCTTTTTGGTGTAGTGTAGTGATCTAGTGATCGAGGGTTCGCGCCTAGTTCCAGGAAACCGGCAAGATATTCTTATTTTCGTAGTACAAGCGTTTAACTTAGTTTGAAAATAGTATGAATATTGATGTGATATGTAGTATGTATTATGATGTGTACGCATAACTATTTTTTAAAAACAATCTAATTCTGCCAACGACCACAAAAGGACAAATATAGAAGATTCAAATCGAGAAAAAGTCTCGCAGTAGTCGTGGCACTGAGTGAGACACAACATGCGCTGGTGACTGCAGCTGGAGAACAGTAACAACAGAAACGCTTCCACCATGAGCTGTAGAACCTGGAAAACTCTACAGAATCCACACAGAAACAGGTAATACTAAGATAAACTTGTAAAAGTGGGGAAAATAGATCAGGATTCACGTGAAACATCTCCCGGTGTGCCGATATAGCTTATTATTAGATGATCCAACTCGAAAAGTGGAAGAAAATTGAATATAAGCCATTTTAAAAAACTATGACTATTTCACAAGTGCGCAATAAAAGTGATAATTTGAAAATGTAATTTATATATCCAGAATTAAAAAAAGTTATTTAATGAAAAACATGTTTAAAATAGTTAAATAATTTAAACCAGTTTTTTTAGTTTAACAAATTTTATTTCGTACGATATTTCATATTTTTATAATCTTTTTTTTTTTTAATAAAATAAAAAATAAACTCTTTCCCTATTAATGTAGTCACTATTAAAGTACATCACGGCGTTTCCCAACCGTTCTCCAATTGAGGCGCGGTTAGCGAAAGGTTAGTGATGAGGACGAGTGATGATGATGATGATGAGCAATGAGACTATCGTAAACAGTTTCCATAAATGCTGACGAATTATGACATTATGTTTGACCCAAAAATCATGCAATTGTAGAACAACATAGTGTAAACAAAAATGTACTTGGAGGACTTTTAATTTGGCAGTACGGAGCAAATAAAATGTATGATTGATTACATGAATGCACTAAATATATTTTTAACCTGTGAGCTGCCCATAAAAATCGTAGGTGAAACAGTATCATGCCACCATATTGGCGCCAAAATTCTTAAAATTCAAAATTCACAGGCTAGTTTTTCGAATTTTATTGTTGGTACTATTTCACCATAAGCGTCCACCGACTGCGATTTCGTACGATTTTAAGATGAAAAAAAATTGAAAAAAAGGAATAATAAAAGTTGATAATGTTGTCAGGCCATAACACTCGGAACATTATTATTTACTTTATATTTGTTTTTTGGGAGGACAACATCAGATTTTACTAATATTATTGTGTTTAATGTGATGCTAAAACATAAATATATTAGCACTTCACAACTGCGTGCACGTGACACATCGCGCTGCTGGCGGCGCACTCGCTGTATTTATAGTTTAATATGAGTTATTAATTAAGTATTGTATACATTATTAAAATGACATGTTTTTTATTCGCCTACCTCTTGTGCTTGGAGAGAGAGTTACACTCTAATCATTTTATATAGAGAGTTATACATTTGTAGTCCATAATTATGCTATAAGTGAAGTGTTCTATAATATTATTTATTTTCTAATTATTTGCTTCTGAAGTGTTTATTTAATTTCTTTCTAAGCTATAAAAATATAACTTTTATTTCATTAACACAAGTAGGGAGACTATTGAAGTTTTATATCCCTAAGTATATAAAATTTTGCTGATAGTGTTTGGTGTAACATTTAAGGATTTTGAAGTTATTTTTAAACCTTAATGATGTGCTTGTTACAAATTGTGTAGTGTTATTTTCTTTAAGTAATTGATTAATTGAGATTTTTTTGTAAATGTTTTCTATTTTGGGAAGTGGGAATTTTTCAAAAAGTTGATATATTTTTTTTAATTACTTAGATGATTGTTCTCTGTATTATTTTTACCAAGTTCATTGTGTTATTGTATGCTCCTCCCCACCCAATTATTCTATACTGGAGTAGTGAGTGAACAACAGCAAAATATACATTTTAAAAGTTATCAATACTTAAAATGTTTCTTAATCTTATGAATATATAAATACATTTTCTTATTCTTTTCACTAATTCGCTAATGTGACTGCCATTTTAAATCTTGATCAATAATTACACCGAGATATTTGATTTCTTTTTTTGCGCTTAAATTTGTACAAGAGTCGTTACAGGTAATTTTGTTACAGATGTCCTTATGAATCGTAATTTTTATATGGGGCGGTGTTTTAAGACTTTTTATTGAAAAGGGAAGTTTAAAGAAAGTAAATTACTCTCGAACCAGAATTTGAGTGTGTTCATAACGTTATTTGCATGTTCGTTTGTAGTGTTCCAGTCTTGTCCATTAACAATGCTAGCAGTGTCGTCGGCATATGATATAAATTTTCCGGTCAATTTTAGTTTGAAAATGTCATTGACATAAATTATAAAAAGAAGTGGGCTCAAAACTGTCCCTTGTGGTATACCAAATTCACTGATTAGGGGTTGGCTTAGAGTTTCGTTAATTTTTACGTTTTGCGGTCTTTCTTGAAGATAGCTTTGAATCCAGCTTAGTGTTTTGTCATCTATACAAACGGATTTTTATTTTAATATTAGTTTGTTGTGGGAGATACTGTCGAAGACTTTTCTCAAGTCCGCGAAAATTCCAATACATTTGAGAGATTTGTCTAGAGATTCTTGGATGATATTAGATAGTCTACCATGCGTCTAGTGTACGTTTATTTTCCATGAACCCAAACTGGTTTTCATCAATTACTTTGTTTACTTTAATAAATTGAGATAATCTTTTTTTAACAATTTTTTCTAGGTTTTTTCTAAATACAAAAGAGTAATTGGTCTGTAATTGATTGTTTCTTCAGGGTTATTTGATTTATATATGGGGGAAATGGTGGCTCGTTTGTAGCATGTTGGTAATACCCCTGTTTTTAAACATAGTTTTATTATGTGCATTAGGGATTTGAATATTTGTTTTTTTATAAATTTTAATGTATTAACAGTATGCCCATCATAACCTGGTTCTGTTCCCCCTTTCATACAAATTATGATTTGTTCAATTTCGTCAATTGTTGTGGGTTGAAAAATTTATATTTTATTTCCTGTATATACTGTATTAGAAGTAGCTATGTCAGTATTCCAGTTCTTTGTGATTTTACTAACCAAGTTTTTACCGATATTAACAAAGAAATTATTAAAAATGTTTACTGTTTCCTGGGGCTTTTCTGAGCAATTTGTTTTTGAATCGTCATGTGTGATAAAACTTAATTTTTCTTTTTTCCTTGTTTATTTTCCATAATTTCATTAATAATATTACAAACTCTCTTATTATCATCTTCTGCAGATTCTACAATTTTTGTAGTATTTTTTAATAAGAATGAAAAAAAAATATTGTATATTTTTAGATATCTATTTAGTAATGCGTTATTTGGTAGTTTTATATTATTTTTAATAAAAATTCTTTATGTCTAATTAATACGATTAGACAATGAGTAATCTAGGGTTTTATCGGTTTGTATTTAGAAGATTTGCATTTAGGTAAAGTATATTTAGCAGCATTCGTTGACATTATTGCATTGGTATAATTTAGTCCATTTTTCAGAATATAATTTGTTTATGAGTGTGTCATTTAATTTTATCGTATGTATATTTTCGGTTTGCAATTTTTTTCTCGTCACATGAGGATAAATATTTTTGTTCCATTTGTAAGTAAATAAAGTCGCGTAATGGTCAGTGACTTCTGTATGAACGTTACCAGAAATAACATTATTTATTTCTGAAATGTTACAATGCATGTGGTCAATGCAAGAAGGTAGTTGATGTTTTACGTTTCTAGTGTATCCATTTATACATGACATAAAGTTGAATTCAGCTAGCATATTTAAGTAATTATCTTTCTTATTACATGAGTAGTCGTTAGCTATGTTTAAATGTATGTCTCCTAAAATAATAGTTTTCTCGTTTTTTAGTTTTAATAATATATTTTTTAACTCTTCTATAAATATTATTATCAATGATAAGTGAGTTCTATAGATGGTTAACATGTTAAATTAATTACTTTTGTATTTGAATTTTTATTTTAAAATGTTTACATTTTTTATATTTATTTCTTCGAAATTTTGTACCGTGTACGGATTTGAAACGAATATTCCTATTCCACTAATTTTGTTAATGATTTAGTTGTAAAGTATGTATAGTTTGAT
Source organism: Eubasilissa splendida (assembly GCA_031772225.1). Classification (NCBI taxonomy): domain Eukaryota; kingdom Metazoa; phylum Arthropoda; class Insecta; order Trichoptera; family Phryganeidae; genus Eubasilissa; species Eubasilissa splendida. The sequence goes on along the minus strand of CM062848.1, from coordinate 39,647,435 downwards.
ATGTGGAACTTAACGTCACGCAATGAGTGTGTTTCTGTTAACACTATCACGTCCAGTCTGTTTAATGAATTTGCAACTACAAGGAATTCGTCGAAATTTTTTTGCAGACTGCTAATATTCATATGTGGATATTAGATATCGAGATTTACTACTATCGGGATTTGGTTCAATTATGAAATTTGTGTCGTTTATTGAATGAAAAATTCGTTTATCTATTTTGATTTTTTTGTCTATAGAGTTAATTAGAGTTAGTTAATCGTTCATATTTGAAATGTATGAAATTTAGTAAATGAAAAATTTAAAATAGATAATTAAATTTGAAAGAATAATATATCGATAATATAATTGGGTAGGTGCTTGTTTTGGTTGATTTTAAAGTATTGTAGATAAATAAAGAAAAACCTGCACTTATGTGTTTTTAAGTTGGAACACTCACTCGTATTCAATGCTGTCCTTAGTAATCTGTAGCATTTTTTTCATGTAATCGCTGTCTTGGTTATCTGCTCTGTGTTCAGTTTGATATTTCATATTGAAACTGTGATTTTGCGTGCTGCAGTTGCTGCAGATGGTTTTTTTTTTGTGTATTTGAGCAGCTGCTGCTCAGCTGGTTTCCGTGTGATCTTCAGAGCAGTGTCGGCAAGTCGGCGGTTGTGTTCTATTGAGACATCTTTGTGCCGTATGCCCGTGAACTTCTGGCAATGGTAGCACTGTGTTAATGGATTGCAGTCTTCGATGGATACTCTTTGGAATTTTATGTTTCATTTTCCTTTTTCAATTAGGATTTTTCTTAATTTTCCTGTCGTTTGTATGATGTAGTTTGTGGTTTCTTTTTCTTTGCCTTCCTTGTCTATGTTTTTTGTTTTATTATCAGTTTTATGTTATTTTTATGGTCTATTTCTTGTTCTAGATCTTCGTTCTGCATTTTAATACCGTTTATAATTTTTTCTCCTGTTAATTCTCGTTCTAATCTTTTTATTATTAGAAATGGTTATTTATTTTAAATTTATTCCGCTTTAATTTCTGCTCCTAATATTTTGTTTATTTCCTTTGTTAAATTTTATTTAACCTTCTTTTTTTGAACAATTAATTATTATTTTATATTCTTCAATTTTTTTCAAATTATTTATTGTTGTTTGTTGTATTGTAGATATGCGCAACATGTGTCCAGCACCACATCTCAAAGGCATCAATCCGTCTTGATTCTCAGTGACTCTTAAGAACTTCATTATTTTATCCTGTACACTATACTTTATACATAATAATAATAACTTAACAACATGAAAATAATGTACATTTTCTTCATAGTGCCCCTGTACAGTTCGTGTTAATTCACAAATCAGTCGTCACTTATCCCATTACTCTGTACTTTTTCCATTAGTAGGTGATTAGCCAATGTAAACAAAATACGTAATAAAGTGATAACAGTGGAGGTGTGATCTGACATCATTATGTAATTACCAACCGTTGACCGTGCACACCTTCCCATTCGTCACAACCGAGGCAACCGAGCAGACGCGCACACTCTTGGATTCTGCACGCGTGAAGAAACTTTCCAGATGATCGGATTATTTTCATTTCTAAGACCATCCCCTTCAGCCAACTTAGCATATTACGTCAATCCATGTGTGTCAATTTTTTCCAAGTCCTTACTCTACAATACCGCCTACTTTACATCTATAAATCTTATGTATTTCAGGAATACGTAAATTGAAAAAGTAAAAAATTTTAGCAAAAAAGCAACCATTCCATGTTTGAAAGAGGCGTATCTCGAATTTGTTGATTTTACAGCAGACGCTTTTATAAACAAATTGCGTGGATCTTTTCACTGTTGAAAAATGATTAAAAAACGATTTCAACTGTGAGGTGTATTTATTCTATAACTATTTCTAATTAGTCAAATGACAAACATAAGAATGACACATTGAAATAAGAGTGGCTACGTCAAAATGTTTTTATGTTATATCACTCCATTAGAATATAATTCACATATATTATGTCTGTTTAAATGTAGTAATGGCATGTGTATAACTCCGGTTGTAACTCAATTTTAACAAAAAACGAGATACGCTTTTTTGAAAGATGGACGACTATTTTACTGCTACAAGAGAAATTAAAATTAGGAATAATATTTTATTTACAATACCATACTCATCGTAGACAATATCAGGTGCGGACTACGGACTACGGACTACGGACACTCCATCCGTAGTTCCACCTTATTCGAGAGTCTGCGCTTGTAACTAAGCTTGCACACTGCATCAGCTAGTGCGGTAGTCTGTATCTCAGTTCAGAGGATAGAGTGCACTGCTTCAAGAAATAGTGCCTGGTATATCTGTGTTTATAGGTCAATTTAATATTACGCTCGTACGAGCCGAGTTTCACACCGTGCAGTTTTATAATCACGCTCTATTTGCTGACATTTGGAACCAATAGAACTTTACGCCGAGTTTTCTGAACGAATACACGCACGCGCAAAGTTGTGTCCTTTTTCCAGTAATCACATCGACCATTCAACCCGTGGATCAAAGTTTTATGGCGGCATTTAATGCCTAACTAGTTCCTACAATCTTCTTACAAATGAGAAACGAGAAGAAGCTAATTCTGATATCGATGTGGAGGACCAGCTAAAATATCTCATCCATTAGAGGTTTTGTCGGAAAATAATTCTGATTTTGGGCGAAGCTGTGCAGTAAACAGAAACGTATTGACCTGTTTCGTGAAAAAAAAAAGTAAATCATTCTTATCAAAAAATTAAAAAGTCACTTTTATCGTGAGTTACATATGTATAAAACTGTTGAAATATTTTAATGCATTTGCTTAAACGTTACTGGCCGATGTTGAGGAACGTATTACTATAATTAACCGAGGGGTTATTGTATTTTATTGTACACGCGCACGCACATACAAGACTGTAATTTATTTTATTGTACAATTTAATGCCACCTTTAAACATTTATGTGCCCTATTTTTTGTAATCGATATAATTTTTGGTTACGTAATTACAGTACGTTTGTTAAACTTGACATTGTAAGATGATTAATGACTAACACAATAGCGTATATCTTAAATGACCTTCCACCTACCGATATGTACATAATTTACAAACATTTTGATAACTGTATAATAAATTAGAATTTTTATCTTCTTTGCCTGACTTGTGGCACCGATAAGTCAATAAAAATGTATTTTATAAATCTTCCCGCGCTGAGTTTTAAAAACGGCCTAGTTATATTCTGAACGAAACATCGCTACAGTTAACGCAATCAAATATGTTGTCCCTACAAACGTACAAAATCAATGTGAACATTTGTTTTCGTGTAATCTAGTATGCCTATTTTTTGATACTCTGTACACACATAAAAATAGACATGCCTGTATTTCAATAGTTAACGGATAATTTTAAGTATTATACAAAAAATATTTCATAATACATCATTTTATATACTGATATCTCCGGCTTTTCGTGTCGAAACTCAGAGATACCAGTAGCTAACTAATAATATGTAAAGTTCGAATTACGAATTCTAACCACTGTTACATTCGTAGTAGGTATTACATAAAAATAATTAGCGAAGAAACGCGCAGGAGTGACGAATAACTCACTAATTAATGATATTAATGACACAGTCTTAGGAAAAAACAAAAAGTAGGCTTGATAGATGTACGATTTAGTATTAGCTAAATGCGGGATGTTTCAACATCATTGCGTAAGCGTTAAAACGTCCCAAGCACACAGATGCGTCATGTGAAATGTGAAATGACTTGGAAAACTAAAATATCAAATATCTCGAATTTCGACCGAGAGCAATACCTAAAAATAAAAAAAACAAGTTACGCCAGCAACAAACAAATACGTCAAAGCTTAATATTATATATCGGTCCGCGATCGAATAACGAACAAAGTATATGCGAATAATTCCGCAACGAACCAGACATTGAGCGCTTCCTCAATTGTATTGTCAGCTCACCTCAACTTACAAAGCCGTTGAAAGAGACCAACACGCGTACATAAACGTCAGCTAAACCATAAATACACACAGCTATTTATTCTGAAAGTTAGACAAACTTTGCATTCAATTTCTAACGTGTTTTAAAATATTTATTAATTTTTAACTGATACTGGGGATATTTAAATTCGTCTAGATCAATGGAAGCGAGGCGCGAGTCAGCGAATCTCTAACACATGGTGAACTACAAAAGCCGAGAGTTGTCTCCGAATAATCTCAAGGGAGCGTAATTCCTGTCTCGGAGATTGTCTGAAGTAGAAAATATCATAAGAGTTTCTCCCGCGGACATGGGCTATTACGTTCTGCAAAAGCTTACAAGTTGTCAGATCTGTCAGAATTTGAAAAAAATAATTTTGGTTTTGAGCTTCGTCCATAAATTAAATTAATTCTCGTCGAAACATCACATAAAGTACCTCGCGAAGTGTCGCGCTACCGTAGCACCATCTGAGTTTAAAATGATAATATGGAGTGATAGTTGAAGGGAATTAGATCTATGTAGCTCACGAAGTGTGTAGAGCGCCCCACACTGGAGTGTAATAACAGAAACGGAATAGTGATTGGCGAATGTACACATTGCTAACATTGCGACAGCTGACAGCTGACAGCTGACAGGATGCCGCAACACGAGCGCGCGCGTACTGGCGATAGTATTGCACCACGTATTGTCCAACAGCAGTGGGCAGTTCCGCAATATATCCTCATTCTACATCAATACCTTTTTATTGAGTTTTTTTCTTCTTATTGACCTGTTACTTTGTCGATGTTTTAGATAGGATGTCTGTTAACATGGCGACACACGACAATATGTGCATTATACCTGGCGTATTTTAGATAAATATAAAAACCACGAATGACTACTGATTGAATTTCTCTTTATTTTATTAATAACACTTCATTCAGCACATCGTAGCTAATTTTGTAAACAATGTATTACAGGATCACAGATGTCGCAGTACTCGCCTGCCTGCACTCGAGTGACCTTCAGAAACAGATGTTAATAACATATGCACAAATACTTATATCAATATATTCCTAATTTATAATCAATTATTTTTGAAATCATTAAAGTTTATTGAAGTTGTATCGCAAGAAGCCAGCGCTAAATAAAGGCAATAAAAGATGTCGCTCGTAAAACTTACTCTTGGCGATAGTTATCAATTTTTGATTTTGTTCATAAACTCTTTTGTGCGCGAATAAAATACATTTGTAAAACACAACAGTTTTAATAAATACAGAAGTAAGTTGATCTGTTCTCAATTTTTCTTATTTTCCGAGGAGACCTCTTTCTGAGGGAGGATTGAAATGTGTTAATAGCAAAAATGCCTCCGATACGCTGTGCATGTGTGTATAATTATAATTATGGCGTTAATTTTCTAAAAATCACTTATTAATATTATTTATGATTTATCCCTCCTTCTTCGGAAGACTTTGGATACAATTATAATATATTTTGGTTTTGAAACAAAATTTTCGTTAGAACAAATAAATTGATCCTTGTTTTTTTTGTCGCAATGACTCAAATGTCGAAGTTGCTGCAAAGTATTTCACCTTAAATCGAAGGGCGATGCTGTCCAAATCTTCTTGGAACGCTGTCGTCGAGCTGGCTTATTCCTGGTTCAGCTTTGGAAAAGGATAGCATCGTCGTAAGCAGTCCAAATGTCGCGCGCCTAACGCATCACCAGTAAGAATGGTCGTATTAATTACAGAAGCAGTATGCGCATTGTATAGAGATGTCAATGATGCTTAATTTGCGACCATGTTCCCAGGTCTCACAATCGGTTGATCAGTAACGATAATTCCATCCAAAGTCCCGCTGCAAGTTAACGGTGTTCGAGCACACGAATGTGACCCTCCCTGCCTAGATTTAAACTATAAGTATTAACGAAATGTTCTTTGTGTTCACTTCGGAACTCTGTTTTGAAAGCAGCGTTATACCGAGTATATTTGATCGGATCTCCGCGCATTACGCTTCAACGGAGTTGTAGTCAGCGGGCAGATCCAGTTCATCACAATCCGAGCAGGTGTCGTTAGAGAAGATGGACCGTGTTCTGATTATTTCGGAGTACACCTCGCCAGAATCACGGAGAGTCCGCGTCCGGTTCGGGCTGGAGAAGTCCACTTCGTACAGTCCGAACTTTTTTCTGATAACAAACAATAACCAAATCAGAATATTTCAATTGAAAAGATTGCAACTATCTTAGGGGTAGCGGAAGTAACATTCATAGACCGAAATAAAGGAGACCCCCCCTACATTTAGAAATATCCCATTTAAGGTGGCTCTCTATCTAATCTAATCTAATCTCAACTTTCTATATATCTATCTAATTATACTCGGTAGAAGACACACAATTGTAAATAAATCGACAAAAAAAAACCCTCACGTATATCCATTGATCCAATTGAAATTGTCCATCAGGCTCCATGCGGCGTAGGCCTTCACATTACAGCCGTCATCGATAGCGTCCATGATGGCATTGAGGTACTGGTTCATGTAGGATATTCTGTCCTGATCCACGAGACCTCCGTGAGTGGCGAGGCCGTTCCCTGTCACTATCAGCTCGGGATCCCGATATTCCTTTTTTATCCAATTCAACATTTTTCGGAACCCTGCAGCTGAAACCTGAACAATAATAATCATTACTTCTTGTAACATACATACATTACGGAGTGCACTAGCGAGTTCGAGAGAACAAATCTAATTTGCAAAATTGTATTTTGGTAACGTCTGCAATGACTTGTTTATATGAAGGTGAAAATTTGTAATATTGTAACATCTACCCTAATCTAAGCTGAACAGGATGTAAAAAGACAGCTACTGAGTCATTAGTTTAAACGATATTTGTGCAATTTTATGGAGTATTGTACGAGGTCCTCGAAAATAAAGTCTTACGTAAGATTTACGTCCAAATACATGGTAATCTAACCGGAGAATGGAGGAGTTTAAAGAAGCTGGAACTTCGGGAACGGTATACCGCCCCAGATACCCTGAGGAGGGTGAAAGCGAGAAATCTCCAGTGGGCGGAACATGTAGCGAGAGCAGATGAGTCCGTAACACGCACGGTAGGTGCCGGTGGGTGTCCGGTGAACTGAATCACAGAGGCGATATCAAGAGATGGATGACGCTCCGTTGTGTCTACGATCACGGACCGCAAAGTCCCACGAGACCAACGATCTAGATCTATCTTTATCCCTACTTGCGCATGTCTCGAAGCGTCGTAAACACGCAACTTAATATAAATGTACAGCCAGAATTTTATTAGTAACATTGGAAACTCGCATTCACCTAGCGACCATATGATCGGGGTATATTATTTCTCACGGTGTAACTGCAAAGCAAAAAAACATAAACCTTCAACCAGTTAGACGCTGTCGATTGTCTTCGTTCGTCGTGATATTCCTCCACGCCGCGATCATCGTCGAACGACGGCGTCTCGGGGACGACGAAGGACGCGGGAGCCGCCCGCACCAGCTTGGCGCCGAAGTGGTTCAAGCCGAGGAAGTCGGAGCTGCCGAGCAGCGCGCGGACCTCCTCGGCGCTGAAAACGGGCAGGCGGCTCCGCGGGAACTTCTGGCGGGAGCTCCGCGCGGCCACGCGCTTGCGCAGCACCGCCGGGTAGTCCCCGCGGCTGGAGAAGATCGGGTGCGCCATCCACGCGAACTGAAACGTTTTCAGATTAGGACAAAAACTAGATTAAACGTCACGTGACATCTTTATCGTTCCGTTTAGGATGTAAAACCTGCTCTTTCATTTATTTTAATAATTTAATTAATGGACGCTGTCCAATTTTTGTATGTTCCTACTTACGTTGAACTGCAATGACTGCTCGGCTGCTCTGATATCTTCGAAGGTCTCGGAAGATGGCTCCGACCAATAGGAATGCAGTATTATTCCAATCATCCCTAAAAATATTTGTTGCTATAAAAACACATCGTGTAATGTTCAACTTTTAAAACAACATAAAAATATAGAATTCGTTAATAATTTTACCGCAATACCAATAATGTGCGATGTCACATTCCATAAACACAGCGCGAGCAAGGGAGGTTGTGGTGAGATTACAACGTGGAAATTGACGTCACAGTGACGTCAAGAAGGGACCGTAACCGCAGCGTTTAAAATATCGTTTTTGAAATTTATTAGATAAATTATTATTGTATTTTAGTGTTATTTTCAATGTATAACACAATAGAATTAAATACTATCGTACTGTTTTTACATTCATCGCATCATAACAAGGCCAATCGAACAGGGACAGGGGTCAGGGGTCAGGGGTCAGAGGGAGTCAGTTTTATGCAGCACGAACACACGCTGTTAACACTCCTGGAAATGTTTGAAGTCCGATACCTGCTTGCTTTTTTCTGAACTGCTTGTCGTAGATTCGGTACACCCTGGAGTGCGCCAGCAGGACGGTGTGGGCGCACATGTAGTCCGCTATCCCCGAGGTGTTCACCATCGGAGCCAGACCCCTCTTGCCGTAGCCCTCGTAGCACATCAGGTTCGGCTCGCTGAAGGTCGCCCACAGTTTGACCCTGTCTCCGAACAGCTGGAACACCTTCCGAGCGAAGTACTCGAAGTAATCGGCTAAAAGAGTGTTCGGCCATCCACCCAAGTCCTATAATACATGTACCAAGTACATTTACTCCATTTTATTTTCAGAGGCTTGAGCTGAGCGTGATTATTTTGAAAAAGAAAAAAAAATACTTTCAAAGTAACCTTTAGAGATCAACTCAACGGGAAGATAGGAAGAACGCGTCGAGTCATCTCGCTCATTCTGTCAAACCAATCCCATTGCTACGAAGGATGAAATAAACCGTTATTATGATTGGTATTCGACTGTAACGATGATCGGTAAGAGTAATTATTCGTTATTCAGTAAGCGTATAATAGAAACTTTACCTCCAATCATTAAATCACACTTATCTATCAATCAAACACCAATCACACAATTACAGTTACAATCACGGCTTACCTCATTCTCAGTGTGTGTTTTTTTTTTCTGTTGTTCTTTTTTCAATTTCAAATCGCTGATTAATAAATAATTAAAAATATACATTAATATAATCGATATAAATATAATTTAGTAAAAATTTATTATGTTTTTGATATAAAACCTGATTTTAAATAGTAGCTGAAGCATACAAGTAAAGGTGAATGGTTTATAACTCTATTAATTTTTAACATTTTGCTAATTTGGTTCAATTCAAATTTGTCTCCATAATCTTGGCTTCAAAATTATAAGAAAATTTATTTCGTACTTGCAATAATTTTTTATATTAAGGTAATTTTGTGGCACGCGGGATATAAATTTAATGGTTGCGATTTTTCTTATAATGCTTGTATTTTCTTAATTATATCAAATAACAATCAATTTATTAGTTTTACATTAGTGTAATGATCCTATATAAGTAATAGTTTTTACAAATCTATTGTATAACTTCTGATATAAATGAATAATAAAAACGAAATATTAATTATTTTTGTAAGGTAAGCCTTAAGACGGTCGCGTAATATCTGGCTATTCAGATATGGTAAGGTAGTAGTTACCTGTAACGGTTGAGGTAAATCCCAATGATGCAAAGTGACCATGGGCACAATTTCTTTCTCTAATAATGAGTCTATTAGACGGTTGTAGTAGTCCACTCCGTCCTTGGAGAGGCTTTCTATGAACCCCGTAGGCATGAGCCTGGACCATGAGATGGAAAAGCGATAGAAATCGACTCCCAGCTCTTCCAGCATTTCCACATCCCTGCGGTACAAACGGTAGGAGTCGCACGTGATGTCAGCGTTGGCGCCATCCAGAATGGCCGCCGGGCTGAAGTGCACCAGGCGGTCCCAAATATTTTCTCCTTTACCTTGAATCATATAACATTATTTTCTTGAATCTTCTCAGAGTACAATATATTTTTTTTAATGGATAATATTGGCCCATTGACAAACTTTGTTTGTTTAACAATATTGTACATTGATGCTTTTACTGGTCAGTATGTTTGTCAACGGACTATATTTAGGTCTACAGAAAAAAAAATATTTTTATTTTTATTTGACATTGGACATTCTCAAAATACTTTTATTTATGTATTGGGTTGGTTGTTAACAAGTCTGACGTTTTATTCAACTATTTATTATTAAATCCAAATTTTATACAAAAATTACAACACTTTGGTAAATGATGTATTCTTCATTACTGTTGAGTTCATCCCATCTTTCGACCAATTCGTCGATGCCATTTCTATAAAAATCAGCCGGTCTGGTATCGAAATAGTTATCAGCCAATTTCTGAGGTCATCGTCATTGTTGAACGTAACGTCACGCTACAAAAAAGGTGACTATCTGACGGAACGATGTCGGGACTGTGGGATGCGGCAATCCCAGTCGAGCTCCTGGATGACCAGTTTAACCTTGATTAAAGGCGAAAAGAAGTATGTGTCGAAGATGTTTATTTTTCTCAACTTGACACTCCATTATTTAAGCCCAAAAATTAAGAAAAACTGTAAGGTACAAGTAAACGGCGACACAGACGTATTAGAGCAGAAAAAATGCTATCGAACAGTATGCCACTTTTTATCACAAAAAAACAAAATGGTGGGAAAATAGCACATCAAAATAACCTAAAGATTTATTAGACGACCTAATACATCATTTAAAACAGGATTATCTTCTAATGATTATGCAAAAGTACATTTCTTCAACATAACATATTAACATATTCAGAATTTCTACTCTCATTATCAGAAACCCACCATACATTTATTTATCTCAGAACCTCTAATCGCTAATCTAAATATCTATTTCTAATAAGCCATCCTGAAACAATGTGTACCTAGTTATCGCACGTATACTGTACACGTATACAATATATTATTTGTTTTATATTGTCGTGATAATATTTGCTAATCAATCTTTCTAAATATTTATTTAATTCGCATGAATCTGGGTACCTACAAAGTTGAATGAACCCGATTGCCTACCAGCCAATAATGTTTGTATTCTACACGTATTACATTTTAAAATAACTTTTTGTTTGGAGAAGGTTTGTTTTATTATTAATGATAAAAAGATAATTAATGTATTTCGAAAACGAGGGTTACTCATAAAGATACGCGACGCCTTGAAGTGATCCGCTAACTTTCATTTTTTATTACGTCAGTCGCTACGCAGGCGGAACTTCCTTCGGGGATAATTATGACTTTACCTCAAAGTCTTGGAATATAGCTAAAAGGAAAATAATTCATTCTTCAGTCGTTATTTATAGCTTTTTTTATATATGTATTCGTTTATTTCACGCCTTGGCTGCTCATCCCGGGTTCGGTCTTACGATTTTGAAATAGATACAAACTATTAATGTTACATTATGGGTCATTCTCGGATGATAGTGAAACATCTTTTGATTTTGATCGAAAATCGGATCCCTTTCAGGAGAAGGACGTTAAAATATTGACTTCTTCTTACGCGACATCTAACGGACAGATAAAATAGACCTTGAAAATCATTTAAACGTAAAAAATAAAATAAGACTGCCTTGCAATTGTGTCACCGTTCCACTGAAAACTCAGTGTTTGGAGCATTCTGAAATCGTGTGCACAATCCAAATTAAAATTCAATCGGGTGTTACGAGTAGGCAGTGTAACAGGCCCGTGTTGCACTGTTGTAAGCTCACCTCATTATTCGTGTTGCCACACACAGCAGATACAGCGATTGCAGGCGCAGGGTTCGAAGATATACTGAGGAAGTCAAGATTGGCATCACCAAGACGAGCATTTAATGAAATTACCTGATTCATTCCAAGCTCCTTCGATTTGGTAGGCAGAGGTGGAGACCCCGAAATAAAACTCCTGGGGGAACTTCCTGACGCGTGTAACGGCGACGCAGTATAATATTCCGCTAAAATAAATAAAGTACGTTAAAAACAATTAAATTGAATGAATGAAAAATAAATAATACTAACTATCTATCTGTAAACTAAACAAAACTTAATTGTGTAAGTAACGTAGTCCAGCACGCGTGACCTTGATCTCATCACGCTGCTACGTGAGCGATGTCACACTAGTGTAGACAGAAATCCTAAATAATCATATCAGTCATTGAATGCATCATCTTTTAATAAACCACATCTCCTTCGAGAACTCAATTTAGTGGGGTGATGCACCAAAGGGAAGCTGGCGCACGTCTCTGTCCCGAGAACGCGCTTAAATTCAGATTAAAATTGTGATTCCTGGCGGGTATCGTCATCATCCCTCGTAACAGAATGATGGTCTTCATGGCCCGCCATCTTGACTATATATAGGCGTGCGTATGGAAAGTTAGAACATTATTATATTCCGAATCAACAGGATCAACAACAGCCGCTCGCTCTGCAAGAAAATTTGATAAATTGATAAAAAGAACAACCGAAGCTATTGGTTCTTCGCAGAATCAAATAAAATATATTCATGATTTCGCAGTGAATTTAAATAAACCTACGTACAAGTTCATTTTTATACAAATATCATAGATGTATATCGAAACACAGACTACTTTTGATAAGTGTGTGATAGGTATTCGCCCTCAAAGGACCAACCCTTTCTTTCCCACAACCGTTTGAGAGTTGTGCAACCCCGCGTCGGTTCCACTCAGCAAATAATACTCGTGACTTTAATTTATATCAATGAAAAATCTTTTTTTTTAAAATAACTTTTTCGATAATCTAACTTTATCTCTTCTTGCTACTTAAATATTTACACTAATAGCATAATTACAAATACAATAATGGAAAATCTTTATTATTAATTTACATAATTATCCAATTACACCTGTTTTTACGTCGACCCTGAAGGGTTAATGGATTCCTTACTAAAAATGACTTAATGATGTGAATGACTAATTACAGGTGAGGTTTTCGGTAGAGATGATAAAATCAGATATAAATGAAAGCGGTTCCTAAACAATCCGATAATGAAGTTCTAGAGGGACGCCTACCGAGACATGAGCAAGGAGACCAGAATTATTTGTAATTTTCAAATGTTACTTCTAACATTTTTAAATTGAATTAAAGGCCAGTGAACTAATCTATAATATATATATTTAGCAAATGGTTTAAAAATGTTGCGTTTAAGAAAAGCAGCCGGAGTAACATGATAGCGGGGAGAGTTGGACTCGTCCTCCATATGCTGGAGAAAGGAGTGCCGAAGCGGGGGCAGGCGCCTCGAGAAACTTTTTCTGGAAGGTTAGGAAAAACAACTGAATTGCTGGAGTTCCTACCAAAGAAACTACCGGAAAGCAATGAATGAACAGAAGAACCAGAACAATATAAAACAATTAAACAAATTGAAACGTTCCATCATTTATTAAATGTTCCACAATTATTTTGCAGGGATGTTTGTAACTTTATAAGAGATGGAAGACATCGAGAAGATAGAAGATGCAATGAACTTCGTTATCGAAGATGTAAACATTTCTCAAGAGAATCGCGTCTATCGATCCATAATGTGACCTCAGTATCCGAACATGAAAATATTCGAGGACGGATGAAAGCGGATTAAACGCTCGGAAGAATAATGAAAATACTAGGAACGATCAAGAACTAAAGACTTTGACACACGTACACGAGGAAACAATATTTGGTTGATTTACGTTGGACGATTCGAGCATACCTGAGTTATACTTATACTTATACAAAATGTGATGATACGAGAACACATAGAGGATTGCCAAATAGATCCAATCTGCAACAAGGAAATATAGAAGAAACGACGAATGTTTTTAATAAATTATATACAGTCTCAAAATGAGAGGGACGCGCGCGGAATAATGGGAGAGGGACTGTTAAAAGGGAACGGTAAATGAACTGGCAGAATTAGAACTCGTATCACTTTTCAATGTCACTATTAAAAGCGCCTGCGTTGCGGTAAAAGTATCATAAATTCAAATGAAATCATTAAATTATCGCGATCGTGTACGATTTTAATTCGAACCGATCGCTGTGTTGCACGACGACCGCTCCGACAGCATTCGACTCGAACGCAAAGCGCACTAACAGTAAGATAATCGACAACCTTAATACGAAGACAGCCACAGGTAGGAACGTCCGGTGGACAGCCATAGCGATTCAAACTGACCGAAGCAGACGACGTTGTTAATTAAAAACAATGTAAATATTACATCAACAGTCAGGGGCGAGCGGCCATTTGTAATATATTATCTTTTGTTAATTATTCTTGAAACAAACAGACAGAGCCCAGCCGGATTCTATTCCGTCTCGGTGGGCTTATAAACCAAATTAAATGTTTTAAAACGAAGCGTATCGTGTGGACTATTTTCGTGTTGCTGCTGAATTTGGTCCCTCTTGTTAAACCGAAACACGTAAACAAAAGACGTGCAAAATAGCGACTACATGAGCCATTAAATATGTATTTTTGTGGACTTCGAAACATATAAGTACTTGTATTTTGAAATTTTAATTTACATAATGTGTTTATATGTAAATTACCACATTACACTAAAAAATGGACGGTAGGTACATTACTGAATGTCAAACTTTTGCGCGTCGATGAGTTTCATTTATGAATCAAAGACTGGAGGTCCAAGGAGCAACTTTTTTTATTAAATTCACTTTTTGTTACAGTTGACTCAATATTATATTCTTCCGTTTTCAATATTGCGAATCGCTAAATATTTACAGATGAAATTAGTGACATCATTTATACATCTTCCCATGCAAGCTCGTCAATAATTGAGGCTTCTAACAAGACCGTCTTCCGACATCTGGTTTATCTGGGCGTGCTAATTGCCGCGGACGTCCCCTATTCGTATATTATTCTTACCATTCTCTCAAGACCAGACCACTATTCACTATGCTTAGATCAGCTTTACTCTAACATAAATGGATTTGCCATATATTCGCCTGAGTGATCTCATTTCCGCAACATTCAGTCTACCGTCATGCACTCCGCGGATGGACCTGATCCACATCACGCAACTAACATTTTGTTGGAGGATCCATCACGATCCTTAATCTACGAATGCTTCGTCTGATGGAGATGGTACCTAATGGATAATTATATGATATTTTAACAACTATTGGTAATTCCATCTCATGAGAATGGTGTCGTGTCGAGGAAGGCACGTAAGATGAAATAAATATTATTATTAATATGATAAAACACAATTGCTAGGCGCTGCAATCAATTCTCTTTATCTAATGTTTCCCACCTTTTTAACGTAGAGTATTAATTAGCGTCCACAATTTACAGAACAATTTTGGATACCGATATCTTTGAATGTAAACATCAATTAGGAATTCCCTTGAATTAGTAGACCATCTAATATCTAATATCTATATCCCTAATAATTATTTATTAGTATCGTGGCATAGCGATGGATTCTAGTTTAGTCCTTTAGTGGCTCGTATATTTTTTAATAATTTAGAGAATAAAAATTGTAATAGTTCTGCTTTATTATTAAAATGTGTTATTTTCTGGACCTAGATGATGTTCTATGTATTTGGACTGGCACTGAAAGGTAACTTCAAATATTTCTCAATTTCTTAAATAAACTCCATAATAAGATTCCACTTACCATAGAAATAAACAAAATTTCTTGGATTTTAACATTTCCATAGTTAAAAATAAAGTATAATTTAAGATATTTCGTAAAGATACTTACACTGACATAGTTATTCATAATACTTCTAATCATCCGTTAATTCAAAAATTATCAGCTTTTCATTCCATGCTTAGTACATAAGTTAATGTTCCCTTATCCATAAATATCTTCAATATAGAATTCAATACATATATGTTATATCAAACAAATTACAATGAATAATGGTTATAATATTAAATTAATAGAAAATTTGTTAAACAAAAAGTAAAAGAAAAATCTATTAATATGTTTAATATGTTAAATAATTAACAGCAGTGGAGACAAATCGTTTTTATGTTGAGTTATCAATAAACATTGTGTTTTCTTATTATTAATATTAAATGTTGCCACAAAGTAACTTTCCAATTATTAAAGAAGTAGAATAATGTTTATTATTTTAAAACTTCATACTGAATTCTTTATACAGGGTAACAGACCTAGTCCACAATACTTTATGGGTGGATACCTGACTTGACTAAATTACGAGTCGCATGTATCATATATTTTTTAAAATCGAGTCGAAAGCTTTATGTTGTATAATAAGTATCTATGTCGGGACTAATATTTGTAAACAATAAACAACTGTACCGACTGTTGGGTACTGACCTGCTGGCTAGGTAGGTAGGTCTGCATTAACGTCATCGTTGTTCACAACAAACAATTTCCGCAGTGTTATCGATCTCAATGTCACCAGAAAATTATTCTTATTTTTACAAGGATTCTCGTAATCGTGATGTACGATTGTACTATGTTTAAAATTAAATCATTCTTCATTATAAATTCAATACAGCTATAGATCCAAAATTCGACTGAGCTCTTTTAATAAAAGGAATTTTCATCTGGTTTGAAATGATGATTCTTATGTTTCGAAGCTCGCGTAAAGGACAGTATTGTCGTTTATTGTCTATTGTATTTTGTTCGCAGAGGCAGCGACCGAAACTGAAGCATACCTACTCTTATATCTGAAAAGCCGATTCCAAAATTATTATTTAATTTCATACTATAATAAATATCGCTTCTTACAGTAAAATTGTAAGTTAGTCGGATAGTGTGGAGCTGTAGAGCCAGTGAAGTGTCGACCATTAAGAAAATGGTGACTTTGGTGGATTTACGAATTCTAAAACTTCCTGTCGTATCATCAATCATTTGATATATTATTATCTCACTAATATACATATCTTCAATCGTGATTTCGGCGTCTAAAGGTCCACTACAACATTTTTTTTGGCAAAACGATGAACATCAAATACATATTTATTTGCTCAATCTTCATTTAAATGCAATCAAATAGACATTGATTAAATGAATGAGTCAAGGCACTCTGCAAACAGTAAACCGTCTTTTGGACTTGCTCAAGAAATTGTTCCATGTACAATAGTGATAACGTTTAGTTATTTAGTCTATTGGAGGTTTAGGTCGGTTTTGGTTCGAATGTGTAGTGATTGTTCGCCGAATTGTAACTAATTAGAGTTACCAATCATCGGTATAATCGACACCAATCACACAATCACGGTTTAATTCATCATTGTCAATTGTATCTTCTTTAAATAAATTGAATTTTTAACGAAATGTAACGTCACTCTTTAGGTATCTGTCTCATTAGTTCATTAGCAATAAGTAATGGCCGCGATCCAGATAGCGTTTGGTGTCGGGGTGAGGGGCGAGGGGCGAGGCGACTAATCGGAGCACCTTTTTCGTAACTCAATTATCTAACTCGTCACGGCCTCGGCGCGAGCGCGTCCTCTTATCTACTCTAGGCGCTGACAATTATATAACCTATATAATTGTCGTCGATTATATAAACATCGAATCGCAAAATACCAATTCATTAATAATAATCATCAGCAAGAAGAAGCTGCTCGTCAGGTTTGGTCATTTCAAGATATAATTGTAAAGAAGAAAGCACTTTAAATGGACGTGCAAATACTCCATACAAGTACCTAATATCTCCCTTTATGTTGCCTCTAAAAGCATAATTATTAGTTAGTTTGTGGCGATGTCGCGATTCCCCAAAGTCAGCTGTTTCCAAACTGTGGGTCAAAGCAATTCCGAGGTGGTCGCGGGTTGTAAACAAAAACAACCAATAAGTTCAATAATTTATTCTAAAATCTAAATGAATGTTAACACGAACAACGAGAGGAGTTTTAATAAACAGTTTGGCAAAATAGTGTAAACATTTTTCGACGGTTTCTTTTACATTTACTCCTTTTGTAGCGAATTTCGTTTTATTAAGGCGTAAATGTTAAAATAAATCGTAAAAAAATTTCTACTGCCGGATGTAAATGAAATATTAATTGAACAACTAATATCTCATAGAGACGAAGCTATTTTTTATTATATTTAATGGAAAAATATGGAAGTATGGGTAATTACAGGGCATACGACCTGTCTCGGCTGGCTTAAGTAATCACTTTATACAAATATGACGTTCACCATTCTCACCCATTAATCAATCTTCATGTCTATCAATTTTTTGGAAGTTGTATATATTAACATGTTATATTCTAGTTTCTAGCTAGAAAAATGAGGATGAGTCATATAATGGGTGGTATCTTGTAATCGATGTAATATGGTACTATTAAATTGTGTAAATGGCAAAAAGACATTTGTTTTTTAACAACATTAATCAGATCAGAAAGGTGAATAAAACAATTCAATCTCTAGTATCAAAATTTTTTTTATTATCATTTGTTCATTAGCCTGATAAAATAATAAAATATATTCACAAAAAACACTGAACCATCCTTACTGATGCAGGGATATACAACTAATGCCAAAAAATAATAAATATATAATAAAAAAACAGAAAAATAACTTCATCAGCAGCCCTTTTAATACATCATTCCAATTTTAACGTCAAGAGTTTTAGTGTGAATTTACATATATACATACATCATGGGTGGTAGATGAGAACCCCTGACCGTAGCAGAACTCATGAAATATTACTTTTCCTACTAAATCTTGTATCAATAATAATGCTAAAACTCTTCCCAATACAACTATTCAATGATTTTTGCTGCGTGGGCTAACTTGATGCTCTTTTAGGTCATCGGTATCAAGCACATCACTATAATCAATCGTCTTACGTGCTTGCCGAATGGAGGTTTAACGAGAATCTTCTCGTGAATTGAAAAGAGTGTGCACGATAATTGATCAGTTACACAACTTTAGAAGACACACTGAGAAATAAGAAACTATACAAACTCAAAAAGTTGCATCTCTTCCTCTATAAGTGGAATATTTTCATATTAGTAATCATTTACACATTAAATCTGTAGACATCCCTATATAAGTAACCGGTGTATAATACAAATAACATTATTTTACACAAAAAACCTAATATTCAAATAGAGCGCATCGACATCATTATTTAAATGGAGAAGCACTATCCATCCAACAATATTAATACTATAAAAGTTTTTATTTATTTCATGCTTGCGACCTGTGAACAATAATTTATCAATAGTCACAAAAACCAAAAAAACTTAATATGAAAAAAAACAAGAATTTGTAAAAGGATTACATGTTTTCAAAACAATTTCGAGCATTCACTTTGTAAAATATTGCAATAGTCTTTAGAGTTTAACCAGCTAACTGTAGAAACTTTAAACTAAAAAAATATTTCAATACATATAAGAAGGCACATATTTTAATAAAACGCGTATTAAAATGTTTACAGTGGCCAGAAACAAAACGCAAGCGCAACAAGCAGTCTTACACGCGGACGAAACACATTCCTCACTGATAGACAGCATCGCCCCCGCACATCTGTAGCGGTGGTTGCGCACACTGACCCATCGGTTGCCTAACAATACTTTTTGTTGGATAAATTTTTATTAATTTAAAAAATAAATAACAAAGCATTTGAATTTTCATAAAAACAAAAAGCAATTATGCCTGTGGTTGTACTTTTCAAAGACAATATTATATAGTTTATTAATGGGGACAATAATGAATAACACTTAATTTATAATAAAGTACACAATATATTTTTTAAACAAATATCTATCCTATAAACTGTGACAGTTTTATAACTTGCAGTGATCTCAAAGATCAATCATTAAGAATGGTAATAAAATATAAGACAAGTGGGATAATTATAAAACTTAGCTGCTCCACTTCCTCAAAATGATTTTATACCACAAAGAGAATTTTGAGAATTATCTTCTGCTTTTAACTAAGTCCAAATATGATATTTTTGAAACCAAAATATTATTTCTAATAATACGCACATCTTTTAACAATTACAAAATACTAGTCCGAGTTCAGTGTGTCTGAACAATGTGACAGTGTCAACAATAACAATACACAATAATAAGTACAAACATCTTTACGAATCTGAATTCAAGGGAATGCCTTGAAAAGATTAAATGAACGGCCGAGGAATGATCAGTATTAAAAATATATATATATATGTATAGGTAACTGTTTAAATTATTTGGAATTAAAAATATTTATTTTAAAGAGTGAAAAATGATAAGATTTTAAATTTTAAGACCTAAACATTGTATATACATTAAAATCCTGTTTATTCGAAATTCGCCGCAAGTTGAAGTTTTGGAGCAGAATGCGGTCCTTCTGAAAAGTTTTCATACTATATTGTAAATCTAATATTGTTATTCAAAGCTATTTTTGGACCCTATCAGATGAATTTGTCGATCTGTTTTTTGCATAATTTGATTGTCAGTGCTTGCCAATCTTTTGTTCCGTATTATTACCATCATTATTTTTGTTCACGTAGCGTTTGTATATTTAGTTGAATAAATGTTAGTATGCGGTTGAATTCCTCAGACTTATCAGTGTTTAAAAATTATTTAATATGTATTCATTTTAATCGTCATTTATTTTTATTTAAGTTTAGTGTCTTGACACTATGTGCCTTGGCATTTTGAGACAATTACAAACAAGACAATTATTTATTGTATAATCTCTAATATTTACGTGTTAGACATTTTGATATTTGCGAATGCGTTTATTGCGTTCCTTAGAATTTTCCATATTCCATTAAATTTTAATTACATTTTAATAATTTTGACTGATAATTTTATATTCTCGAAAATGACACCAATGCGAAATTCGTATTGGACGCCAACAGTTGCTAAAAAATCGAATTAATACAAGAGATTGACAAAAAATATTATCCAAAACAAAATTAACAGAAGAATACGCGACCCCGTTAATGACGTTGTCAGCAATATTAAACATGATGACAGATAGAATTTAAGCGTTGAAAGGCAAGAAATGTCACGGAAGGAGGAGTACGGAAGCGGAGAGTTAAGAAGAAAACGTCACGGGCGAGTGCGAAATGCCCCCGTGACCACCACTAAACAAGATTTTAAAAGCGCTGAGAATTTTTGTTGCTAACTTCAATACAGTGAAGAAATGGCGGTGTTAACGATTATGTTATTTGTTATTAAAAATGGTGCAAAAAAATAGTCCATTATAATCGGATTTTTAAAAAGAATATTGTGATTTGTGTACACTGTATTTTAGCAACTTGTTTGTTATTTTAAAATGTGTGGATATGTATATATAATTACTTTGAGTTGTAATGAAAAAAGTTAGTATGTAAAAAAATCTAATTTTTGAATTTTTTATTTCCATTTCGTAAATCGTTATTCGAACTTTTTTCTTGATTTTCGGTCTCTTCGAATAAACGAGATTTTACTGTACTTTATAAATCATGGTCAACATAATGTTATTAAACAAAATCTAATTAACTTGACCAATCAAACGGAGTGGAAAAAATTGTTCAGTCAAACGTGCTCAACACACATTATTTCTACACCGTTTATAGAT
The DNA here is from genome assembly GCA_031772225.1 of Eubasilissa splendida. Taxonomy (NCBI): domain Eukaryota; kingdom Metazoa; phylum Arthropoda; class Insecta; order Trichoptera; family Phryganeidae; genus Eubasilissa; species Eubasilissa splendida. The sequence goes on along the minus strand of CM062848.1, from coordinate 39,626,009 downwards.
TCACAGCTAATTGAGCGTGGCAGTACAATCTACATTTTTCTTCCATTTAATACTAAAACAAGGATTCTAATGTATTATCAACTATAACAATATATATAATAATCATTTTAAAAAGGGTATAAAATGAAATATTGAAAGTACAAAGATTACCAAAAAAATAAAAAGTTAGCTATGTACTTGTTTGACTACTAAGATCGATAAAGCAATCTACCATCATTTGTGGGCAAATTTTTACAGATAGAAAATAAAACTATTTATAATTTTAATAAACTATAAATAATATCATCTAAAATAATTTTAATAGCTATGTTAAATTTGATTTCTTTACTCAATTTTAAAACTACGCCCTACATCAGGCAATTAAGTCTATCTAAGATGAACTCGGTCATGTTTCAGGCATCTGGCATTGATTACAGTCCTCCATGTCCTCCTTAAACTCTTCAATCTGCAGTGTCATTTCGAAGAAATTGTACTTTTCGTGGACCAGCCGCGTTGCTTCTTGTAGCACTCTCTCTGGTTCCACACCGCGCCCTATAATAACAATTAAATACACAATTTAAACAAACGAGAACAAAAATATCACCAAGAAATTTCACGGGATTATTTTGCCAAATATATTGCTAAAGTAATGAGTCAAATATACATTTTTTTTTTTTAATTATTCATATCATATGATCACATTCAACAAATTGTATTGCACAATATGAGCATTTTTTTAATTACATAGATCAAAATAAATAAAAATGTATGATTGTGTGAAACTTGACAATGAAAAAAGCTAGAACTCTTAAGGCGCTACTTTCAATAATAATTCAAATTTTCGCATTTTTTTACGAAAATGTGGATTTTTATTATTAATATATATGAGAAGTTATTCAATAGATTTGACTTTTTTTCAAATATTACTTAGATTGGACTTTTACACTAATATAAAACTAATAAACTGAATGTTATTTTACATATTTAAGACGATATAAGCATTATAAGAAAGAACGCTTCCATTAGATGCCTTTTCCGCGTGCTACGAAATTGTGTTAATATGCTAAATTATTGCATAAACGAAATATATTTTCTTATAATCTTGAAGCCAAAATTACGGAGACAAATCTGTTCTAAACCAAATTAGCAAAATGTTAAAAATTAATAGTTATAAACCATTCAATTTATAGTACATATGATCAATTTTCGACATTTTTAAAATACTTAGTTTTAGTGAAAACATACGTTTTTAAATAATATATTCTATTTACTCACATACTTTGAGGCTTTAGCTACAATTTGAAACTAATTTTTATATCAGAAACACAATAATCAGTTTTTAAATATATAATATATTTTCAGTCTTATGAAATACGATAATTTTAATTATCTCTCAAACTTTTAATACACCACTCGAACCGACCAAGGCGGTCGTAGAATCCGCGCTCCATTAGATTTTCATTAAATTTGCTTATAAAACACATTTTAATACAAATTTTTACTACAATATGGATGAATACTTATTCTCGATACCAATTGCTTATTTTGTAAATTATATGGTTTTGAGCTGTTTTTATACGAAAATAGATTATAATTTTATATATGCGTTCAATTTAACATCACATGTTGTGATGTTTTAGATATCACAGCGCACAGAATGACAAAATGACAACACTGCATTTTACGCGATGTTGCCGTGTTGTGAGTCTTTGGTAAGCAGTAAGTTGTATATTCCTTCTTTATGTCACATAGCGTCTATACAATACAGCAAAGTCAATGAATTTACTGCACTTCGGCAATTAGAATTTCAAGTAGACATTACAATTGATAGATGCGGCCTGTTTATTGATAGTACACATCCTTTTTTGGGGGCAACTCCGCATGGTACTTCTGATAATGATATCATTATAGAAATAAAATGCCCGTCATCAGCTTCAAGTAATACTGTTGATGAATCTATAGAAAAGTGAAAAGTAACATTTTGGAAATAAAATAATGAACATTAATAAAAATCATGATTGGTATTATCAAGATCAAAGACAATTGCATGTTAGTAATATGTCTTTTTGGAGTTTCGGAGACGTGAACAAATTTTATATTAAAACTGAAAACATGTATCGAGATGATAATTTTTGACACTTGAATCGTTTTACATGGATCGCATGGTCCCAGAATTAATTGACCCAAGAAAAATGAGGTCCATGGATATCAACGACCCGCAACATATAATTAAAGCCATCGAAAATAAAGCTCAGAAAAGCAAACAATCAAGGAAAATGATAAAAAAAATTACTTTAACACACTTTGTCACATCTGATTTAAAAACACTTTTTTAAAAATAAATAATGAATACATGTCACATTGATATTCTCTGTATATTTAAAATTAAGCTAAGAGCGTGTGCCATGAACAACTGGTGGTCTTCCGGGACGAGGCTTTATATTTAATTTTTTTGATGACCCCAGACATTGATAAAATGATTTAGAAATATAAATAAAGATAATTTGTCAGTGCTATGGCATCAGGATCAATAATGCTTGCAACAAGTGAAATAGTTTATTTCTCAAAAGTGTGCGCGAGCGAATGTAAGGAAGAGAAGTAATATAGATTGAGAGAGAAAGGACATCATGGGAAGACAGGTTTTTATATACCTACTGGGGATTCCTTCATGTCAATAATGAGTAACTATTCATTATGTTCATAAAAAAAGAAAACGCAATCATTTGAATGCCTTCTGGGTAGTTGTGGAATTCAGCTCAAAATTTTACTTTCATATCAATAATTATGCTAAGAATGTTTTCAGGTACACCACCATTCTGAAGAACAACTATTTATTTAATAATGTTCATCGATCATTTTGTCATATTTTCATATTAAATATATACATATGTATATTAAATATATACGTATGTAATATATTATGTGTATTATAACAATAAAAATATATAAAAAATACAACCAGAGTATGAATATTATATGATATAATATTAGCATAAATAGTTCTCTTCACAAATATAGCTGCTTCAAAAGTTTATAATCAAATATTTTATAATCATATGTTTATCGACACAAACAAGGTTTTTTTGTCATAAACATAATAATTCTTCATAGTATAAACATAACAATTCTTAGGTGAGAACTTTTAACAAATTATTTCATTTTCGCTTGATAATTTCAAATGGCAACATATGAATGCTCAAGAAATGGCTATTTTCTGATAGCATATTACCTAGGAATTTAAGAAAACCAACAATTGTATACTCGTCCTTTTCTATTGATACCTTTCGCACTAGCAATATTTACGTAAAAAATAATGCACTTTTATGTTTACTTGATATTGTAAAACAATTAACTATTAGTCTCATCTTGAAAGGGTACGCAAAATGCAAAAAATATCTCGAAATTCAAACTGGAAAAATAAAAGTAGCCCCTTAACATTTCTACACACATAAATATTTGAGCATATTACTTATGGCCAAGTGAGCGGCGAGAGCGGTCTTGTCCAGCGAGAGCGCCCACATCCTCAGATTGTGTACTCGTACCACTCCTGGTAGACTTAGGAAAGTGTTGCAAACTTCCTAGAACAGAAAAAAAAAAACTAACGGTTAGAAAAGGATCAAATTTCATATTAAAAGAAAAATATATTTTTATCTATAGTAGTGATAATATTAATAGTTGATTTATGCTAATAAAGAAAAAGATTTATGGAATCTAATTTGCTGACATTTCACTGCCGTTGATGAGGATTTGGTGTTAAATATTTAGTCAGTTTTAATTAATTTTTCCAGAGATCAGATCTCCAGCACCAGATTACTGATGTATGGTAGTAAGGAGTACCTGGAAGTCGAGGCCTCTGGGTGAGCCCTCCATGAGCACGAGCAGCGTGTCCCGGATGATGCCGACGGTAGTAAACATTACCAGCACCGAGAATAGGAAAGTGCAGATGGGATCCACCAGGGACCATTCTGGCTGAAAACACATTCATTTATGTACGTTTTTAATACTACAACACTGTACCTTCCTGAGAAACTTTACTAAGAGCTATTTCAAAATGTAAACACAGTCAACCTAATCTAAAGATATTACAAGGAAATATAGATATGTTTCCCTTTACATAGGAAATAATTTACAAATACATATACATAATACACCAACAGATCCACTACAATATTAATTCATCGACATTAAGTGTTCCATGGCTCCATGGCTCCATGGCTGTTCAACTTGTATATGGATAAATGTGTGAAAGAACTGGAATGTATTAATGTAGGAGCAAAAATGGACAATTTGATTGTATGCTGTTTATTGTACGCCGATAATGCAGTACTAATGGCGAAAAATAAACAAGAACTACAGAGTCTAGTGAGTAGAATGTATGATGTATGCAAGGAAAGCGACCTCATGTTATGTTATGTACCTGACCTGTTATGACATGTACCCATGTTATGACCTCATGAATGTTAACAAGTCGAAAGTGATAGTATTCGAGAACGAGGAAAGCAAGACACCGTGCAAAATACTTGTAGGTAATGAATGTTTGGAACAAGTAGATAAGTTTGTATATTAGGGAAGTATGTTTGATAAAAACTGAAAGGCTGAGAATGATATCGAAAGGAGGGTGACTGCAAGAAATAAAGTGGACGGCGCTTTGAATGGAATTATATCTAACAGGAATTTGTCAACCGAGGCAAGACTGCAGTGCACAATGGAGTCCTGGTACCAACACTGATATATGGAATTGAGGCCTGGAGCTGGCAGAAGAGGAACAAAAGTAGACTGAATGCAGTGGAAATGAGATACTTAGGCGTATATGTAGCAAATCTATTTATGAAAGAGTAAAGAATGTAGAAATAAGGAAAGAATATAAAGCTGATGTTAGTATAGTGAATAAGATTAAGAAAGGATCACGGATGAATGAGGAGAGAATGGTAAAAGAGATATATGACACATGTCACAAGAATAATGGACATCCACGGAAGACTTGGCACGACCAGGAAAACCAGATAATGGAGGATGGTTCTGTTAGAAGCCTCAACAATCGGCGAGTTTGTATGAGATGTATGAATGTGGATGAGGCGAGAATTGTGTGTCAGGACAGAGTGTGGCGCTCTATCCTCTCTGCCTACCCCTGCGGTGAAACGGCATGATGGTAAGTAAGTAAGTCATAAACATTAATTAATAATAATTAATCTTCAAAACAGATACAAAAATGATAAATAATTTTCCTCATAGAGAAATTAGAAGTAGAATATTATTTTTTAAGACTTCATATGCAGATGGCTCTCTTCTCCGTTTGAAAAAACTTTTGTATGAAACATTTTATTAATAAATAAATATTTTGAAAATCAAGATAAACTCATATTTGTATTATGTTGTGCATCTCCGACCCTTTGGCAGAAATTTCAAACATCTTTGAAGGTTCCATCATCCAAAAGGTTGACATTGCAAACGTCAGCCAAAATTTAAACACATGGCAGAATAGCCTAAAAAAATGAACTCCAAAGAATATCTTGTAACGATTGTAATTTAGCTGTTCAATTACCTTTAATGTGTTGACACAAGTATATTTTTATTTTCAGAAATTAATATTTGGAAAGATTTTGTTTACAACTGCTGGGAAAAGGTTTAAATGTCTGTTTGAACCATTTTTGAAGATTTTTAATGAAGTTCTCAATATGTCAGAACTTCTATGTCTGTTATTTTTTCCTTGCATGCAAGGTGCAGCGCTTCACTGTCTAAAATATTTATGTTTCCATATTTTTTATGATACAAGTCATTTCATTGTCTTTCTTCATTCTCATTCACCGTACTCGGTGTCATTCTTACTCTAACAGTCTAGTGTATTTTTCGTATGTATCTGTATATTCACATTTCCAACACTTCAACTTTCTTCTACACTGCTTTAGTGAAGGTCCAACTTTCCACACAATATACCAAGGTCGTGACTACAAATAATGTTTTTCATTTTAATGTAGACAGCTCTGACTTTTTCTATTCTAAACTCAATTTCCTCGGAGTGGACCCAGCTCTCATACGATGTGCAACTCAAATAGGTCATTTATTTGGTTATCATGGTTGCCTGAATTTGTTCATTTTACAGGGTGTAACACACCTAGTCCACAATATGTTATGGGTGGATACCTGACCAAATTAAGACTCATAAACCATAAAATATTGTGGACTAGATTTGTTACTACATACCTGTAAACATATTTGGTTTTTGCTTATTATCATGAATCCAGTATTGTTTTTTCTGACCAGCACCTCTCCTCTCTCGCAGGGGAGAGAGTGGATCCCACTAAACACTAATATTCATCCTGGGATAAACCAAATGCCTTTATGCAAAATTTCAGTTTCCTACCTTCTATTCCCGTGACCTAAAATTGAAGACAGATATCCCACACATCTTCAAATTAATAGTCATGATATGGCTTCCATATTGTGTCGCACCATTGCATAAAACTGTGATCACATGACAAATGTCCTATTCACCTACTCAATTGCATGACTGTAATGTACCGTCTATACATTATATATTAAAACCAGCAGAAAAGCACCTTGCTGCTAGGTCCCACGGGTGGGTATTATGGCCACTTCACGGCTGATAGAGGCAGAGTATGTCGAATTTTTTCTTACTATTATTTATGATACATATCCAAATACAGATTTCTTCTCTTATCTATGATACAGATCAGATAGCGACGAAGCGCAATCATATACATAATAGGATATTTTATTGACAAACCTTATAGTAGATAACAATGGCAGCGATGAATACTCCAAAGCTCTGCAGAAAGTCACCAATGACGTGGATGTATGCAGCTCGAACATTAATATTGCGCTCCTGTCTGGGCTCCGATACCTTGGAGAGGGAAGGAACCTGGACCCCTACACTCACATGCCCTACGGTCTCCACGGCTTCATTTGATTTGGATAAACCGTCTTCCACCTAGAAACAAAAAAAATATACAGGAATTACACCTGAAAAAAAAATGCAACAAACATGATATGGTCTTGATGTGATATACATAACAAAATTCTTTTGAAAGTCACTAATGACTATGATAGGTTGTAATAACTTTTTAAGAAAGAAAGAAAAATGTGACTTACCGTCAAGATGGGATTGGTGACTCCCGTATGACTGTGAGAATTGCCGTAATCCTCGGCACTATCATGACTATGGTTTGAACCGTGACTGTGATCCGCAGTACCAAAATGGCTGTGGCCGTGACTGTGCTGGTGAAGAGTCAGCCCCATGCTGTGAATAAAATAATGAAGTTTTGGTATTGTTTAAAATGTATGTAGTTACCCCCGGTATCCCCAGAAAGAACTAAAATATATATGATAATAAAAAAAAAGTAATACTCGGTATGATACAAAACAAAGTACCAGATCTCTACCGAAGCAAGGGTGTTCATGGCCTCAAAAAATCTGGACATATTGCATTCAAGCAGTTGCTAGTCACCTGACAAATGAAAAATGTGAATCCTATATGAATTAAGTAGAAATCAATTTTCTCGCCTTTTAACCCATCTTCCCTCATAACTCCTGACTATAAATATAGTACGGCAGAAGAAGTTTTCGGGACATGTCTTTAGTAATAAAGTAACTATCAATAATATCAATTCTTTAGGAACTCTGTACTAAAGAAAGGCTCTCCACAACATACAAAAACAGAATGCTTGCGTATCTACTTGAAGAGATGATCATTTGAACATACAAGAATGAAAAGTGAGAGTTGATCTCCAACAAGATGAACAGATCAAGTCAGCGAAATGACTGAAGTCTCACTAAGCGCCGCAGTCAGCAAGGCCCACAATGCTAAGACACGAGTGTCTCCATTCAGTTGTGTGGTGAGTACAGTGATTAATGATCATACCTTTAATGTTACATTGGCCCTTGGTTCTTAGCCCTTAATTCTTTCATGTTTGGCTTTTTATCTTATCAAGTCTTTCATTGTACATGCAATAAAGCCTCACACAATATTGACGGCAACGCCCACAGCAGAGGTGATCAGCATGACGGTGGCGTCAATTTCAAAGTCCCTGGTAAGGACACGCTGTACGGCCATATACACCAAGATGCCCGTCACCACCCAGATCATCAGCACCGAGGTCAGCGCGCCAATCACTTCTGCACGGTACCAGCCAAATGACATCCTGGAAGAATTCAGTAGCATACAACACTTTAAACACAAACATGACTATGAAGCATGGACACAATATAAATTACAACACCACCTTGTTACATAAATTAATTCACTTTTTTTTTTAAATTCATTTATTTTTTTAATTAACACTAGCTAGACCCACAAAACGTCTTGATAGACTTTTGTCTGCAGGTACATTTATATCCATTTATTATACAATGGAACCTCTCATAATGAGCACCTCTCATAACGATCAATTTGCACAACGAGCAAAACAATTTTTTTTTAAACGGCTCCCTTAACTAACGATATTTCGCATAACGAGTGATGCGCTTGTTTACCATTCAGAAACTCCACGAGCTTTCAAGAAAAGAGCAGGCTAAATGTGATGTGGAGATCCAACAAGAAGGCTCGGGTGACACGTGATATTTTTACTGATTGGATCAATAAAGTGTTTGGTCCTTCTGTGAAAAAATATTTGTTTGAGATGAATCTAGCTATGGACAACGCACCTGCTCATCCCCCAGGCCTACAAGATGACCTCCTTAAAGAATTTAATTTCATCAAGATCCAGTTTCTGCCTCCCAACACCACTCTATTACTCCAGCCCATGGACCAGCAGGCTATTTCTAACTTTAAGAAACTCTACACTAAAACACTCTTCGAGCGTTGTTTTGAGATGACTGAAGGGACCGATCTCACCCTCAGAGGGTTTTGAAACGATCACTTCCACATCGTTGCTTGCCTAAAGATGATTGACAAGGCGTGGGAAGGGATTACCGAGAGGACCCTCATTTCTGCTTGGAAGAAACTTGAGAGTGTTGTCGAATGTGACTTTGAGTGGTTCGAGACAGTACCTATGGAGTCTGTAGATTGTATCTTTGGCCAATATTATGGAACTGAAAGTGAATAATAATTACATCGATGAGCTTGTGGAAGAGCACAGCCAAGAGCTGACCACCGAAGAGTTTACGGAGTTGAATCGTATTTCACAGCAAGAAGTTCTGGGGAAGAGTTTGTCAGTGAAAGAAGTAGCAAAGCAACAATCTTCTGGCGCAATAAGAGAAATGCTGAAAGCATGGGAAACTATTGCATCGTATATTGAGAAGCATCACCCTAATAGGGTGGTGGCTACGCGCGCTACAAATGTATTCAATGATAATGCTGTGTCATACTTTCACCAAATTTTGAAGCGTCGGCAAAAACAAATGTCTTTAGACAGCTTTCTAGTAAAAAGAATTAGTTATTGTCGTAAATAATAATAAGTAATTTTCTTTGAATAAACGTTACAAATAAAAAAATTGAGTATTTTTTTCAGCATGGAACGCATTATCGTATTTTACATTAATTTATATGGGAAAAATTATTTCGCTTAACGAGTGTTTCACATTACGAGTAAGATTCTGGAACGAATTATGCTTGTTATGATAGGTTCCACTGTATTTAATACAAACAAAAACAGGTTAAATAAAAATCAACAAAAACATACATTCTGGTAGGAGGCCTGCTTGCCACCCACAGTGAGAACAGAGAAATCATGAAGCTGGCAAAGTCTGTGAGCAGGTGAGCCGCGTCTGTCGCGATGGCCAAACTGCTAGACAGGTAACCACCTGAGACAGAAACAATTGTCGGTAAAGTATTCTTCCCATCCCATAACTTTCATTGGAAAATCTCTAATATTTGTAATGAAACGCAATGGACAGTCCTTTTCTTCCAAAATTTCCGAGCTTTACGCAGCATTCCCTGTGCAACTCTACAACTGCAGCGCCGCAAATGTCTATACAATAAGTATACTTTATATTTGGACATTATTAACTGAAACCAGTGACTCTGTACTAACCATCTCGTGTAATGGTCAATGTGTAGTTATTCAAATACTAATTTAATGTATTAATTATAAATATATACATGTAAAATCAATTTTATTGAAAAATATTGTATTAAATTAGTATTTAAAATATCACAGGCATATGTTCTGAATAATTACAACTTCACAATAAGAATGTGTTCTCCTTAATAATTAATACTGATAACTTGTTTATTATACATATAACGATCATGCTACTCTAAGAGTACTTACCGACAGCTTCTCCTATCATGAAAAGCACGCACAGAACACTGGCGATGATGAGTTTCCGACGAGCTTTTTTGTCCACTTCTTCATTCCTGTTTTTATGGCAGTGACCAACTGTGAAAAAATTTAATGTGAAAAACTAAAAGCAAAAACATTCTGAAAATATAATAGCCATGTTTTTGCCAACTCAGTTTTAATTTTAAAATTTTCTAATTAATTATTTGACTAATTTTCTCCTGCGTCTGAGTGTGCAATGGTTTTATTACGTACATTATTATGTACAGTACTCCCTCGATATACCACAATCTGCCCCTGACGCATATATACATTGGTAAATAACTATTAATAGTATTTATTAATATTCAATTTTATAATTCCAGTTTCTGACATTATAAGATTATCTTTTAATAATCAACTCGATCACGAGGCAAAGATTAAAATATGTAATCAATTACCTTACTACATGGCAAATATCTAAAATAGTTCAATGCACAAATCCAACATACCGGCGGTCGGCAGAGGTTTGGTGTTATCCAGAATACCGCAGCAGCGAGATGACGGATTCCCATGGATGCAGAAAATGACCCGCTTGATACCCGGACTGCCCGTTCCATCCTGTGCCGCGCCATATGACACCTTTCCACCCTGGGAACTGACAACGCTACATTTTAGCCCGGTGCGGGTTGAAGCACACAAATGATTAATATACAAAGATTTAAAATAAGATGCTTACAACAGAATCGTGTTCTCCTCTGACATGTTCGGACTAGACGATAATAACTTGGGTTAAATTAATCACAGTGAGTATTGAACATTGATAAACAGTATTAAACTCAAATACATAACACTATAATTTAAAGATTAATTATTTTATTGGAAATAAAGGCAATACTGCGATTCAAGGAACAAAATTCAGTGAATCGACTAACCGCTGAAACAATTCCTAATGCGGTGAAAGATAACACTTATCGATGGAATGAAGTAAAAATTATCTTCTTCTTGAGATACCGAGTGATGGACAGTTATCGAAAATCAAACATCATAAATATATAATATTGTGTTTGATTTCAGATTAATTTTATCAGTTTAAACATATCTTCTCTTGATAATTGTTTGCTTTTATTTTGTTTGGAAAATATACAAATATGTGTGAAATATTTAGTAAATAATACTATGGGGCTGGATCAACTGGTTAGACTAAATAAAAATCTCATTTTGTACACATTTTGCATAGCTGTAAAAATCATTTCTTCTTTTATCAAAATATATTATCATAACAATTTTTTTGTTACAATTGGTAAGTTATTATTAAATAAGGTATCCAGTGTATTAATAACTGTTTATATACTTCTTATCTATATGTACCGAAACATTGTTATTCGTTGTGAAAGAAAAAATATTATTATTTTATTGAACAGAGACTCTGTGAAAAACACATTTTAATACAAAATTCAAAAAAGTTCTTGGTATACATACTCAAACATATTCTCAGTTTGACAATACTATTGCAACAAACTGCAAGTGACATGAGAACAGTATATTCACCATTTAGACAGAGAGACATCTGTTGAAACTGTCACAAAAACAATTTAAAAAGTCATTAATTTTATACCAAGAGAAACCCCCACAGGGGACTAAAAACAGAACCACAATTATTGGCATATTTTAAAATAATTTTGCTCTTTTGAGATACATATGTAACAATGTTATGAAAGATGTGAACATTCTCTTTTTAATCAGGCTGAAAATGATTAATTATGCAATTAATATATTCAATATTGACAAAATTACAATGTATGCACATACTTATCTAAATCTGACATGCGACATTTAATTAAATAATACACTCTGTGAAGCACGAGCATCGCAAGTATTGTAACTCATTCAATTTAAATTTGACATATTTATTTTAAAATAAACAAAAATAATTTTGCTATGCACAGATTGAAGTTAAATAGATAGCTACTATAAAAAATGTGTTTTAGGTACCTACTTCTAATTATGTACTTTATTATTATTTTAGTATTGAAAAAATGACTTTCTTTAGAAACATTTATAACAGAATGTGGTAGCATGATGTTCAAAGAATTGATGTCTACATTATTTGAATTACTGCTGTAATGATTGATGTTGTTTTCTCAATAATGTGGTTGTAATGTTGTAAGGAAAACAAATTTCTGTGACTCTATACAAGTCTCGTTAATATTGTATGTCCAACGTATGAGCGTAATATGTGTACACTCTGGAAACTAAGATAATATATAAAAACATAGAATCTGTACTCTGTGTAAAGCTGTATGCACACACAATGTATGTAATGAATTTTATTTCTAAATGATGTTGGTTACCAGTCATCAACTCTAGTATTTGAAATACCTGTAGAATACCACTACTTTTTAAATGATGTTGGTTACCAGTCATCAACTCTAGTATTTGAAATACCTGTAGAATACCATAGAGTAAAGTTAATACAAATACACTCCTATGTTGAATAGAGTATTGATAACTTATTCTCTGTATGCGAATAGTTTACTATTATTTTATGTGACGGAAATGGTGTAATTGTTTTTTGTGTTTTAGGAAAAGAATTTTATATTAATACTGTGAAATATGGACTTGCATAATCTGCCATCTAATTCAACCCCAGATGGAATTTTATTATCACAATTCTTTATACATATGTATCATATATTAATAAGGCTTTATAAGAGTGTTGAAAGTTTCAATTAAATCTTGTCACGTCTCTGTCCAGTGTTGATAGTCAGGCTACAGAGACACCTTTATGTCATTGAATCCTATAATTTATTTTTTAAGTTTGATAGCATAAAATGTTATTATGTTAACTTTTTTGAGCTACATATGTAAATTATTTTTTAAATAAGCTTATTTTAGAAATGAACCAAATATTAATGGTGTTTTTAAAAAATAAAAGATAAACAATTTCCAAGGAAAAATTAATATGTACAGAGGAACCGCAGAATTATGTAGTATATAGAAGCTGCATAGATATGTGTGCAATAATTTGTATATTTAATATTTAATGTAGGAAGATAACATAATGGTAATTGCAGTACAGCCAAAAGTCCATCTGAATGACCACTACTTCATTTAACGGCCAATAATTATGTAACAAAAAAGGGTAAGGTTAAACCACGCATAAATCTGTAAGTAATTTCTGAATAATGAAATATATTTACAGATGACACTAATGATGACAAAACACACTATTCTTTTGCAAGAAAGCTCAAAAAACATCATGTTTCAAAAATTCTTTGTGTGATTTATTGCAACTGTCATCCAAAATGCCTGAGACAAATTGGATTTGAGGAAGAATTAATATATGTTAAAACAAATGCTCGTAAAATATACTGAAAGATATTTAAACATATTCATGTTGTGTGCCACTTGTTTGTGCAGACATATGTCACCAATGCAGTTTATTTTAAAATGAGGGACTTTAGAGTGAAGACGGAGATAAAAAAATGATACATTTAAAGTTAGTCAATATTGCTGATACCTACCAAGTAAAACAAATGTACTCTTCCAAAAATCAAATGTTATACTCTTCCAAAGGAATAGAACACTAGTCATTATAGTAGTATGATTAGCAGGGGCGTGCAGTGCATATAAGCAAAAAACCTGTGTATTATTAAAAATTATGGGAAACAAATATAAATTAAATAATTAGATTAACATAAACGGAAACATTTTTTATGTGTGTATCTATACATCTTATACATCTGTGTACCAGTAGAGACTTTAAATGCTTAGTTCTAAAAACTACCATGACAACTCATCGCTATAGTCATGGCGCTCTTGTGCATTCACCGCATCGAGCTAGTCACATTACTCTGTTCTATCTTTAACCTAGTGAATTACTCAAGTCATAATTGGCTATTTACTAAATTGAAAATTCCTTTCGGTTGACCGTTTTGTATGGAGTTGTTACCTATGCTGTTTTTAACAGAATAACATTAGAAAGGCTTACAACTGCATGCAAATCATTGAAATGTCTACTTCCTCTTAGCGAATTTTACTATCTTACTGTTTTTGACGTGTTGATTTCATGGCCGTTCTTTGCGTTCGAGGTGCATTTGGTGCATGAATTTGTTTTTGATTTGGGAAAAACAAAAAGCAATTGGCAGAACTATTTCCTACGTTAACCTTTAATAAAAATAATTATTTTGTTTAGTTATTACGCAAAGGAAATCCTTTGAAAATTCAAACAATAAAAGAATCATGTTCAGTCATAAAAAGTGTTCTTAAAAACGTCCATACATTTTTATATTGATTTTTATATGGGTAAGAAGGTATTATTTTACGATAAAATTTAAACTTTAAAAACATTATTAATAGTTCTCAAAAATTACAAATAAATACATGGTAGGGTCGTATAAATGACGGATTCATTTTGTCTAAAGACGTTGGTTAAACAAAAATTCACAATCCTATGTATAACATATACTGTAGTACATATATGATTGTAATAATATAATTGTATAATATCATTGGTAACCGCATAACCTAAATCTATACCTGCTACAGGCCACTGATTAGTTATATTTCAGATAACCTGGCTTGTGGCTCTCGGCCATACCGACTAGGGATAAAAAAGCATGTCCATCAATTATATGAATGAATATTATTTTCAAAAACTTATGCCTTGGATAACAAACTTTGAGACCAATTTCTTGTCAAAGTACAACTAAAGAGACAAACTTAAATTACTTAATAGATTGTGTTTAAACAGGTAAAATTATTTGTTTGGCTAATTCAAATATACAACTTTACCATAATTATTATCAGGTTGTCTCATAAACCCTTGCATTTTGTTTATGTATGAGCAAAATGCACTCCTCTTCGAAACTAAAAATGTGTTTAGAGATTTTTCAGTGTTGCAGCAGTAACATGATGAGAAGAAAGTGCACCTCTCCAAACTATAGTATTGACAATATCCCGACGTGTGTGTAGTAAAAAGTATAGTTGTGAAAATTAAAATATATTTACAAGATGGTTATAATTTATGTAAACTTAAGATGAGTCGGGGTAAGTGCATCTATGGGTATGGTTGCCATAATTGCCAAGCATTGATACGGGACGTTTAAGTGCTTTATAAATAAAACATGAAAAAGTTTGTCCTTTTTTTATAAATGTCAAATATTTGGTCAAAATGACACTTCCAAGTACAATATTTGGTAAAATGACACTTCCTGTTTGTTTATTATTATATTTTATATTATTAAATGGGTGTCCTAAAAAAGTAATAATAACAATATAATATATATATAATACATATGCATGAAACAAATGAGCGTTCACCGAACACTGACTGGGAGATCCGTGGTGCACAGAGTTTAGGGAAAAACGGGACAAATAGTAATACGGGACTGAGTAGTGAAATACGGTGACAGTCCCGTATATACGGGACGTATGGCAACCCTGGGGAAAGTGCATGTAAGTCTCTTAATTACGTTTGAAATTGTATTCCAGTCTCGTAATCTATTAAGAAATGTTATAAATTAATATTTGAAGAGACAGTCCAGAGATGGTGCAAATTCAAACATTAGTTTGCTTGGAATATCATTTCAAATTATGACAGTTGTTTGATATATCTATATATCAGTGGTGGTCGGTGATTTTTTGTGGAAAGTATGCTGGATAAAAAGTTTATACCTACTATCAAATATACAAATCTATAGACTAGCCCACGAACAAGATGCAATTACTGGCAAAAATAGTCTGTCAAATTAGCTCTACACCTAAATCCTTTACGCCCCGCAACATCAATTACAGATCCATTTTTATTTATTTAAATGATGAATTAAATAGATAATCGAAAGATATTCAATGTTTCAATACATCGGCTTATGGTATTCAAGCCAAACTGTCAAAAATGCATCACACAAACAAATTCCTCAATACAATCTGCTCGCTGTTCTGTGGCATCATACCCATAAGCATTAAAGTCGTTTTTGTATGTTAGATGCTGTTAACAAATGCGTATACAGTATTCGAAGACCTTGACAGGTGGAACTGAATGCGCATGAGCGAATGTCAAATACTTTCAAACTTTGTGGATATGGAATGAATGATAGAATCCACCTTTGCTGGTAACTGTGTGTTTACATAGAGATGTTTCATAGATGTTCGAAAGTTGAGAATGCATATGTATTTCGACTCGCTCCGTGCATGTGCCGTGTCGTAGTATGTGTTATGACTGGTGCTAGGACAAATTTATTTGCAGCAGTGCTATTTTCGGCTAGACACAAAAAGTCCAAAGCTTTTTGACTCTAGAACACAAGGGATCCAGAGTATCCAAAGCATGTATGAAGAGCGACTGCACCTGCTGTATATATATTTATATATATACAGATATATCAAATATACATATATGTTGTATATATATCTCGATAATATTTTGTGCCAAGATGCTGATATTTGGTAAGTACCTTTATATAGAGTTGTAGTTTGTGATGTATATATTAGTTTTGTGATTATTTCTGTGGATTGCGATTTATAAGACCAGATAGATACACTTACCCCATAAATTTTACACCGTGGGGGAAGTGCATCTACTTAGTGGTTGGTATAGTACCCCATATATTTTTATATTTTTGTATGGAAACTTTCTCAGTTAGTGACATGTAGACAGTTCCATTATTTTTTTTAAATAATTAACTAATTTCAAAAACAATCACTATGATATATCGCACTTCCCCTATCTAAGTAAATTTACTAGATTTTTTTGGAAATTAGCACATTTTACCCGCCATTAAGAACCAAAATAATTAATTCATATCGTCATTAAGCAGATCAGTAAAGACATTTTAATTATTTTAACAATTTATAAGAAATAATACAACTAGACGCTCTTACCCCAAATTTGGGGTACTTACTTGCATCTACTGTCCAATTTTAATAAAATGCTTTCAATATCAGCTATTCTAAAAGGTTACATTCTGATTTTTAAAGACTTAAATTAGGATATGGTTAATGATCTTTGTATCAAAATTTCAAAGTTATAGCATAGTCTTATGAAGTTTAAGAACAGTTAAAAGTTTATGTCAATGATTTATATGTCGCACTTACCCCGATTCACCTTACTAATTTTTCAATCAGTGTTACAGCTAAAACCAGAAATTCCAAAAAGTTATTATTATATAATTATAATTATATAATTAACTCCTAACTGACTCAACCCGGCCAGGAACAATATAAAACTATTTATCTCTATTTAGAGGCAAAGCAAAGATAAAATACAAGCCTTGTCAAATAAATAAATTACTTCACGATGGATAAATATGTCGCTGGCTGTTGTAGAAAGTTTTTTGTGACAGATATATCTATACGGCGCTGGGCCGGAGAGGGGTTAATGGAATTTATTTTTTCAAATTGAATAATTTATCAAATTCCATGGTGGAGCCCACATCAAAGCTTTGGAAAACTAACTCCATGTCTGATTTTTTATGGTTTTATTTTAAATGTTAAACAATTAAAATAATAACATTAAGTTCTCACTCACGGTAAAAGTATGGACTTGGTGTCGGATATTTTATGGGGCAGAGATATCAGTTGTTTATCACGAGGCTGCTTTCTGTGATAAGAAGTAGCGGTAGGTACTAGTTAGTTACAGCAATACAACTCTAGCGTGAGTGCAAATAATATGCTTGTTTTGACTATTTTAATTTATACATTAAAATTATATAATTGAAAAGCAATTTAATTTTGATCACATTAGTGTTGATATAATAATCATGTTATGAAATATTTAATGAAATACTTAATCCAGTTATGTGTGTGTGTAATAATACTGTAAATACTAACACAAAATAAATGGCTGACCGCAATGCTAAAGATTTATTTCAGTCTGAGTGAAAATGTGTATAAATCAACGACTTTTATATTTATTTGATAAATAAAAATATATGAACTTAACGATGATACATCATATTAAAAGTATTATTCACCAATATGTTAAACTTAAGTTGACAAAGAATAGTGTTTAAAAGATAGAACTACCATGGATAACAACTAGAAAATGGAACTCCTGACAATCCCCTAAACTGTCCTACCATAATATGGACACTGTTAGAAGCTTCAAAGTTAAAAGAGCTCGTCACATAACTACTTTGCAAGATAATAAATTATTAATGTTTTAAATACCTGCTGCTTGGATCTGCACTATCTTCGTCATCTTCTTCCCGTTTTCTAATAACGAGAGCTGGAATGTCCGAAACATCGGTTAGCCCGTTGCATTCGGAGTATTGCAATATTCCACTTGTATCCGGTTCACGATCACAGCTGAGGGAACGAACCGTTATCTTAGATTCATAAAAATTCACCGCGTCACTATCATTTGCTTTCTCCTTATCTCCGCACCTGCCCGAGTCAGCTGTTGGCATTCTACGAAAGCGGAGCTGCGGTGATCTTGAGAAGGGCGCAACTTTAAAACAAAATATCTGAGATGGAACAGCGCAGGTGACATAGTTCAAGTAAGCTCCCGACAGAAAATCTCGTGATCGAATGGCCGAATGTTATCGTATATTACAAGTAGCGACTCTAAAGTTGTGACATGGCTGAGAGTTGTGACCGTAATTCCTCAATAACAACGAACTGTCATTTGCGTCATTTCCATAACCTCAAACTGCGTCAAGGTAGGGGCACGGCCTCAATCCAGCCAGCCGCACAGCTGATTTTGAAGTACGTTCCGATTACTCCGGGCTTCAAAAATATATTATTCCGATCAGGTTCGCGTAGTTTACATTTTCAGAAGTTGGCTTGAGAATCCGAATACAAGATTATCTTATTTTATAGATAAGTATGTACTCAATTGTTAAGATGACCAGATTTCTTAAAACCCAAATATTCCAAAAAAAATATCGTCATTTCTCGGCAATTTTCAACATGTTTACTTTTAGCACTTGAGACAAGACTCGATCACATTTCACATAATTATATAGGTACAGTCGTCACTCTCTGTAGTGAAACTCCATATAACGTAAAACTTGCCGAATTTCTCTAACGAAATGCCTCATCTATAGCGAAAAAATTGGGACATTCTCGCCGAAATCGGGGCACCCGTATACTCCGTTTCTTGGAATTCCGCTAACGCCTGGGACTACGGCTTATCCCATGACAGCGAAATTCGGGATTTTTCCACTATCGTTCGATCGACGTTTAGTAGGTACCTGACATTCATTTGGTATACATGACTAATAGTGAAAGAAATTTTTAATAGTGATATTTTTTTTTTAAATTTGTACGATAGAGCGGGCGAAATGAAAAGTGACGTCAGACAACGGTTCGAACTCACACCTTCCACCGCCGAGGCCACAATTCGAAGATCTGGACCGAGCTATGCTGCAGTGGTTCCAGTGGCACAACAGCTGAATTGACCGATAACGAAATTGTGAATGCTGCTGTAGGAAAAAAGGACCAAGAAGCAAATAGAGGAACCCAAACCAGCTAGCATCCAACGAGCTTTTCGCTATTCGGAAAATTCTTCTCGGTGCACACATATGGCTAGGGGACAGTGGACGGATTATTTAATAACAATATTCCATTACCAATTATTGTTACAATCGAACACAAAACTCATAATTAAAATAAAGATTTAACTCATCACTATTGGCAGCGAATAACAATAGACAGAAAAGTGGGAGACAATTGGAGAAGTCTTCATCTAGAAACAAATAGAAAATGGCTGATCGTGATGAATAATTTACAGGGTCGAAAGAACACAAAAATGTTGAAACGTGTACAAAAGAACAAATCTAATTCAAAATTAAAGTGGTGAAGAGTACCTACTCTTCAAAAGGGCACATCTGGTCACCATACCGCTATTAATGTCAATCAATTCAGCTGCCCAACCAGAAACAGTCGAAAACATTGAAGTTGGTATCTTTTTTCTTTAATATTATTATACTTGTATGATATTCATATTTAACAAACATATGTAATTTATTTTATACTTTGAATTGATATGCAGGATCCATTGCGTTCTTTCAAGTTTGTATGGTGCACGTGTAGGTACTCCGTGGACTCGTGGACGCCATACGGACATGAACTATGGATCTACTAGGTATGCACGGCGTGGTGCCATCGACTATACAATTATTCAATATTTTCAATGCCGTCATTTGAACTACACCAAAAACTGTTTTGACTAGGGCCGAACTAATCCGGCGGAATGTCCTCCGAATAGGCCAAAATTTTTAATAAAAAACGTAGTCTTCCAAATGTTATCATATTCGATAACATGACAGCAACATGATTTATAAGTCTACCTAAATGTATAATTTTGAAACAGATGAAACTCAAATAAAGTATTGAAGTACCTACTACGATATCAAACATCAAATTACCACGTAGCGTCACAGTCGACAGGTCTTCGCGACGAATGTTCTTAATTGGATCCGGCTCACCGGAACTCACATTTTCAATACGTTTTTTTTAAATTTTTGATATATAGAGATTATCTCTAAAAAATGTGAGCGAGTCTTAATTATTTAGGTTAAAATATTATTATTCTAATGATATTTGAATAAAAATTGTAAGATTTTGCAAGAAAATGGAGCAAATTCAATAACAAACGTTGTTGATATTCCCAAAAATACAATGAATTGGCGCTTCATAACTCAGATGCGACTAACTTCTACTTGAATTTAATAAAAATACCATATTTGTAGATGGGACTTTTGTCAAACTTAGCTTTTGACAACTTGGCGTGCCCATTTGGGTAACTCTCTATGTGAACATTTTTCTGTGTAAACAATTTTCTATATGGACATTTATCTAACAATTTATATACCCATATTTTTCACGTGATCGCCCAGAGCTTATGGTGGAAATATGAGGAAGAATGGAAGGCACTTACTTTTTTAGTCGGCTGGATGCTGGCTGGTTCGTTGATTCCTCTCCACCACAAGTCACAAGGGTCGCGGTGTGTGTGTGTGTGTGTGTGGGTACACTCAGAAAAAGCATTATTAAGTATAATATAATTAAAGTAAGATTATTAACAAGCGGTGGCTGAGTGAAGCAACGGCAGTTAATCCGTAGAAAGTTCGAAGCGGACACTGGACTTGCTGCAATTGATTACTGCCACTTCTTCGTTCTTCTTTGTGCTTAGGGACAGGTAACAAGAAGTAAAGAAAAGGATATACGCGAGTTCAAATTTGGTAAATCGTGAATTGAGTGTATGCATGAGGCAACAGGTCAAACACCAAAAACTAATAGAAGATAGAATTTAATTAATTAATTTTAAACAGTGCTAACATTGTCGCCCGAGTTGAAGAGATGCCTTCAGAAAACTCTATAAACCATCTAAATTATAGAACTCTAGCGAACTTAAAATAATGTTAAAGAATTAATAATTTTATTACGTATAATAAATAGAGTATTGAAAAAGTTAATGAATAGAATGGAAGAATTATTGAAGTTACAAAGGGAAGAGTCGCACAACAGGCCTCACATAGCTACCCGTTTGTGTTTTAACTCTAGCGGTACGTTCAACAGGGGTAATGTTTAAAAAATGCGATGGCGTTAAAGCGGTGAGTTCTTCGGGATCAGAACTTAGCACACGTGAAGGGCGGCTTTTCATTAGGCCTTCAATTTGAATTAAAATTGTATTGAATTCTCCATAAGTTAGAATTTGATTTCCTATCACCCGTTTTAAATGATTTTTAATAGACTTTGATATATTTAATAGATTGATAATTTTTTCTGTGCGGAGTTACTGTTTTTTTTTTTATGTGGGCTTTTATAGCCGAACCTAAATAACCGAATTAAACTGAAAATTTTTCAAGATTACGAAATTACCTTATCCATTCGCATATTAAATCATTCATCTGACTAACATACAAAAGGCTCATTCAAAATAAGTAACGAACGTGACCTTAAATAGCATCAAAGACTCGGTAGGTATTGTTTCAATCCATCGATCAATTATTGTTTTGAATTATTTTCTTATTTTGTCCGACTGTCCCTGCGAGTCGCCTCCGACTGCTCCGACTGGCCTGCGTGCCCTGTAGACCGTAGACTGTAGACTGTAGAGATAAGATTGTGATACGGCGTGTCATCGGCGTGTCCTGCGATGCCCTTAGAGAGGCGACCGTATCGGTATATTTTTATTTAGTTGGTGGATAAACACTGGGTACATACAAATTAAATCACTTAAGATTACTCTTATATATTGTACTACCTATTATAATATTGCATAACCTAACATGAATAGTTTAACTTTATAGCCATACTCTTAGTGTTGTATGCTGAAATAATACATTACTATTCGCTACGTGACATATGATAATCTATATTTCGCAAAAAATATTCAAATATGACAACATTCAAAAGAAATTACCGGCTAAATGTATGTAATGTTGCGTGGATTTATTTTTTAAAATTGGATTGCCCATTCAGATCCAAAAAAATAACGAAATGTTCCGAAAGAAATGTAATCATTTAGATTCGGATATCTGAATACACGACAAATAGTATTCTGTATCTATTTTAGAAACAAATGAAACAATCACTCTCGAAATAAATATGTTTGGTTTCAGAGTACTGAGACAGGCAGGTGCAAAACTAGAGCTATACTCACACTGACAACATTTTACGTTTCCCATTTGAACTGCACGCAATCGTCGGAATCGGCGATAGAGGCGAAATAACTCCGAGCCAGCGCTTTAGGCTCAACACAAAAATTTAATTCGAAGAGTAAACATTTCTTTAGCGGTTGCGACAGCGAAGAAAATGTCAATGCAGGAACAGAAACCATCGAGTTCATCCTTACAGAAAGTAAAAATAAGAAAAATTGTCAAATTATTTGGCCACCTTAAAAACTTATGTTCAAAATAACTAATATGGAAAAGGGCGGTTAGAGTCGCCACCGCCGCGCTCAATAATTGTCCGCGCGAGTCGTGCCGCTTGTCTTGTGATGGGAAACTGTATTTGTGACTGTGTTCTATTGAAACGATGATTGGTAACTGAGATCTATTGTTGGAGGTTTAGTTTAGAAAAAAACCAGTTCATAAAAATGAGATTTAATAATTTGCGTGCAATAGAGCGATATTCGGCCGATTTTAGTCGCCAGTCCGCCCATGGGTAAGAATTCAGATTATTGTTTTGTGATGTGGCGCAAGACAATAACGCCAGGACCTTTACCGTGTGGTATGGAATACCTTCAAACGTGACCGTCAGGTATCCATACCCAGTGACCGGTGACACAGACATAGATAAGAGCGTACCTGTACTGTACTCTGCACCGGCACCGAGCTATCAACCGTAGAATATCAACTGTCAATGCCAACCAGCAACCGGTGCAGAGTCGATACCCGATCGTTTCTTATCTACTCGGCGCGTGCACGGAATGGTGCCATTAGACACTAGCGTGCTAGCGAAGAACGAGACTTCATTTTGTCCTTCGCTATCGCTTCGCACTTCATATAGTTCAACGAAGTGTGGTTAAGTCGTTATTTAAACCGTTATTGAACTATACTTCAATGAAGTGTCTACATGAAGTGAGCGGCAAATACTTTTATTCTCTATACATACACAATTCGCAGTTAATTGTATGCGTTGCTGAGTGAGAGCTTCATTGCAGGCAACTTAGTTATTTTCTAGTGTGTGTGAATATGATGTGTATTGAAGTACTGAAGCATGAGCACGATTTAACACGTGCGAACTGCGAAGCGTGAGTATAAATAATTAGTTCATTGAAGTACATCGTACAGTGTGGACCCATCGCTATTAGACACAATCATTCAGAGACATCTATTGTAAATGTCCCAAACAACTTATAGTACTCATTGGTCCTGTGACTATTATGGTGGTTACCGATGTAATCAGATGTGTATAATTATTTGACGAGGAACTTTGATTCGATCATCGGACAACAGATTGTAATAACAATATATTTTTAAGGATAACAAAAATTATAATTTCTCACACCGGCGTAGTGTCGAATCTAAAGAATCCTCTGGGTGTACTTAATATATTTATTTGAGAAGAACTTTCTATGACCAATGTTCAAAACACAGTGATGCTCTAGCTATGACTTCGGGCCTTTTATAACGCATACCTATACTAATATTATTTGTTTTAAGGGAAGATTAGGCTAGTCTGAACAGTTTTGATGAGTTTATTGAACCGGCTGGTTAACGTGACACCGACCCTTGGAATGTCAAGTGGGGTTAAATGTAAAAAGTGTTCGTTGACCTGACTACTCTAAAGCAGAAACGAATACTGATTTATTAAAACACATTTTAACTTTTTTCCATTAACTATGGATTATAAATAGTGGAAAAAAAGTCAAAAATGTTTTCATATATCATTCAAAAGGAATTTCACCACGAATTGGACAGGGCCATTATTTACAATCTGATTTACCTGGTCATGCCGAGTCTTTTGTGTGCACATAAGAAATAAGGAACGCGGGTCCTATATTTCTAGTGCAATCAGCACTCGTATCCTCACCATTCTCTCCTCATTCGTGCATTCTAGATATACCTAACCAAACCACCCAAAAACACTTTAATTATCCTATTCACTACGCTAAGATCAGCGTTACATTCTCTCATAATTAGTTCATTCTTAAACGGATTTGCCACATATACGCCTAAGCGATCTCATTTCAATTCACAATTCATGTACAGAAGTGAAGAGTGAAGACTGGAGCTAACAAACCTCGCAGAAAGTGATATTTCTAGCACATTCTTAAAAGCCGTAGACAATGGTGGAAACTTTGGTCAAGGGCCATTTTTATTATAGATGCAAGTATGTATGATAATTTCGCATTATTTATAATATATGTTTGAGAATCACTTTGTGAAAGTATTGTCTTTTGCCACTCAGCGTAGACTTTGGATTTAACCAGTCTGTATTTAAAAAAATATTGAAAAATGATTTATAATGACCAAAATTAGCCGTTACTCCGATATAGGAAAAAGTATTTTACATTAAAACAAGGACATGGTACACAAAATATTATGGTGAAGCGAAAAATGAAAGATATTCAGTGAAGAAATAGAGACATTATTAATATACAGCAATAGGAAACCTAGATTTTAGGAATTGGGAGAACCGGTTGTCTATCCCCGCCGTCTGGTTCGTCGACAGCCGCACGTGGGTCTAGTCACGTGGCCGAGCGCACGCCCCACCCCGCCCCCGAGCCCTGATGATCGACCTGTCCCGTGGATATGGACTACTCCGCTTGGCAATCCATTTAGTATTAACCGCACCGAAGGTCGTACCTAATTTTCTGACAAATTTTATGTGACATCGGGGTTGAAATCATCGAATGGAAGGAACATAAAGTTTATCTATTCGAACACAAATCACAAGAAGAGAATAGAAACACACAAGAAAATTATTTATTTATTACCATCAACGTCCTCTGAGCTATCACATAAACAATAATATTTATTTAGATATAACAGTAACTCCTGAGAATTTAAAGGCAATCCAGGAAGATGTTTATTATTTGAAAAGGTGAGATGTTAGTCTGTAAATTTAGAAACTACTGTGTGCTTTCTTTATTGGTAGCAATCAACATAGATATTATATAAGCGTAATAAACTAAACATAACACCAGATACGTATTCACCCTACACGTTCCGATACAGTCATTAATTGTACTTTTTTGTCGTAAATACTTAGTTTGCACCAAAAAATTACATAAATATATATTATATATACTTCGATTTAAAATTATACCAAGTATGAACTGAATTGCTCTATTAATTACCGAATTATCGGAATAAATGTGGATTTGGGTATTTAGGATCCCCGCTTCGGCAAGGCTGGGTTGTAAATATAAGTACATAGATGTATTGTCGCCATGTGGTGCAGCCAGGATTTCTCAATAAAGAAATGTAAAGCAATGTTTTATTAATTTATTTATACATACCTACATAAATATTTGATATTTCAATTGAGATTTGAACATGCTGAATTGTATACACATTGGTCACAAAAGTATGGAGAACACTAGGAGTAAATTAGGAGCGAATGACATACATATGTTAGTAGTTAATAGCACAGTCCATAAAATTAAGAAATGTTCCCTTAAACGATCAGGGCATGTGGAAAAAGTAAAAAATATATATGAGACGAGTGTTGAAGGTACTGAAGTCGAATATTCAAATAACTCGTTACCAGGGGTGAGCTGGAAAGAGATCGCGCGAGCCCATTGTTTAATTTGATTTGGGCCGATATTCTCAGATCAAATCATTACCTTACTGCAATTTCTGTAGATGGTATGGTAATGTATTGTGAAACTTTGTTTAATTTGAAATTTTTCGTAAAATACATTTATTTCGGGTGCATAATAAAAGAGATCTAGCCGACTTCACATTGCTTAAAAACGCCGATATTTAATACGCGTTGTTTCCAGGTGTTCTTAGATCTTCAACGGAACCTTTTTGTTAACAATGCTTTCAACGATTATCCTTCATATTAGTGTGTATCGGGCACAGTTTTGAGAAGGACAGTTCGTAGTTTGATTACTTTGTTCCAACAGTTACTAACTTCAGAGAACTTCAGTTCTGTATTGAAACAAGCAGACTTTTAGTTCTCTCTCGCTGTAACGTCAAACGCGCAAAGATGCGCTGGGTGCTAAAAAGATGGGAATGTCTCCCAATATCAATTCCCACGCAATAAATTTGAGTGGCATATGTCAAGTGAGATTTCAATACAAGTCCGTTTACAAAGGATAGCAAAATACAATCGTGTTCAGTTGTGTGGTCTTAAAGAATGGCATTGTGTAACATTGGTCAGTACATTAACCATACAAGATCAGAATCGTGGAAGGAAGGCTCCCGCATAATAAAGTTAAATGATTAACTTGCGGGAAGAGTAAGCAGGTAACACTTAACGTGGGTTAGAACTACGTTTGTATTTCTAAATTTTTTTTCTAAAAATTATTCGAGTAAATTTGTATTAAGTAATGATTTGAGTTAGGTATATTTTTTAATAATAATTTTTTTTTAAATAAATTGTGTCAAAGAAACAATATATGTTTTAGTTAGTTATGACATCCTGAAGAAGAAAATGGTATTTTTCGAAACCGGTAGATGTATTTAAACTCAATTTAGTGGTTAATAAAACAAAGATAATAAATAAAAATATAAATATTTAACAATACTATTAGAATAGGCAACATGAATTTACACAATTCAATTTATAGAGATAGTTTTGGGAATAGGTTATAAAATATTAGGGGCGGCATCCCAAAACTTGCTCAAGGGCGGCACTTTACCTACGGACGTCGCTGACATTCGTTTTCATTACCGTGGGTTCTGTGATATATGTATTGTATTATATTTGGGAAAAATATCAAATGATGTAAGTCGTGTACAATATTCATTCTACTATTCGACCCGAGCAATTATGATTTTACTAATATTTTTTAAATGTATAAAATATAATCTAGATATTTGTTTCAAATTCTTTCTATAAAACATAAAAAATATTTTCAAAAAGACTTTCTGGAGCGGTCTGGGAAAGTTATAAGCAGAGTGAAGAAACTCGCAGTCAGAAACCCAATGAGAAATTACATGTTACCTAAAATTCCGTTAGCGGACCGAAGTGACAAGTGACAATGTCCCTTAAAAATACACCTAGGCGCTATCCACCACTATCGCCACATCACCACTATCCACGACGAGTTGTGCTGGTGGTGTCGGGTGTCGCTATGCGCCTGGTGCAGCGAAGGATGGTTAATCTCGGAATAAAAACGGCGTCAGTAGCGCCGCTCTCTCTACAGAACCGGTTTAGAAAACCGATATTTTTAATTATTAATAAGTTTGAAGACTAAATATAAGTAAAATGATGTTATATGTATACCCTATGATCTATCAAAAACTGCCATGCAGTTTGGCAAAAAATGTAATTATAATGAATATATATGTAATAAAGATGAAATGAAAAAAAATAAATTATGTATAATTATTATTATTAATACATTTGAGTGAGCTTTACTTCGCTCAACTCGCCTTACTCAGCGCGCAGTGGACAACAAATCGACAAATTTCAAATTTTTGAAAATCTTGGAAACGTGTCTTCTTGAAATCCTTTGTATTTCTGGGATTTCAATATCTTTCTCCTCTGAAATCCCTCTGAGGTGGAAAAAATATTCCATATGTCCGCAACGAGGAACATGCGAATAAAAACATCATTATTTTGTATTTATTTGGTCAAAATTTAAGTAAGTTTTTTATTTTATTAATGTGCTGTATTTTTGGGGGACAATTTCCCACCTTATCAATATCAGTGGCAGACTACAGTCGGTCATTGGACCCGCGGCATGTCGACTGATTTCATTAATCTCGACATGTTGTAAATATTGTATTATAGATAATCCTTTCAGATTTCTTAAACAATTATTCATACAAGTACATATTTAGTAATAAGACTTGTATACAGGACGTTTGACAGATTTGCAGCTTTCAGTGATAGAAGACGCGACTCGCCACAGTCTGGAATCACTCCCATCACCTAATCTGAAGAAAACCAAAATAATCGCAAATTTCCTTTGGTTGGATTATGTTCCCTAAGCGCAGTGGTCGTGCCGACAGCGCGCACCTGAAACATCGTCAGCCCGCTCCATGTACAATGTATGTATAATCTGATAAATAGATCAAAAATATCAAATGAATGTCTTCTTAATAAATATTACTATTAAATTAAAATGTGATTGTCATATCGAAACACATGTTTTGGACATAAAATTGCAAGCAGAAAACTTTTATGATTTTATGACTAACTATTATTCAATACATGTGTTGAGGAACATGAAACGCGCAGAATGTTCATGTTATATGTGCTATCTTCAATGCGTATTACCATATATAAAATAAAAATATTTTTTAATAAAATCTTTCATATGTATTTTTGATACAGATGTCCTTTCCGCTCAAGAAAGTCTCACTTTACAGAATACCCGCTAATATTTTATCGACCGTTCATACGTTCTATCTTCTACCTGCAGTACCATGTTGCTGCATTGTGATTAAAATTAAAATATTTTAATATTATTACATGTAAGAAAGTTTATTGCCTATTATTATAGTTCATAATTAATTTTTAAAAGTTTAGGGAGCAAAGTCAAAGAAACAGTCCTACGCAGAAGCCCGCCACCCTGTAGGTGTACAGTGTACAATGTACAGATCCGCCTGCGACCTAATTATAATAATATTATATAATCTCGGAGCACAGTTCTCGCACACTCAAAAAAAGAATGATTCATATAAAAGTACCTTTTTGCTGATTTGACGAGGTTAATAAACATATTATTAAAATAAATGTTGATAACATCAATAAGTTAATTCCTTTAAATCGCTGAACGTCTTTTATCTCCATTTTCGGCGTGTCTCGAATGACGCGGAACGCACTAGACACTAGACACTAGACACTAGACACTAGACACTAGAGCCACACTCGAACAGAAACCAGCTACCTAGTGATCTTACCACTGTGAATGGGATTATAATAGAATCGCTTCGGTGGTTTGGCCATGTTCACCGAACGAACGAGGAGAGAATGGTAAGAAATATACCGGCTGTAACAGATCTAGTTCACAATACTTTAGGAGGTTACACCTTATAAACACATGAGTCGAAAATCAAATCAAATTCTCAACCGTTTCAGAGATATAAACATTTTAATAAATCACTGGAGGGTTTTGATTAATTTAAAATAATATTGTATGGATTTCAAACGATATATTGAATATCCAAAATAAAAAGTCATTGAACTGCCAACAGCTGTACTATATTTTTCTTAGTTGATTTAGGATCCCGAAATATTTGATGACCCCCGAGTAAAGAAAGGTACACGATAATAAGGAATATTGATGACACCAGAAATAGAGAACTCCGCGAATGACTTGACAGACCAGGTAAACCGGCTGCTGAAAGATGACCCCGTAAGAAGCTTCAACAATGGACAGCTCGCTGAGAAACTGTTTGAATGCAGATGGTGTGCATAAGAATATGGCGCTCCATCGCCTCTGAAGCGGCGCGACGGTAAGTTAGTAAGTTCCTTTAATCTGACCGTACCTGACTAACAACGAAAAGACAGTAGTACTTATTTTTTGGAAATGTGCAAAAATAACTATAATAAATCAGAAATATAAAATTCATATAGACTTTAGAAACATAGTTGCCGTAAATATGTTATAGTTAAATATAAAAGTCAGAATATATAAATATATATGGCTATCCGTAAAAATAGTTGGCGGCCCTGTCTCCAAATCTGTCCCCGGATAAAAGTAATTTTTACAATCGATGATGCTCGCCGCGGTGCATGCGATATCGCTTCACATTAACTTAACCGCTAGCCGCTAGCCGCAAGCCGATAGCTCGGATCGGATGTTTCCACGTGCTATTAGCTCAACAAATAACATCGGTTGAAGCGATTGTTCTAGAGTGTAACAGTTGCATCTCGGTAGTGGGGGCGGGCGCGACCCTTCCTGCGGCGCGACCCTTCCTGCGGCGCGACCCTTCCTGCGGCACGTCATACTAGTCTAGTGTGACTGTGAACAGCGGCTAAGTTATAATGATCCCGATATAAAGCATTGTAAATCCAACCCCGAGCCCCTTCCGTCAGTAGTGCAACCACTCCGCTCCGCATTTAGTTCTTAAGTAGAACCACCAAATAATTGACAACTAAATCTGACAGCATTACTGGCCGTGCAGTGAAACCTCCATCTATCGTTTTTGAAAGGAGCTACTGAAAAAAACTATGAATGCGGAAATATAAAAAAAAGTTACATATTTCACATCTTAATAAATAAAATTAAAAAGCTGCACAGAAACAAAAAAATAAATTAATTTAACATTGTATCATACATAATCTTTCATCATCATTTGTCTTTAGGCTGTTGCGGAATGCCGTAAGTAAACAGAGGAACAGACGAGGGATTTTCAACCTCTTCTGATGTCTCCTTCAATTCAATAATCACTCGGCCGAGCTGCGCAGTTGTCTACAAACAATAAAATATTTCCTTGTTTGAAGCGCATTTATGTGACGTGGTCCTTAAAAACAAATTAAACATATTAGTAGTCATTCGTGCCTTTTTGTTTACGTAATTTTTACGGGCTAAGTTTTCGTACTCTTAAAAGTCCTAGGCTTCAGCGATTTGCCAGTGACGATTGGCTCGCATACGTCAGCACACCCTTTATTACCGTGGCACGACTCGCTCATTACGTCAGTGCGCCGTCAGGCAGGCAATTATAGAACAAGCCGGCGTAACGAAGTATGCAGCCTAATTGAAACGATTAATGCGTAAAGAAACGATATTTTTGCGTGTTTCATATGAAATTATTTCGGGACTGGAAGAAATAAACGACACATACGGAAAAACGATTATTCGCGGAACGATCGATCAAGATTTCACAGTATTTACATTGGGGTGTTGCCAGCAAAACTTAGGATCAGAGAAATAAGCGTAAATATGATCTAATTAGTAATAATAATAATACTTTCTAAGATGAGTAATAAGTGTGAGAAACAGACAAATGTGTGTCAGGCCTGACTTTCAATACTATTTAATGCTTTATAATATATATAAGAAAATATCCAATAGGTTAAACTTTTTAAATTAATTATTTTAGGACACGACCTTTTTATTACACACTATAAAACTATTATTTGACCGCGATCTTCCAAATTCGTTTTCAGTGTGCTTAAATTAACAAAATGTTAAAATAAATTGCACATTACTTCGGTTTTAGATTTTTTTAAACGCTTAATATATTGTATTTACTCACATACTTTAAGGTTACAACTATTATTTAAACCCATTTTTTAAATAAAAAACACAATGATTTGTTACTCAGAAATTATCGGTCTTCTGAATGTATATTTTTTATTGGTCTTTTGGGTTCATAAATCCGGCTCCAGGGGCGAAGGTTAAAGTAGCCACTGGATCTGTCGCCTGGACAAAATTGCCCAAAATATTTTAACGTGTATTTTGACTATATAGATTAGATTATAATTTATTATTAGATGGTTTTACACTGATCAAATGAAAAGCAATGTTTTCCAATTTAGAGAAAATATTTTATATGCGTCATTTTTTTACGTTGACTTCGTCAACTGTCTTGTGTATTTGACAACGACGCCATTTAAGTAAAGCAAAATATAATTATGAAATATACATGTCAAAGAATAGCAAGGTGGTAATTTTTAATCAATTATTTTAAACAAAGTAGAAAACGAATCTGTTACTGACACAAATTTTAAATGCAGAACATATTCCGTCCGCTAAAATTAAAGCCCTGTACGTGTATTAGGGATTCTCAAGTCTCGGGGTTTTTCAATTCCCGGGACTCGAGACTTTGATTATTTTTCGTTTAAATCATGGAAACCTTTGTAATTTTAGTTCGAAAAATTATAAATCCGAAATCCGCAGTTCAGAATATACAGCGACGGGAACCGTAAGTACGAGAAGAACGTATTTGGCTAAAGTCAAAATACAAACTGATACTATCAACAAATAAAATCAACCAGAGGAGAATTCTTCTAAATTATTCTAGAAATAACACGTGCATCGTACATGCCGAAAAGAATCGAGGGTAAATACCACAAAATATTTTTTTTCGTTTAATTGATATTTTACAAATAACGACGAAAGCTTTTACTACAAAGACAATACAATCTCGTTACCATAAATCATTATCTGTCTCCTTAATAATATTTTTGATGATCGGTAAATGTGAAAGGTTTTTTTTTATCACTGCCGAGTGCCGACTTCCGCTCGCTACCTGCTTCTATGCAAACCGGGCATGGGTTGTTTTCAAATATGCTGATTTTATTTTGAAAAATAAATGTATATTAAATAAAATTTGAATCGGAATGTCCCGGGTTATTTTTTTTTTAAATTCCCAGGACTCGAGACAGCAAAAAATCTTTGAATTCCCGAATTGTCTCGACACAGAATCCCTAATACAAAAAAGCACGAGATTTAACGATTTATTTGGAACCTTTCTCTCTAACAACGTTAATATAACTAGTTACATGAAATACCTCACATTTATTTTTATTTTTAAATGCATTTTAATAAATTTAAAACAAATTAAAATGCGTACACGGAATACGTGGCACATCGATATTCTTACTCAACGTGGCCTCCTAGAACGAAACTCGAACCCCCGACCGCTAGATCACTAGGCGAGTATCGCAACCACCAGACCACAAGCACGTCAAATGTGGTCAGTGCATCTCTTAAATCGACATATATTAAATACAGTCATTTTTCACATCTCACGCATACATTCCTTCATTCATATAACATGTAATTCTTCTTATTCTATCTTGGTTATTTTAAGACGTCGGGAGAATCTTGCAGATCTGGAAAATACGCTATCAATATATTAATATCGCTTTGAATGCTTTAATAGATCTGTCGCGCATTCAACGATATAATACAAGTGTAATAATTGCCCGTTGCTGGGGGCGCGACGAACAGTAATATTCAGTACTTCAGTTCCAAAGTGTTTAAACACATCAATTATCTTACTGATTAGTTTGTTGCTAGTGTCAACACGCGAATGTTTTTACGACCTGACCACACTTTGCAATCGGTTGAATTTCAAAGATAAAAATTTATAACTTATTATAATTAACATTTTTTAAATATTTGTCCGCCATTATCTGTGATGCGACACCATGAAATGAATTATTCTCTACTATACTAGCTCTCTTTTAGTTGAGACAAATCTTACTATCGGGTACTCGTATTAAAAATTTGAACTACGAGATCATAGCTTGTAGGTATCTATTCTGAAAATTCGATAAACAAAGGCACGAACATTTATTGTTAATTGCTGAGGGGGAAATTCAAATTCGTCCAACGGACGATGTTTGAGGTTTGGAACGAGCGTGACATGAGGCGCGAAATAAAATAAATATGTATCAAACGTCATGTCGGTAACGGCAGACAGTACTTGAAACTCTGAGCTCGGTGTGTACACAGAGTAGTCTCCAAACAGTCTCGTGGGAGCATAATTCCTACCTCAGAGATTGTCTCGAGGCAAAAAATATAAATACATGTGACACTGAAAGAGCTACCAACCTTGCACGGCTATACTTTTAGTTTTAAATCATCTTTTTGGACCAGTTCGGGGAGTACATTCCCCGGGAAGCGCCAGCGTAATGTTCTTATGGAGAACGTAGCGAGAATGAAAATCACGTCAGGAAGTTTACAAGTGTGTGTAATGTGCGTATGACGGTGAAGGTCTTCCAATCCAATGAACCGAGAAACCCTTCCCAAAGGTGAAGCCGCACTTCTGACCGAACGGTCCGTTATTACTGATAAGCTGTTGAAGTGATATCCTGCCAAGTCAGGAGTCAGATCACATTACCGAGCTGAGGGGGTTAATCGATCAATCAACTTAATTCGTGGGTCCCCGAAGTGGTCCTTGACAATCTCCTTGCTTGAAATGACGTCAGGGCAAATAATATTGTGCACCGAAGTCGGTAGAACCATTGCTCGTAGCACTTCTAACCGTGTTTTTATTACTTCCGCAGTTCCAGATAATCAGGCCTATTCTCAAAATTGCAATATTGAAATGAAGGTGATTGTTACACCAACCCTCAAAAATAGACAGTATGTAAATTAATGTCCGTGTTATATTTGAATGAGAGAGAGAGGGAGAGAGAGTGAGGGATTGAGGGAGATAAACGTACCATAATCTGTCAAAACATAAAAATGGCAACAGGATTGGCCGTGATTCTTCACTACGACGCTGCGGATGAGGAAATCAATAGGTAATTTATGAACAAACCTTTTTCTGTGAACTTTGAATACTGTATTAGTACTTATTTTAACCAAAAACTTATATTTTTAGTCGAAACTCGAGAATGGAAAGACGTCGTTTGCGTGATTTGTGCAACCCGATGGAAATTCCAAATGGGCAATTTTTACAACTATACCGCCTTGATAAGGTACAATTATACCGCACAAATTACGCACTATACCGCACTCTCCCTCTCTCTCATTCAAATATAACACGGACGTTAATTTACATACTGTCTATTTTGGAGGGTTGGTGTAACAATCACCTTCATTTCAATATTCCAATTTTGAGAATAGGCCTGACTATTTACATTCAATCGGTTGCGATTTGCAATCCTCTGATGAAAGTTAGTGACAAATACTGTCAAGGCGGTTCTCTCACCTTAGTTATTGCCGGTGAGTGACATCATTTATGTCCGCTTCCCGGCCATTTATTTTTGCTCAATTATTTCGCTGAATATAATTTTAACTGGATATCCCTTAAACAAGTCTTTAACGACTTAAAGAGTCGTCGGAACTACGCGTCATGTGTGATCCATAGAAACACAATCCTATCAAGATCCTCCTGAGCCATGTTGCAATTTAGAATAGATTAACCGACTTAAGGTTGTCGTGACTGGCAGTCACATCTCGATGGCCGCAGAGTTTCGGATGAAAGGACCAAATAGAGTATACAAAAATATGAAGCTCTTGTAAAAATGTGTCTCTCTCTAGAGCGCTTCGAAATTCCAACCTTAATAATTAGTGCTTATATACTGAACAATCGGGATGACCCCTGATGTCACTCGGGTCCATAGCTACCTACACTTCATGCCGTCCGTCATACACACACAACCAGTACGCCTACCAGTACACCTAATCCAAGAGCGACAGATCACATCTAGCTCGTCTAGACAAGCTGTTACTCATTTACGTTTCATTTTTGGTGAGCGCTATCTAATAATATTTATTTTGGATAGGTCTTGTCTTAATCAAAAATAAATATAAGACCTGTATAAAAGTATGAGACAAAAAAAGAAGGTGCGGCTGAGCGTAGAATTTAATATGTTTATTGTTTAATGTTTATTCAATATAATATGATCCGTTATTTATGGAATTCCATACACACTCAAGGGGTGAAAGTCATCGATGCGCAGCAGCTGTGGCAGTTCAGTTGCGACTCATACTGGTCCATAGCTTTCTGGGTTGAACTGGGGTGAACCAGCCCGATCCGATCTCCACTCTCCACCGATCCTTCTCCGAACTGAACGTAGGATATTTTATTTGTTATCCTTGTTTAAAAATAGATCCTCGTACATTTTATACAGTAGTCGGAAACCATTGGTATTTCATATTTTGATGACGACGGCTTCTGAAGCGACCGCTGAATGTATTTTTTCTTCCTGTGCCCTATCCGTCAAACGGACGTTGACTACAGTAGACTGGCCAAACCATTGCCTCAGGTTCTTCGGGCATGATGTACTTCTTCCTCCAGGGCCCCTACTTCCACCAATCTTTCCCTGTATTGTGAGGTGTAAGATCTCATACTTCTCCGGATGTCTCATTATTTGTCCGAGATACGGAAGTTTTCGAGTTTTTATTGTTTAAAATTCCGACCATAATACATCTTAATTTGTAACATTAGCTTATTTTGAGCATTCTTCTGTAGATCCACATCTCAAATGCTTCAAGTCGCCTTATCATTTCTTCGGTAAGTGACCATTCGCATCCGTAATCTAAAGTTGAGATCACGACTGCAGAACGTGCGACTGAAGGTTGCTCGAACTTGCTCAATGCGGCATTCACTGATTGTCCGGTGGTCTGAAATGAATCCATCCATTAATAATGTAATATTGTCTGTATATGTATCTATTTAGTTGCATCTTCACATTCTTAGGAAGCGATTAATCATCGGTTGATAGTGTCAAGTGTTCAGAGTCAGGTGCGGGGGTGAAGGTCGCAGGTCGGGGGGGATCGCAAAATATCGTTATATAATGTGTAATAACACGATGTTTTCATTACTTTGAGTAATTTGTTGATCTATGACGTCTCTCGGTTATCTCTTATCTGAGGCTACCTTTATTTACATATTGAGCACCTACTTTTATCTTAATTATTAGCAGATTAGATTAATACTCCAAGGTTATTTTATTAGTTTAATAGTTAAAATGTCTACTCATAAAGCAATGTTATAAATTTAAAAAAGCTACTTTCATCAAAAAATAACCTCGTTGCTAAAGTGATTAAAGCTTTATAAATGCAAAATGTAGGGTCCATTTAAAAGTTTCCAGAATCGTCGCTAGGGGATAGCTTTTCTCCAAATATCGTTATGTTGGCATATGAATTGACTGCAAACGTCAAATTAAACTGCCTGATAATCTGGTTATGACAAATATTCAAGTCAAACAATTATCTGTGTCTTCAACTATAAGCAAAAATCAAATCTAGATTCTTCAACTTCATCTCCCGACGCGCACACGCAAGTGATGAATTACGTTCAGGACGTTCAAACACAGCTACCCCATGGGAAATTGTGGAAAAATCCATGTCATGGTTTTGACAGATGCGTGAAATTGAAGAAGCCTTGGGCGTCTGTTATGAAATGAGTTCATATTTTACACGATGAATTGGGTTTTAAAAAGACGGCTGCCGCATTTGCTCGTTCCGGAACAAAAACGCATTTGAGCCAGAATCTAACCGACTGTTTAGAAGTGGTTAAGAGGAATTCAACAAATTTAAAGACACGTTTCGTGATCGTGGGTAAAGCCTGTATTTATTACTACCTACTACAGACCAGAAAATAATCGAAAGAGTGTATTGGACATGGTGAATCGCTTCTGAAGACGGCAAAGACCACTCGATTGGCTGGAAAGGTGATAGTATCAGTTTTTTGGGACGCCCAAAAAGTGTTGCTAATTGATTTCTCTGAAAAAGGAAAAAACTGTTACCACTCAACACTTTTGAAAACAGAAATTTAAGAAAAATACCCCGGAATGGTCAAGAAAAAGGTGTTGTTTCACCACGACAATACACCCGCTTTTCTAAATCCACCGCATTTGCCTGATTTGGCTCTTTTGGACTTTTATCTGTTCCTGAAAATCGAAAAATTCCTGACTGAAAAGACATTTGGGTCGAATGAAGAGGTCATCGAAGTTGTAAACTGTTATTTTGGGAACGTTGTAGAAAGTAATTTCCAGGGAGGAATCGAGAAGCTGGAGGTACGTTGGACCGAGGGCATTATGTTGAATCAGATTTATTTTGTTTTCATTGTCGTTCCGGAAACTATTCAGCCCGTCCTCAAATATAGTCGTGCGAAATAAGGTCACGACTTTATGTATGTCAGTATGCGAGATACTGTTTCCGTCTTCCGCAATTTAGAAATCCCAGCTTTGCAGCCGGAGTCTGGGGCTTCCCATCGAACTTCCCACTTGTACGGCTCGGCGTCTTCCCTCCGCGCGCCCGATGCCCGGTGCCCGGTGCCCCGTGCCCCGCGGCCGGTGCCCCGTGCCCGGTGCCCCGCGGCCGGTGCGGCGTGCGGCCGCTCACGTACACCGAGCGCAGAGTCCGGGGCAGATTACGCGGCGAATGGCTACCGGTGAATCACGGCTGTTTCGCACACGCGAAATACGTACGTCACATAAATTGCAATTTACAATAATAAACACCGTACAGCCGAGGGTCGGCAGACCGAGGGGGACGGGATCTCGGCTGCCGGGCCGGCCGACCAGACCCGGTGTTCGCCGCTAACTATACCACGCACGCCGCTAACTATACTATTATACAGGAGCTCTCTCCAGGACGGCTGGATCCCTCTCCAGTCTTCACAAAAAACGGGGATTTGAGAACTATGCTACACTACAGTCAAACGGTACACGAGCAGCTACCACGAGCTAGCTCGTAATGAAGTTCCGTGAAAATGGAAAATATTTAGATATACCTACACGGTAAACAGTTTTGAGTATCAAATTTCAAGGAAATTGCCGAAGATGTTGATTTGATTGATACGTAAGTTTATTCCAACGAATTTTTCTAAGATAGACTGATTTCACTGCGAGAGGTCGCCACCGTACACCGCGTCACCCCGGATAGGGAGTGCTTGTAGGTTTTATAATGGTCTTGTATTTGAGAAGCTTGTTGTCTATGGGCACTTTGAACAATATTAAGAATACTAATTCATTATAAAGACATACGAATCGAAAAATATTGTTGTTGCGCTTTCCAATACGTGGAAGGTGCATTACCAACTAGCTACAGCGGCAGTATTTTTGACGACAAATTTTCGAATTCAAATGAATACATCTATCGTTCCATTATTTGAAAGCCATTTACATTTATTACAAATGTGTTCTCCTTAATAACATTAAGAATATCGATATGACGTGTGACTTGTACTCTGTGTGTGTTCTCTACTTGATATAACTGTTAAATCACACCGAAGAGTTACCCCGTTACCTATATATTAAGTCACTGACTCAATATCCTTTTAATGATCAATTTTGGAACATTTCATTTTGTAAAATCCCGCCTGATAACGCGAGGATCGAATCTGTACGTGAGGTTTAATCCACCATCAATCCAGTAATTCGGTCCGCGCGAGGAGCGAGACTTCCTGAAACATCGGGTGGTATTTCAAAAACCGGTCCTCAGCCCCAGAGATGAAATCTTAGGTCCAACCGAAAATAATTACAATTTTATTATAATTAGGCGCAGTTCACGGATTTAAATCTTTTAATTCATTAATATTGTAGATCTTGTCAACATTCAATTAAAAGTTTATTAGTGAGAATAAAAGCCAATAGAGTATTGAAAGTGTTACATCAGCATTGGAAATATTCGTATTCAAGTAACGTAAGACTATGGAAATTCTTCATAACTTCACGTTATGCCTGTGTTATCAGCTACAGTCGACTGGCGTCCTGACTGTCATAATGGTATAAATGGTCTGACGTGAGTTATAACATTTCACCGAAAATAATGTATAATTGTATATGAACTACATGTAAAAAGTTAAATAAATGAACTGATTTTTAAGATACAAAATTCAGTAGAATGTTTCGCCTACAATATTTGACAAAAACAACGAAATTTTAAGGATTTTTTAAGTGCAATAACACACACCGTATCAGGTTCTAATGAAATGAAAAATGGATGTAATTTTTAAAACATAAGTTTTTTGTAGTTTAATTGCCATTAACATGTATTTTGAGCGAAAACAAATGGACGTTTCACAAGTTTGAGAGCAGCATATATTTTCAATAGCTCCTATCAGTTAAATTATATTTTCGCTAATAGAAATACATATATTCCGGTAAAAGTGTATTTGGATATGATTTCACCGAAACACCAGTGAAAATATAACTTCACTGGTAATACACATTCACTGTAATGTATATATGTTATATGCAGTGCCGTGCAGTAGGTATAGATTTAGGTTATGCTGTTACCAATGAACTTTCGTTTATTA
The DNA here is from genome assembly GCA_031772225.1 of Eubasilissa splendida. Classification (NCBI taxonomy): domain Eukaryota; kingdom Metazoa; phylum Arthropoda; class Insecta; order Trichoptera; family Phryganeidae; genus Eubasilissa; species Eubasilissa splendida. The sequence continues at coordinate 39,585,568 of CM062848.1, read as the reverse complement.
TTATGAACTTTCGTTTAACCAACGTCTTTAGACAAAATGAATCCGTCGTTTATACGATCCCACCGTATATTTATTAGTAATTCTTGAGTAACTGTTAAGAGTGTTTTTAAGGTTTAAGTTTTAACGTAAAATGATACCTTCTTACTCATATAAAAATTAATATAAAAAATGATTATTGTATTGTTTGAAAATCCTTCACCTAATAACTAAACGAAATAATATGCATGCACCAAATGCACCTTGAACGCAAAGGACGGCCATGAAATCAACACTTTAAAAGCAGTAAGATAGTAAAATTCGCGAATTGGTAAAAGAGGAAGTAGACAAGGTAACAACTCCATACAAAATGGATCAACCGAAAGGAATTTTCAATTCATTAAATAGTTAATTGTATAACTTGAGTAATTCACTAGCTTTAAGACAGAACTAAGTAATGTGAATAGCTCAAGGTGGCAAATGCACAAGAGCGCCATAGGTACAGCGGTGAGTAGTCGTGGTAGTTTTTAGAACTAAGCAATTAAAGTCTCTACTGGTATACAGATGGCGCTAATTGTAAAATAATGTTTCCGTTTATGTTATTCCAATTATTTAATTTATATTTGTTTCCCAGAATTTTTAGTAATGCACAGCTTTTTTGCTTGTATGCACTGTACGTCCCTAGTTATATGGATCTCGATCCTAGATAAGATTAAACCAACTGATATCAAATACTACTAACCAAATAGTAATATATTTGAAGAAATTTATAGTTGTAAAACTAAATCTGTTTACAAGTACAACAAAATTAGATTTAAATTGAATATTCTCAACTTGATAATCGATAATTGAAGAATGCACTCCTGCACTCCCCCGGGTGTCTCCTTACTGGAATGTACCCGTCTCGGATTGGGCTCGGTTAAAACTTGAGACAGTTTGATTAATCGTGTAGTTATCGAGTTTCTTAATACTTTCTTGTTGCTAAGGAAACCTCGCCAGAAATTCGCAGCAGGTTCGGACTTAACCTCCGTGATCAACTCACTTAAAGTAGAACAGCATTCATTGATTCAAACCAGAAACTGTTTCAATTATTAAGCTGTTAGCCCACCTTTGTAAACTCGGGTAAATGGTTATAAGTCCAAAGCTCGCTATTTCGGTTGGATCTTGGACTAATCCAACATCGCCAACTTCTTTGTAATTTTATAGATAATATATAAACCAGCTTGTTTCTGTTGCAAATAAGATTTCAAGGACGAGCCACCATCCGTTTATATCTATATTTCTTGAATACCTTTCTTTTGCCTTTCCCACTGACACTGGATAGCCTAGCGGCAACCCACCTGTAAAAAGATGAGACATTTTATTAAATCAGGTGATAAATCATTCCATCGTAATTTCGATGGAACAATAACGTAAGGGCGTCCTTTGCACCTGCACATTAATACGCCCTTCAACCGTGAAGAAGACATGATGATCATTTTTAAATATGTGTATATATATTAATATAGTAAATATAGTTACTTTAGTAAAAAAATTGTGAAAACGGATCGTTAGATCGTTGGTTAAATATTTACTCATCGAAAGTACATTCAATAGTAAATTAATTTTACCAACCAATATCGGATGGTAAAAACCGTAAATTGATCATTAAAAAGAAATAATCTAAATTCTTTTTCAAAATTCATCTGTCACATTATTTTTTTGAAAACTGCAGTATGCGACTGTGAACCATTCAATATCCCGCTATTTTAGCGATGAAAGTTCGTCCGATGATAATGTCGCTATTTTATTTATTTTACCAAAGATTTTCCGCCAGAAAAGTGTCAGATTTCGACCACAGGGGTAAATAATGCCATAGATAAAACATAAAATTATATAATATGTATTGCTGTTCCGTATTCGTAAAATATACTTTTGACGCGTTTGTAATATAGGCCGCGAAAAAAATTATTGTCACATGTCTGCGTCTAAATTCTTACCCTCGATCCCATATCCTACTGCTTGCTCTCAATGTAATTTGGAAGCCTGACGCCACCAGACGTCACTGAATCAATATTGTTGTTTGATCTCAACATCTTGATACCATTCGCGGTGTGGACAATTACCTCCAGAGCAGTGGAGCACTTTTATTTTTTATGTGTACCGTGGGTGAACTGTGACATCACCGTCTTCAGTCGGGAGCGGAGATCGTCGACCATCTTCGTGCACGCAGTGTGTGATTTCAACGACGTCAACAGAAGTTTCGCAGGCGTCATACCTGAGGTAAGGCGAGGATTCCTTCTAAATCCCGGTCCCCGAGATCGCTGGTCCTTCGAAATATCCCTTTCCCCTCATCAACCTCTTCTTATATCCGTCACCCGATATTCCTTCCCCACATTGCGGTAATTCAGACTTACAACCGGAATTACCGTAATCCTTCCTCTCCCGGAGATCGCACAATTTCCGATGGTGAATATTTAAAATAAATCAATTTTGGTAAAATTCACAGCTATTGGATGATTATTCGCCATGTCATTAACAGTGGTTAGGCGGGATTTACTTTGACAGTAGTAAATTTGACATATCAATAATCCGGACACATTTTTTATCACGGACGATGGTAAAAAGTCAAAAATGGCTATAGTCAAATGTTACCAATGATCAGTTCCTCTCCAATCTCAGTTTCTCCTTGAAAAACTTTATTATACACCTAAAGCTTAGAATTGTCTTGCAAAGAGCAATAATAATCGATATTACTTATCGGACTGTAAATACAAATGGAATCAACGAGAAACAGAATAAAATGTAGTTTTAATGTAGGTATCAATATTAGTCGATATTACACATATGCGAATGTCGACGGTCAAAATACGTGAAATAAAACAGTACACGGAGGTGTGGACGAGGCTTCATGTTAAACACATTTCTCCGAGTACCTACCTGGACAGCACTAGGAAATTAATAATTATTACTTTTGTAAAATCCACTTCAAAGTTTATTCAGCTGAACAGGTGCTCTGATATTATTTAATGACGTTTTCTGCCACCCAGACGTCACAGCGGATCACAATTCTGTCGTATCGTATTATTTACGGAGATGTCTTTCTGAGACCTGGGCCCGTCTTGCGGTCATGCCGAGTCCATTTTATTTATGACCAGCGGCGCGCGCAGCGAGATATTACTGGGCCCGCTGGACAGGTGATAAATTGGCCACCACCTCACCCCAATTAAATCGCTATCGCCGTAAATTATCTCTAATAACAGGCCATTAGATATAATTCGCTCGCGTTTTGGAATACGTTATTGAGACGTGACCAAACACAATATTAGAGTATCAAATTCTTGGAATTATATTGCGATTTGAAAAACTCATAATACATACGCACGCATGTGTGCATCCATAAGAGTACTAATTATGCTCACTGATTTTATTTTGTTATATTTTTATTTAAAAAAATGTAGATACCTTAATTTTTATATCGTTAAAATAAATTTCATAAAACTTGTGTGACTTATTTGGTATTTTGTAAAGGTGTCCAGCGGAAAAATTTCAAGATTAAATTGTAATTACTCGTAAACTATCAGGATGAGGTAAGTGGGAGGGGTATTGTTCGACGCACGTGATTTGCGGATTTGCCAGTCGCAATGAGTCACTGATCGGGAGCGCACCGCGTGTTCGCGGTTGAGCAATATTTAAAGTGCGGTGATTCATTGGTTCGTGCGCTTTTTGTACTCACTTTAATATTCGACGAGTAAGTGATGGGCCGAGCACGCAACTTATCTGGTGTAGGATTCAAAAAACAAGAAGGGACGATGGTGAACCAAACTCTTCCGGGACCATCAACGTCAGCAGCGACGTCAAAACGTGTGACTCAAGTTCGACGTGAAATTATGCGCAATCCGCATATCGTAAATCGATAAGGAAGATTGCAGCCTGTACTAGAATAAAAAAATCAACAATGTACGTTATTTTGATATAGAAATTATAATTTCACCCATGCAAACTACAAATAGTGCAATTTTTCAACGAAAATGACTATTATTTACGTGAAACCTTAGCAAGAACGATGCTGAAACATTTTGGAACAGCACGAATGATTGGAAACAAATTATTTACTGACGAAGCACATTTTCATATCGATGGCTATGTTAATAAACAGAACATGAGATACTGGTGCCCAGACAACCCAAGGGAACGTCATCAAAAACGTTTGAATTGTCCAAAAACAACAGTGTCGTGTTCAATTTCTGCCCGAGGGATAATTGGCCCTTATTTTTTTAACCAGCGAGAGACAGTCACAGTTTTTGGTACCGTAACAGCAGCATTTTCCGGCTTCAACAACAGAACAAAGTTTCAGCAAGACGGCGATTGGTAACCCACTATCTAACTTTCCGTTGAAAACGTTACTCATTTTAACCCACTACAGGAAAAATATTCTTATATCGTTTTATATATTGAATTTTGAAAATGATAGTGTTTCTTTTAGTGGTATCTTTTATGTGTGTTTTATATAGTGTAAACTAAATAAAAAATATGCATACAGTACACAGTACACAGTAACTCCGAGATAAACGAAATCACCGCGTTGCACTATTTGACTTCCTAAAGTCATCCAAATTCATAGGAATAAGGAATAAGTAATAAATCCGATTGTAAAATCGACAACATTCATTTCAGAAAACGATTATATTATTTGAAAATGTAAAAAGTTCATTTTGTCCGGTTCGGTCTGGTTGCCAGAGTGGTCGCTACGCCACTGAGCACTACCTGACGCAACGGGCGATACCAGATACCAGATACCAGACATCACGGATAAGATCGCGTCAATTTGTAGAATTTATTTATAATTCGGAAAACACTTGACGAATTGTCCGAACTATAAAACTCCCTCGTATAGTTTTGGACGCCAACTTTTCCTATTGATGAATTCCCGGCACGTTGGTTCGCGCCGTGCCGCGGTCGCCAACACAATTAAAGGGTCATTGTTTGAAGAATACCACGAAATGAAGTACAGCAGTACATAGATCTTTGAAATTTGCAATGATAATTTACGGTTTGAACATTTTTAATGAGACAATCTAATATTCCTCGGTGTATCCTAATTTAAAGCGCAATGTGAAGTTTAATATGACATTTTATTTCATTTGGAAAACAAACAGTTAATCTATGTACAAAAATCATAATTAAAGGGTAACAAAAAATAGAACCAGGTACAAATGTGAAAATAAAATACTTGTTTTTTTATTCTACCCGTTTAATTTATTTGAAACGTGTTTCGCCATATTGTAAGAGCATTGAGCATACTGGCGATTTGACTCGACAACTTGCATTCCCTGTCCGAGCACAAGAGCTGGTCTATTGTGCTCGGAGAGGTTCAGCGATAAATAAATATGTGTAACTTAGTAGCGTGTAATAGAATCAACTATGTTCAATTTTTTAAAATATCTATAGTGGAGGACAGCTATACAACGATGATGAGACAGTGGCATGTTTTCTCTTCATTAACAGTAGACTAGATACAGTGAAGACAATCAGTTAAATATAGATACAATATCTTATTAAGACTTTAGTACCTAATAAAAATTAAATTTTCGTTGCGTAGAAGACGATAAAAAGAATGAGAACTTTCTCTTCTATTACAGGAATAATAAAAAAATCTGTAAAAATAAGAGAAAGGAGAGAAAATGTAGAAAATAAAAAATAATAAAAAGGAGGAGAGATAAAAGTAAAAAAAAAAAAAATTTCCATAGGAAACAGAAACGACATGTCTTGGCTTGAATCAATCCAAGATATATCATATTATTTCACGATTCTTCACACATCTTTAGCTCAGCCATTTGATTATTTATATTAGATTACGTCTTTGCAAGGTCGAAAGCGTGTGAGTTAACTTGCTCGTGTCTTGGCACACCATGCAAAGTTTAATTATTTAATCTGCTCTTGGCATTTGGAAGACAGCCTTCTAAGAGAGTTGCATAACAACAGACTGGTCTCCAAATATTTATTCCCATAACTATTATAAAGCGGAACAGGTCCGACCATCTTCTACAGCATTGCCTGCATCCTGCCTGGATTCTTCATCGGCAGAGTCAATGTCATCAAGACCTAAGAATGACATCACTACGATGTATTATATATGTATTCGGAAACGTACATATTTTGCGGTGAAACAATCGACCTCGCGGTACGGTCGATGAGGCTTGACCGCAGATTGGCAAAAGTAGGGAAGATAAAAGATTAAAATTATTCAATAAATCGATCTACTGACATTATCTTGATTCAATGCTAACAGATTTAATAATAAGTTTTGTTTATATAAATTAAATATCTTTTGCCAATATGTCAATGGCTTGAAACGATATGAATAGGTATATTGACTAATCATTATTATCCGAAGGCCGCTCAAATCTATTCTAAATCTACATTAAACTCACGGGTCATCTAATAGAGGTTCCTTACCAACTTATGAACAGAGCTTAAATGGAAAATTGAATGAACCAGAACGGTTGATTATACAATTTACCAACATTATTTTGAAGGCGATGGACAAAGGATTACAAGTGGACACCTTGTATACTGACTTCTCAAAAGCTTTTGATAAAATCAATCATCAAATACTCATAAGAAAGTTGCGATGTCTCTGTATACACGGGGACCTATACAGGTGGTTTACTTCCTATATCAAAAATCGAAGTCAGGCAATTGTGATCCAAGGGTTTAGTTCTATATTTCAAAATTTCCCATCTGGAGTTCCACAGGGCTCACACCTTGGATCTATTTTATTATTAATATATATTAATGACTTTGAAGGATGTTTCTTAAATGCTCTTTGCAGACTATGCCAAAATTTTCAAAGAAATTAAATTACCCACTGAATGTCTCCCGTTACAGGATAACATTAATAGACTTTCAATCTACTGTCAAAAAAATCAACTTTTTCTAAATATTGCTAAATGTCGCATCTTATTTTCAAAGAAAAAATCTATTTTGTCGTATCATTATCAACAGTAACAAACTTAGCGTCTGCACTCAAGTGAAGGATCTTGGTATCATCTTAGATTCTCAATTAACTTTTATCCCGCATATAGAGTCGGTAATTGCCAAAGCATATAGACTTCTTGGACTCATTGCTAGAACGTCTAACCCATTCTAATCACCTTTTATTCTTATCATTTTATATTTCTCATTTACACGCAGCCAACTTGAATTCGAATCGGTAGTTTGGAACACACATTATTCCACCTACAGCGACCGACTTGAAAATGTTCAAGATAAATTTTTTAATATATTAAATTCACGTGCTCGCTTAGACATTAAATCTCATTCAGAAAGTGAACGTATCCATAAAATCCCCCTCTCTTAAATAGAAGAAGCTCACAAGATTTATCCTACCTGTATAAAATTTTAAATAACTTAGTTGACTCGCCCTATTTATTAGAACAAATAACTTTAAACTGTCCCACACACCCAACACGATCAAATAGTCTTTTTAACCTAAATTTTGGCAAAACTAATTACATAAAAAAATGTTTTGTGATCCGCTGTACGTCAAAATATAATGCCGTAAATTCTTCTAATAACTTGGACATTTTCAACGATAAATTGCTTCTCTTTAATATTAGACTACGCCAACCTTTCAATAACTATTAACATAAATTGTATATATTGCATCCCATTTCCCTCCCCCTTTATCCTTTCCACTTTGTATGTTCAGTTTAAAAACACTATTTTGTTTATCAGTTTTTTTTAAATATATACTGTTTTTTAGTTTATTTTAATGTAAAAGTTTTTTTGTTTATCAGTCTGTTTGAGTGTACTATTTTTTAGTTTATTATGTTCTATTTATTCAATTCCAAAGAAACTTCAGGGATGTTATTTTTATACATTATGTTATTATCAGTTATTAACACTTTGTTTCTCTAAAAAAAAACCCTAAATTTTACAATTATTTATATTCCAATACTAAAATAGTTTAGTGTTAGTTTAGAATAGAGGCTGTATTTAAGTTCAAATAATACTCGAAGAAAATCTTGCTGCTAGGCTCTGCGAGCGGCTATTATATCGCTTTAAATGTTGTGCATTCTGCACACTTATTATATTGTTAAAGTAAATTGCACATTAAAATATACATTCTACGGAAGCCTTGGCCGGGTAGCGGTCACCATTGCCGGCGTAGCAGCCACTATCGGCCGCGAAACAGCCACAATAGCCTCCCGCCGGACCTATAGCCTTTTCTGCTTTTTGCATTCAATATTGCCCTCTCTGGAATTATACATGTGTTCTCAAATATCAATTTATAATAAAAAATATATTTTCGATAAATTGATTTTATATGTATATCGTGGTAATTGATACATTAAAATTGTATTGCCTATATTCAATTCGTTATTTTTCATCATTCCACTTAAAGACATTCTTGAAAAAATTGAGATCATGTTTACAATAAATAATTACTGAACTAACATAAATATTGCGAACGTATATTTGACAGATGATACGCGAGATGACAGGTGGTCAATATACTTGCCAGTCGGAAAAATTCATACGATTTCGCTACTAATATATATGTGTGTATTTTCTTACGCGTATTAAAGACAATGTACAATTACTCGTAATAAAGAAATGACACTTCAATTCTTATTGAATATATATTTGCGTACTATGAATACATAAAAGAAAAAAAAAAAGGTAATCTTAACCTAGAGATATTAAAAATACGTTTGACATATTCGCTACTTTCGTATTTTTTTACTGGTGATGACACTTACATATCCAGATACAACGGATACTAAGCGCGATCGTAGTATTAGAAGATTACGATTCGGAGCTATATTTTTAATAATCCGCTGATCATAATACAATTGTTACGGATTGTACATGAAGGTAGCATTTCAGAAGATGTAGAGGGCGAGCCGTTTGTGGCAACTTTGTGCGCTTCTCATATATTGGCAACGTTTACCAAACCTGCGTCACCCGGAGGTGTGTACCGATTATCCTATTGCCGAGTGCCGAGTGCCGAGTGCCGGGTAGCGACTGGCGACACAACGAGGCCCGGCCTCCCGTACAATTTCTCCAACTCGGCTGCAAGCAGGGCCGCGCCGGCTCTGGCTGTGCCGGCTCTGGCCGTGCGATAGCGCTCATCAGGGAGAGACCTCGCGATGAAAGTTAAATTAAGTCTTACTATTAGTATCAGTTATTTTGTAACCTACCATTCTCTTACAAACCCTTAGCTAAAAGTGTAAACATTACATTAATGCAAGAAAGTAGATGAATATAATTAGTAAATCCAACGCAACGTCAGAAATATAATGGTGGTGTTACTCCAGAACGAGATACAATAATCTTCGACTTGGGAAGACACGATTATACCGGCGAAAAGATTTAGCTCAATTTAATTTCTCTCGTATTTTAAATACAAAAAAGATCGCCGAGACTTTCACACGCGTAATAAATATGTATGTGTGCACTTGTTGCCTGACCTACAGGTATATGCTAATATTGTGGCCTGTTAGAAAATTAAAACTGTATATATATATACAAATGTCAATATTTATACTGGTATATATGGCGACATGATTGGTTCTAACATCACAATTGATGAAAAGTTCAATGTTGTGTCATCACATTTGTGTGATTGTGAAGTGATCGCAAACGTTCGGTGGTACTGGAGACTAGGCACGATTTCTGGGAAATAAACGGCGGTATTTTTTATTCGGTAATTCCAGAAATCATAATATTTACCTTTTAGCCCAGTACTGATATGACCGAGTCACGTTCCGCGGCCTGCTGAAACTTGGTTTTCTCCGGACAGGCGCCAGACTGATAACCCTCCCCGCGCCCTCGCAGTACATATTACCGAGCGCAAGTCTACTGGGTGAGTGACGTCATTCTAATACCGTGTATCTTTCTATGAACCTTTGATATTTTTGAACGATGATCGTAATCCGTAATCGAAACTCGTGATTCATAACTGATCTGTGTACCATTCTTTACGCTGTATTCGAGTCAAATACCGGAGAGTTCTCATCAATGAACACGGACCATTAGATAATAAAGTAATCCATGACTGAGGATCTTGATCTCCATGTTCATAGTTCTCCCGCTCTCCTTCACTCCTCTCGGCATCTTGCCGACCTTAAGGTTGTCATCGGAAAAGTGGCCGTGCCGACGGGGGATCTTCCCGTCCTTCTCCGTGGCCCACCGCAACAACAACAAGCTTCTCCAAACTATCTTCCCTTCTCGCAAGATCGTCTCAGGCTGCAAGTTGAGAGTACGCCCTCGGTGTTCAGTTCCTGCAGAATGGCGACATTCGCGCATCTATAATATAATCTACTCAATAGTAATCTAGTGGCCGAGTGGTCCTCGGAGTGTGTACGCCTATTGTAATTTAACATTAAAAAAACAATAAAGGTTAAAATAGTGATATAATTTTGTTAATACAATACATTCCTCATATTGTCAACAAATATAGATAATTTTTGAATGCACATTCCATTTAGCTTCCATACGCTTATGCAATCTGGCTTCAGTATTCAAATTATTTTGAAATGATACAATAAAAATTGTACGCACTTTTCAGTATCACTGTGAGATAATAATCTGTCAAACACCTGTCTCAGCTAAATTTATTTAATCAACATCTTATCAAAGATCAGACCATTGTATTCAAAACTGCCGAGATTGATTTATCCGTCTTTTACTGCTGAATAAAATGAATGACCTTGTGGTGCCCACGTGCTCACATCGCACATTTAATACATCAACTCGAACAAATGTTGGAATTTTCACTACTTTTTTACAAACTTTTCTAAATGTTGTTTGGGTATATCTCCAATGACGCAACCTAAAATGTTTTCAAATTGGGATTAAGGTGGGCTTAAAAATTATTTTTGTATAACTTTCAAGATTATTCTCCTATTTTATTCTCCTTTATGAGCGATGAACGGCTCGCTGGATGAGACGTGTCCATGGATGAGATTTTACTCCAAAATTCGATTCGAGTGCGCATAAAGAACAGTACTCATAAAGAACGGCGCCTGAAAAACTGTATTCATATCGTAAAGAACAGTTCAATCACCGCGAAGCGATCTATGGATCATCACCACATGTGTTTTACTCGCTGATTAGAACGACACATACAGTACACAGGTACTTTTATCGACTCTCAGAAATGAAATACTCAATGAAAAATGATCGTGGACACGGGCCATAACGCCATATAGACACCGTGTGACCGAGGGTTCTGTTTGCGAACTGGCAAATAAAGTTTTACCAGTTGAGCGTGCACCGGCCCTGCCGAGCCGCGTCGCGCTGGAACTCCGAGGACTTATCGTGAGAGCGAAGAATGCAATTCCCTTCGGTTCTCCCGACTTCGAAGGCTTTCAAATTCTACCTGTAGGATAGCTACAATCCGAAAGGTTAAAAACCTTTTAAAGTCATCTGGTAAACGAAAACTGAAAAGGGTGAGATTTGCTTGACAAGACTCGAGCTCGTCCCAGAAAATGTGTCTACTTTTAGAGACCTTTTGATTAACGAGCACAAATTGAGTTGCAAACTTGTCGCTTCGAAGAAATCTACGGCTTAGGTGTGTTTGAATAGCAGGCGACTTGTGACAGTTAAATCGGCCGTATTATGAGTATCTTTTATTTATTTACTTATTGGTAACTATATGAGTAAAAATGAGGTTGGACTGTATCCGTCTCACTAGAGAAATTCTGTGTTGAGACAGACATAGTTTACAAGCAATTGTACTAATAAATTAGTATTACAAGTATATGAAAAGAAAAATTTCAAAGTGGACTTACAAATAAATTTTTTTAAAGAAATGTATGACAATAATTATTAAAGGTTTGAATCAATCTGTTTGAGTGAGTGCACCAATACTAGCTATTTTCAGTCTCATTTTATTGGGACAGTTCAATTGGGTTAAATCTTTCAGCATCCTATTAAATAGTTTAGGCCCAAAATATTTATAATTCCTTTGGCCATATATTGTATGTGCTCTTGGGGTTTGTAGGTTATGTGTATTTGTCCGTGTGGTAATTATATTTTGAGTTATTTTTAAATGTGTCTGTTTGTGTTTACATATGTAGTTAAGAGTAGTATTAGCATATATTTGTCTTATATCAAAAACATCGAATTTATTAAAAATGTTGTTAATGCTCATTGTGATTGGGGTTTTGAGGTAACTTTTAAAATAATTTTCTGAGCTGTTATTATTGGATTGTACCATGATCTATGATTGACTGACAGATTGCGTAGTACGGCATAGTGAGACGTTTTATATTATGGAAATCCCTAATATTTCTAAAATAGTATATGGTTTTTTTTAATTTTATTTGTTGAGTTGTGTATGATGACTCCATTTGAGTTAAGGATCAAATATAATTCCTAAGTATTTGATTTTGTCAGTAAGTTCTATATAATTGCATTGACACGTACCATCGTATGATTTGGAGCAATTGTGAACTTTTATTTTGTAAACATGCGAGGGTTGCCCATTTACTTTTATGCTCGAAGTTTGGTATTTAGTTTTATTGATATTAAGTGTTAAGGTGTTCGGTAGAGCCATTTTTTAACAATACTTATACTTTTCTCGGATTTTTTAAATATTGCTGACCATGTATCAGCTCGGAAATGAAGAACAGTGTCATCCACATAACATATAACGCTTTCGTTAAAAGGGATGTTTTATAGGTCATTAATATATATTAAGAACAGTATTGGATATAATATGCTACCCTGTGGAACACCGAAGTCAGTGGTAAGAGGATTGCTTGTGATATCTTTAATACGAACTCTGTAACTGATGTAACTCGAACTGATGTAACTTTTAAACATATCAAGCTCTTTACCTAAGATACCAATTTTTTTAGTTTCACAATTAGACTCGAATGCGACATTGTACCAAAGGCCTTGGCGATATCAAGGAATATGGATATAAATTATTATGGCCTTTATCCACATTGTCAGTTATGAAGTCCGCAACACGGGCAATAGCTTCAATTGTACTCATATTTGCCCTAAAGCTGAACTGGTTTTTAGAAATAATTTTATCACACTCATGATATTTTACAAGCTGAATTTTTATACTTTTCTATAGAATTTTCGAAAGGGAATTAAATAGCGTAATTAGTCTATAGTTGATGTAACTTTTACTTCCTGCTTTGTGGATTGGGATAATTAATCCTTGTTTTAATATAGTAGAAAAGTGTTAGAGTTTTAAACTAAGGTTAATAAGATAGTGTAGGGGGTTAGCAGTTGTACATACATTATATTAAGTATATTTCCCGTAATACCATCTGTACCAGCAGCATTACTATTTTTACTACATTTTGATATCAGTTTTATCTACACTTTGTGAAAGAAAATTTGTAAAGAATATCCCGGTTTAGATTATAACTTTAAGATCTATTATTGAGCGAAGAAGTGGGAATTTTTTAGCTAAAATAGAACCAATATTGGTGAAAAACCAGTTCGCATGATTGACAATTCGGACAGGATTATTTTTAAAGTAGCTTGGTTTATCTTCTATGTCTAGTTGATTAAAAACTGTGTCTTTTTGTTTAACTGAGTTAATTGCCTCTCTTATAATGTTCCATATTTTTTTTGAATCACCATAGGTATCGATAATTTTTTGTTTATAACAATTAGCTCGATATAGTGGTTAAGACCCTGGCCTAATGATACTATACTGCGGGCGGTTATTGTGGCCGCATGGCGGACTTTGGTGACCATTACGCGGTAAAGTCTCAACAGAATCTATATTTCAATGATAGATCTTTCCCCAAAACAAACCACACGTAAATAATATCTCGATATAATTAAAATGATTCCACCTGTAAGTTAGCTGTCAAAACGAACAAAAATGACATCGGGGAGACGTTATATTATTATGGATAGTGGTCGAAGGTTAGAGCCTCGTTCCAGGAGACTAGCAAATTAGTCCTATTTAAAATAGTCTAACATAGTAAGAATGTTGACGTGACATGAGTTCTTTATTTTAATAAAAAAAAATTCCATCAACGCGTATCAAAGGTATCACGCATTTGAGATAAGTATATGAACAGATATCCAATCCTAAAGAGTGAGTGTTCTCGGTGTCCAGTGTCCAGTGTCCAGTGTCCAGTGTCCGGCGTCCGGTGTCAGGTATTTGTCACCTGGTGCAGGCAAAATAAACAATCAAACTGCCTCGCCAGTGCAAACTGTAGGTGCATGTATCAGAAATGGAAACGACATATTATTTACAGTAATAACAATAATAAAATATAAAGAAAGAATTCTTGAAGCGGTGAAAAATGCTCAATCCTTGATCTTTTTTACGTAAATCGTTCATTTTTTTATATTTTGTATCGATATGTATATATGTTTTTATATTTATATGTAAAATTGTACCCCGACTTACGCGAATTCGAGTTAAGCGATCACCTATCGCGTAACTTCGGGGTATTACTGTATTTATGTAAATATTCCAGAAGGCAGTTCCTTCATGGCTAGGGAAGGGTTTAAGATAACACTTGTGTCAGTAACCATTATTCTGCCTACCATATCAACTATCGTACGGTTGGGCCCACAAAGTCGAGGTGAAATCATCTGGAATTGTCTATTTTACTCAAGTATCGGGAATTTTACGTTCTTCAAATTCTAGAATGTAGGTACCAGAAAACACTATCAATATTGAAATAAAATGACTACTCAAGTACCGGAAATTTTCACGTTCTTCAAAATTTAGATTTCTAGAAGACACGATCAGAAATGAAGTAAAATGACTACGTGACAAACAATTGGTTTCTTGCGCGGTATAGCGCTGATCGTCAGAATCGCTGTCGCTGCTCAGTAATGGCTTGCACTTAATTGTCGAAGCTCGCAATCCGCAATATTCAAATGTATCACACTCGTACGTGATTTGCTATTTGCTGAATCATCTTCACTGTGACATTCAGAATATGGGAAGTGCGCTTTCCAGGAAGTAACGCGTGGAGGCCAAATAACGCGTTCATCATACCACAGACTGTCAGCTAATCAAGGATGCATTCACATGCAAGATAATCAGAATTTACATGGAGGCAGTTTTACTCTACTGCACTCTACTGGACTCTCTTAAAAACCCTCTCATGAGAGTCAAGTAAAGCCGAGATCCTGACCTACTAAATTAATCAGCAATACCTGTAAATTACAAACTTGGTGCTTGAAGCTGATATTTTATTTGCGATTTACCGGTTACAAAAATATATCCCGACGAGCAGTGAAAATTGATTACAAACAAATTAACGACAGAACATTCCTCTGCAATGTTATAATAATAATATAATTTTCCACCCCACCGACACTCCCCCGTATTGAATACAAGATGAACGTTATGTTACTTATTACGCATATAAAAATGAAATGATCAATATAAATATGCAGATTATATGACGCAACATAGAAATAATTCGAGGGACGGGTGGGTGGTGGGCGAGGTGAGATGTGATGAGAGTGGAAGTGCCACATTGACTAGGCGATTAACGATTAACTATTAACAACTAACCATCGACCAAAGTACAAGCCCTGTCCAGAGGTAGGTACACACAATTTCAAGTGACAGGGAAGTCAAGGCTGTCGGTAAATTATATAAATATTGTTAATTTTATGCATTTCAATTGTCTCAATTGTCTCCGACACTCCGGTGAATTCAGCACGCACCTTGACTCGATATGAAATGTTCCTAAACCCGGTTCCGCGATGTGATGACAGTCAGCATAATTGATCGGTCGGTCGGTCAACTCGTATTTCGGCATTGTTCGGCCACATCATTAATATCCATCGTCCATCGCGCCGGCCAATTGGTCAATGTATTCCAGGAATGATCGTGGTTAATACTAACGCAGGTCATATCGTGTCCTTCTGCAACCAAACCGAACCGATAAGATCTGGATTATAATTATGCGATGGTAACTCGCCTATTCGCTGGAACCATCTCTAGAGATTGCTGAATCGAGTCGTCCGCGGTGGAGGTTGCTCCCTTTTCGTGAATCACACTCGTCCGGCCACTTCTCGATCCACAAACAAATATTGTGATAAAAGTCTACGATGAATTTCAACCCCTTTCACACCCCCCGACCAGAGAAATCTGAGCACTGCTCTTCGTTCCTCCTTTGTGCAAACTGCTAGCGGAGCGGACATGTTTACACTGTAATAGTCGGAAGTCAAACTTGGCGCATGTGACCGCAGTCGTACCAACTGTAAGCACGCGTGCGTCGAAGGCAGTGTGACATCCTGGAAGGTGTGTTATGGCAAAAGTGTGGATGATTTTTGACTCGCCCTCGTATAATATTTATAACCCTTGTGCGTATTTTGCATTTCATTTTTTTTCGCATTTTTTCATACACGAGTAATATAGCGAACCACCGACAAATTCAATTATTCTTTAATATTAATAAAAATTGTTAACAATATTTTCTTATTCTAAAATACTGTCAGAGATTGTGTGATCGCGCCCCCAATGTTCTCTCGGATGACGTCTTCTGTGGAAGTCCTCGGCATGTTTTAATAGTTAAAGCACGGAAAAGTTTATTTTATTAGAGAAAAAAAAGTTTTATAGTAATAAACAAAACAATAATAAAAATTCAACCAAAAATGAAGCCAATTACACATTTTCTCTCAATTACATTAGTGACACGGTGAAAGTTGAATAGGTTATATATGAAAAAACAAAGTGTATGTATCAAAAAGGTGAACACACTTTCCCCCTAAAAGCTTTAATAAAGAGTACGAGGAACTAATGACAATTATGAGTGTTATATAAGATATATATTTTAAAATTTCTATACGAAATTGGCTTCAAAAAATTGATCAAAAGGGCTGACATAGACATTGACTTTGTCGATTTTTTGTGCGGCCCCTCGCCCAGTTCATTATCAGGCGCGGACGCACCGCAATCGGCACTCGTCGTACTTGACTCGACCCTTTGTCACTTTGTCCCTTTCAAAGTCAATATCACGTTGTCAAGTGACAGGACTCGGGATCAGGATCAGGATCAGGATCTTAGCACCGCTCGAGGACCGATCGACATCGGGCGATTGCATCATTCGAGACGACGGATCTGTAATACAATTTTAAAATTCTCACTAACATGACGTCGCAAATATAATAAAATGGATTCATTTAATTCTGGCGTCTCCTAGCGTGTTTTACTCAAAACTATTTGGGTTTCGTCGTAATATAAAGTTGATTGCTTTTATAAATGGAATAATAGATGTATCATTTATAAAAAAGTCTACAGAATATACGTAAGTTCCAAATTTGCCGAAAACGTCGATATAACGAAACGGTAATGCGTTTCCCCGGATAGGAAAAGTTCCGGTTCAAATATTTTTTCATAGATAGATTTGTTCTATGTATCTTTCTAATTAATTAATTTAATTTGTACTAAATATTCGGTTGATTTAATATTTTCATATGAATGGGGGGATTTAGCGTGATACTGTCGTTTAACCATTTTTAACTTTTTTACCTTAACTAATGTATTTTGTCTTTAAATTTGTTGTAATTTGCAGTTGATATTAAATATTAGTGTTACGGGATTTTGGGCCGTCGGGAAGTTGGCCTTCGAGAAGTTGACTTGACGGGAAGTTGGCTTATCGGCCGGCTGATTGTAACCGGCATCAATTGGAATAAAATAAATATTACAATTTATCAGTCGGATTATCATCCTGTTGCTAGTCAGGTGCGCGGAGTAGACCAAAGTAAAATTGTTGACAGCTGATAAAACTACAAAATCCATAATTGTATTACACTTCTCCGTCTACTTACTACATATAGACAACTTGTGGGTAAAGTCTAAGATAGAGACGCGATATGGTGAGATGACGAGCATTGAACTGGCAAGATCGCGGTTCTTTAATATGATATAATAAGAAAAATAATAAACAACTGGCAGTGTGCCCCACGTCCAGTGATAGGTAGGTTTTGGAATTATTCGCTGTTTGAGAATAGAAACACGTCACGACCTAATACATATTCCCAATTGTAGTTTAACAATGTAACCTATAATTAAAGTACCGCAACGCACCGAAATATTAAGTGGAAGAAGCTGTCTGACTAACGCGTATCTTTCAATTTGAATAATGTCATGACAGTCGACCTTAATCATGAATGTATTTACACTTTACACCTTTATCACGTAAGCCAATTAAAAAGTCGACGCTGCAGGGGTAACCTGCACCAGTCCAAACGGGGTCACGGCTTGGCCGGTTAGAACTAGTTATATCACCTAACGCGCACTTTCGATAGGTATTTACTGATCGATAGGTAATTGCAAGGATCGCATATTTTTATCCTCGTCGGTCGAACAACTGGGCTAAGTTTCGATTAACACAATTTTCGTTTAACCCACATTTTGTGCGCGGCCCACTTATCCCAAAACGTTAGGCGAGTCCGCTTCGGTTGCAAAAGTTATTCGAAGAACCGCGGGGACTTCTCGGAACCCCTCGTGCAACTGCACGCGCCCTCGGGCCTGAGTGAATTCAATTGATGCGTTCGTATTCCGAAGGCTAATCATATCGACGGATATTGTAGGAAATAATTCCACCGTTCCAAAGTTCAGAATCGATCGTAAAGCTTTCGTCACCGATGGCTTAATTTGAGACTGTCGTCAATCAATTTATGGATGCTTTCGTAACATCGTAACCCGTCGTGTCACATGGTAACGTCGGAACCCGACTCACCCCGGCTGACCCTTCGCTGGTGTGTGTTCCAGCAAGTTTTATTGCAGAGTGGATGCGTCCCGTGACCCGTAGGCCCGCAAGGCCCTCATGCGCGTGCCGAGAAAATGGAGACCGAGGGGAAGGCTGTAATTTAGTGACCTGGAGTAACCTTGCAGAAAGATACTCTCTTGTACCCCGAGGGCAACAATATGAATTAGTTGTAATAAGGACTTATTATTCCAGTTCGTCATCGAGGATAGGTTGTCACACGCACTTGGTCCATATGGATAGAAAAAATATCAATTTTCTACACATGTATATAAAAAGTTCCTAGCTTTGTAGGTTTTGTAGGTGTACGTATCATCATATAACTTACAAGTCAGCCAATAAGTCTGTAAACCATCCAAACAACATTTCATTGACCTACAAATAGGCTTTAAACGCAAATGATAATAATACATATTTATTTTTGGAGATAATGGTTGTATGAAGACACCAGGAAAGTGAGAACATCTCGTAACACATGAGTTATTTCAAAATATTATATAATTAATTATAATTCTTAATGTCATTTTTGCACAATATTTAGCTAACTAGAAATCATTAAAACACCCCATATTGCATAATTTACTGGGTTTAAATCTGGACTGTTCGGTGACCTGACTCGATGAAATTAACATTCTCACGATGAAGAAAGTTGATAGTATTTCTGGCTGTGTGAGATGGAGCTCCGTCCTGCTGTAATGTCCAGCTACACTCCACGCTTTGTTTTAAAACTCTTTGATCATTTTCTTAGCACACCAACGTTTTTCAATTCGCAAATTTTTGATCAGAATGCGGTCTTCTGCAATGATTCTTGTCATTCTAGGAAATAATTTGAAAAAACCAAATATAAACAATGGGAAAATTAATAATCAAAGATGGCGACCGGAAATTGTCGAAATAACACGTAATATAGGTAAATAGGTAAGTAAGTAAATTAGTAAACTATTTAAGCTATAAACTAATTTTGATGTAATTATATACTCGTATCATTTTACGAAATGTTCTCACTTTTTTTGGGCCACCCTGGTAGATGAATCGAGGCTCCTAGTGGTATCATTCGGTCCCTTCACGGTGCCCTGATCGGTGCAAGAAACCCTAATTATCCGGCGAGACCTAACTGACTACAGTATATAACCTGTGTATTTAGTCCTACCAAAATTACTTTTTTTAGGAGAGTAGCAGGACTAACTTTATTGGACTGAATGAAAAATACAAAGAGGAGACCCTGGGTATGAAGCCCCTACTTCTAAGTATAGAAATATTTCAATTAAGGTGGCTTGTATCAAGACTTATATTTTTGACAAGTCCGCGGGAATGGCGGCCGGTAGGTTGCCCCAAACTAACCTAGGATAAGCAAAGGCTGTATGAAGATTAGGTCATGATCGGTCAACGAGTGCCGAAGCGGTGGAAGACAGACGCAGATGGAAACGCCTCGTCGAAACTTTGGGCCTACGACTCTCCGAGGATAAAGGGTCGAAAATAATTACATGGTTATTTTATATTCATTATTTAAATGTCTAACCATAAATTTATATTCGACTCTTTCAGGGCAGTATAGCTAATGCAACAGCTCTAAGGTCGAGGTAAGGGTCAGTGCTTAGCGCCGATTTCAAGATTCAACATTTCAGGCTGCGGCTGCAACGTGACAGAGTAGATTAAAAAGCAACATTTCCCAGGTGAAGTGGAATTCGGGAAACTAAATAGCAATTTCTAATTTCCCAAGTCTGATCTCATAGCGCGTGTATATATTAGTTTATCAATGGTTAAGTGGACATCCACGTACATAGTGACTATCGATAAGAGTCGTGCCTAGTCGGTCATTTCCGACACCGCGCGATAGATACAAATAGACACAGACAGATACTCAGAAGACATGCGGCGACCGTGTGTGTGGGGGGGCACGTTCCGCACACTGCGCAACGCTGACATTCAACCGGTATCGGTGTTAGGTGATAACATTCTCATAAACTTGCAGTTCCTCGGCGTGTGCACTAACAATAGCGACGATAAGCGATAGGCGAAGCGCCCCAATCAGGGCCGACCGAGATGCCTCGCCGCCCGAGTTTTACCACTTTAACCATGGTCATTTCAAGGTTATGCACCGGAGCAAAAATGTTGCAATTTTGAAATTTCGTTGCAATTACAGATCACTACTTGACGTTTGGACGAGATGGAGAAGATCACGTCCATCGCTCTCAGACGCTCGGGCCTAAAAAACAAACAATCTAGATGCGTACCTAACTCAACTTCGCATCAGAACAGATTCGTTTCTTTACTCAGCAACGGAAGATAGCTGAATGAAAAGAATTTAAGAATATTATGCTTGTAATAAATCATACTTTACAAGTACTTTGAAAATAGTGAATGACCCATCACTAGTATTAAAAGTAAAATTTTCAATTTTCAATTAATGAATCTACACGTATGTCTTAGGGCCGGTTGTGTGACCAGTAATTTTAGTATTTTTACTATGGGCGTTAGTGAAAAGTGAGTTGTTGGTACATCAAATTCACTACTGTTAAAGATGGTCAAAAATAATTTAGGCTCTCAGTGTGGCAAGGCGAATAATCATGAAATGTGCTCTATTTTTTCCTTTACCTGTGGCTTTATTCGCCCGTGAGTTTGAGACCTGTCACTTTTTCACGGATTATGAGCTAATGTATATTAAACAACGAGATGGTCATCGGACGAACTGTCATCACTAAAATAGCGGGGTATTGAATAATTAATTGTCGTATACTGCAACTTTCAAAGTATCAATGTGACAAACGACTTTTGAAATATCTGTAGAGTCCGCCATATTTAACCATCGATTCTTGTTTTTATTCTCAGGTATCGAAGACTGTTTACTGCGAGATGTACTTTCGAGAAATAAATATTTTTTGCCAATGATCAAACAACCCGTTTTCGCAAAAATTTTTACTTTAGTAACTTTTTTTACTATAGTAAAAAGTTACTACTGATCACACAACCGGCTCTTAATCGACAACGCAGACATTATTTTAAAAATATTTATTTATGAATGTTACAATGTGTACTAATATTCATATTGTTACAGGGTGTACTTCCTCTCTCGAGAGTGGGAGGTTTTTTAAACATGTTGGTTTAGTTACAGTAAAACTTGAATGTTACTTTAATGAATACTACATTATTTTGAAGGTATAAAGCGTGTTTTGCCTTTTTACAGAAAAGTAAACGAAATGGACTCGATTTCTGGCAAACATCACGATGAGATTCTGACAATTATCAGGTCAACAGCGCAGCCCCCGAAACTCCTAAACATGGTGCACGATTGCGCTTGAAAGCTGCTGCGACTCCTTCCACTACGAAAAAATGTAATTGTGAGATATAAAATCAAAATCAAACAAAAAAACATACGGTTTTTTGAGTTATGCAAGTACAAATATAAAGCAGATTAATGTCTACAAGACTAGCCTATCGAAATTAGACAAATATCACCAAATTTCGTATAAAACGCAATTAAAATGTGCTTGTTACTTCAATCGAAGACATGTCCAAACGATAATTAATTCAAAGCCAGACAAATATGTTTTCAGCCAATAGTTCAACCTCCCCTACATCTACTTCTAACATCGGAGTACCCCAGGGATCTGTTTTCGAACCACTATTGTGTATTTTATATACGAAAGATATAGAATATATAATAATATCGTTAGGATTATGTCCCCACTGGTATTCAGACGATACTTAAATTTATTTTTTCTTTAAACCAGGTGAGACAGGGTCGCCCACGACCCGTTTGTTTGAAATTGTTAAAGTTAAAAAGACAAAGCTACGTTGTATCCTATCTACGTTGTACAAGGTCACATAAAAAAATTGTGATAAAGCCAACAATTAATTTCAAAAGATATTTCAGATAAGATTTGAAATCTGTCGAGTACTATGACATATTTAACCAATCGTATTTGTTTGTCAGCAAATCTTTGTATTAATATTATTTTCATTCCGAAAATTCAATTTGATATACATTTTATGTGATATCTTTCGATTTACATTGATTTACTACGATACGAACTAATACGACCATATTATATACATACATACATCCATACCATTTTATTAAGGAGAACACATTCTTATTGTGAAGTTGTAATTATTCAGAACAGACGGTCTGTGATGTTTTAAATACTAATTTAATGTATTAATTGATGTACAAAATTGATTTTATATGTATATATTTATAATTAATACATTAAATTAGTAATTAATACATACAATTATTAATGAAAATGGTCGCTATTTCACATCTCTAAACTTGTTGCTTAATTATTGGCTGGGGGGTGACGACGGCTGTTGTTAGCATTATCTGCGCATTACCAATTCAGATTTTTCTGTACACTACAAATACGTCCGATATTGCTCTGACAAACTATTATATTACCGGTTTAACTAAAAATAGAAATAAATATAACGTTTACATTGCAAACATAAAGAATTCTGACCTATTTCTAAATAGGCACAGATTCAAATTTCCAATTGATTTGCATAAATATTGTAGCAAGCAGGTGCAGCGTACGGCAACAACCGCGCTAACCAATTAGCAGCAGTGTTATTATAGCCACAATGCGAAATGCACTTTTCCTAAAGCGAACGCAGAATAAGAGAACGTCTGAAAAGTCCGTTTTTCTTTCATCGCAGTTATAAAGTAATAATAATAATTCATCACATATTGTAAGCGAGCGGTGAATTCCGCATATTAACAATATTCAACTTTTCAAAATTAGTATTATGCGAAAAGGTGTAATTATTTCTATTCATTCTAGTGTTCCAATTTTCTACTTTCTGACTTTTTGATTATATTTGAAAAATATACCTTTAGAACAAAAATGTCACATAACCATCTAATTCGAATATTTATATGTTCAAAGTAAATTGACACTTCACTGCAATATATATCAGTTTATAATATATCAGTTTCTTGTCGAAATTTCCTACGCGTGACACGCGGGTAGAGACTAGAGACTGGGATATATATTCTATTATAATAGATATAAGTTATTTCCGCAGACACTTTTAAATTAATGTATTCATCTTTTTGCTGTTTAAATTTTACACAGGTCGTAATTTGAACATTGGTAAATATATTTGGATTAATAAATCATTGTCAATTTAATGACGGATAATCAACAGAATTGCCCGCACCGTAAATAGCATAAAATTAAAATGTAATTTGTGATAATATATCCCTTGGGACTAGAACTCCTCCCTGAACCCTGAACTAGGAACCTATATGTCAGCATATATGATTAGGATAAAGAGTAACGTTTTATTTTGTGCGATTTATATTATCTCTTACTTCTGTAATGCCATATGTAAGATAAGATTATGATTATAATTACTGTTTATTTTTTAATTTCGATCGATTATTTATGTCCGATTTTCGTGATCAAACTGTTTAAATATGTCTTCGTTGCAATAACTTGATTTAGTTAAATAAAAATCAGAAACATCTGAACCACGCTGTATTGAGCTAATGAATCAAAAATTCCAAACAGAACAGGTACATAAATATGTACCTAGCGAGGTAGGTAGTGACTGATAGGCTTTCAAATATTAATAAATTCACAATATGTATTTTGCTGATATATTTTGTTATGTATAAAAAAGTGTTTTTTTTTTTATCAATAAACGGCACTGAACTAAATTAAATCTTATCTAACGTCATTAATTTGTCTGCATTATATTTTCCTTGTTTTAATTTCAATAAATGGTATTATTTATCTGTTATCGAGTTTGATATTGTGTATTGTAACTAATATGTGGGTATGTAAATAATATGTTGTAATACGTAATACATATATACAAAAGTGTATAATATGGATGTAGCCATGTAGCCGAAATACAAATACTGTACTGTCTAGTGTCTAGTCCATCAAGAGCAATTGGCCTGATACACCCTGATCTGAAACATTGATTAAATAAATACAATTTAAAAATACCGAAACTGTCTTTGATCACAGGGCCCTTCTCGCAGCTGAGGCGGTAACGGAATACCAAACCTTAACAAACCGGAATAATAAAACCCTTGACAAAGTTCAGCGCTTACTAGACGCTAGAACCTCGCTCGACCTGTAACATTATAGATGTGGATATATTAAATTCTCAGATAGCCTCAAACATTATTTCCGACGGAATGGTATCTTAACTATCGAAGTCAAAAGCAAACCTTTGTAAGACTGTAAGTTTGGGCGAGCACCTTGGCACCTAGAGATTGTTCCATATATATGACGGCCATATTATAAGACGATCCCACGGTGGCTTACTATCGCGCAATGATGAACAATGGACAGACCGAGCGGGGCCTCTCGCCTACAAAACAATGAATGTGTGCTTAAAAGTATATATCTCAAGCAGCGCTGACCGAGGCACCTGTCACTGCACATCTCCGAAGATGGGCGCTGTCGAGAGCAAATATGAAGAGTAAAAATTATAAATGATCTTCATAATCTTAGTAGTCATTTTTTAAAGTGTATTTATCATTTATCGCTCGGCGTGGCCGTATCTGATCACACGATGGAGACATTTCGGAACAACTTCACCAATCAGATTCTGCAAACTTATCATTTACTCAATGGATAGGTGCTTATCATTAATTGATGGAAAGGCGGTGTTTTTGAAGAAGCCATTCTTCATTTTTAAGGTTATCAAGATATTTCCTAATCTTTCAGTTTTGCGTACACGTCAGGCGGGCATTCTTCATTGCAAACATAATTTGTAAGTAGGTATGGAGTGAATGAACTATATTTATATTTCATATTTTTGAAGAAGAGAGTACGAAATTTTTGACATTAACTGATACAATCCCACAAAATGAAAGTGATTGTCTAAATAATATTGGCTTCTATTCCAACACATAACATTATCATATTTTTTAGAATCCCAGTTCTCCAGTTTTATTCTGAAGAGAGTCGTAGCATCTACATGTGTGTAATACCTACATGTCGCGTATTGTATTTGAATTGAAATAAAACGTTATAACTTAGATAAAAGAGTAATTTTTCTTTACAGAGGCTTCATTCTTCAAATTTGATTGTGAAATTATCAGAATTGTTAGTTATTATATTACGATAAGTAGATGAAATCAATATCCAACAAGTATCTGAAGAATAATCAGTAGATCTGAATATCAGTCAGTAAACTACTTTTCATTTAGAAAGAACAATTGTATTGTTGTGTGCCTGTTTCAAAAACATGTAATACTTTTTTTAAATGCAATATAAAATAAATACACGGTGCCATAAAACTCAGGAAATAGGACACAATACATGCAAACCTCAAGTTTTCATATACATTGTTTTTTTTGCGATATATCATATATCTTTTATATTTTCCGTTGCTGTGTATGTGAGTTAGAGTTAAGTACGGAGAAAAATAGTTTATACATATACATAATGCCATTAGTAATACATATTTATTTTTAATATATGGTTTTTATAGTGCAAGTACGTAGTTATATATTTATAACAATAACAATAAATATAAACTTTCCTAACTTAATCATTCCGTACATATTTTTTGTGCATACCTTGTTAAAACTAATTTCAAACGACCACCCCGCTTACTGGCCAATTAAAACGCTCGGCGACATCAATACACTGTTACAAAGTGCATATTGCGTAATATAATTACGCACACTAATGTAATTGTTCTTTCTAAATAAAAAATAGCATACAGAGACCGTGAATTCTGTGGTAAG
Source organism: Eubasilissa splendida (assembly GCA_031772225.1). Classification (NCBI taxonomy): domain Eukaryota; kingdom Metazoa; phylum Arthropoda; class Insecta; order Trichoptera; family Phryganeidae; genus Eubasilissa; species Eubasilissa splendida. Next base: position 39,559,165 of record CM062848.1, on the reverse strand, counting down.
CATTTGTGTTGCTCGACCAAAAAAACAATATACAATTGAAAGAGTCTATTGCTGAGGAAAGGCGCCACGTGCTGCACTCCGCACTTGGAGCCGGTTGAGTTCATTATTTAGATTAAAAATTATACGAGTAGCAGTCGGCACGCTTAGCTCTCAGTCGTGTTGTAATATACAAACATTAAAATGCCGATACCGTAACAGCAAATTGTACTTTGAAGAATGAGCATATAAAATAACTTTAATTCACATTGCTCGCAAGTTCAGTACTCTGCGCCTAAAAACTGTTCAGCACTATAAACAGCACAGGTCACTGCGACCAATCTTTTAATCTATTCGATCAAGATATATAAATAGATAGATATAGTATTCACAAGAATATAAACTCAAAATTAATCAACCAGCGTTGTTAATAGTATTGCCCGAACTCGAATAGAATGCGGGTACAATACAACATGGATAGTTTCTGTAGTGGTACTTGACCTAGACGTTCGCCCGTGGTATTGCTGTACCAATAAGACAGAAGACTGCCAGAACGAGAGACAGACTGCTGGAATCAAATAATATTTGTGTATTTTTCCATAGAACGTTATAATTTTGTTTCTGTTATCAAGACGAAAATGTGTATTTTAATGGCGAATTAAGTGTCGCAGTCACCTCTCAATGTTGCTGAATTGGAATTGTTATTTCTAGAACCTCATCTGTGTATTCGATATTATACAAAAATACTATATAACCTCTTTGATATTGTGGAACTCGCTGGATGCTACAGCCCGCAGAATTGTGAAACATTTCCGCGTCGATCTTCGCTTCTATTGATAGCCTGCCCAGATCCTATATTCCACACCGCTGACGTTGCGCTGATCTGATTTTATCGTCGAATGCGAATGAAGCATTAGTAGCATGAGTTTGAAAGCGTGAGTTAACTCACGTAGCTACTGGGGTATTTCATCGCGTTAAGGTGATGAAAAAAAACTAATCATTACCGTTCGTCTAAAGCGCCGTTTACACGACAGCGGGAGACGGCCATTGGCAGAACGCTTCTAATAGACCGCGATATTTAAATTAGTATTTTGTGTTACGAGTGCGGGCGCCCCACGCGGGACGAGGAGCGGGGGTTTCAAACCGTCATAAGGACCATCAATATATGCCAATAGAATGTAATAAATGTGGAGCCAAACTCACTGTTATTTAATATGAATTTAAACTGTTCCGTTTACACGAGACAATGGAGATGGAGATGCAGCAGTCGGGTTTACGAGGGCGGCCGAGATGTGCGGTACTTATTTCGTCGGTTGTAAAGTCCGAGATGAGCCCCGCGGTCCCGGGATGCTTCACTCGCTGTCATTTTTTTTTCATATTGCAAAACCTTCGCTTAAATTATATAATACAACATTCCAACTAAATCATAACACAATACACTAATATTTCACTTTAAATATGCGACACGTTCACTACATATTTTATTGTAACTGTATCGAATTACTTTTTAATTAAATGACTCCACAACAGCGAAACAAAGTTGAACAAGACAATGCTGCATATATCAGAGGTAAATACGAGCGCTGCTAATAATATGTTATATTCACCTCTGTTACAGCAAAACTGTAGTCTGTCTATCTATCTATATTTGTGTTATAGGTAAAAACCTAAATATAATATATTCTTAAATATCTGTGGCCTAACATTCTTAGTCAATACACCATTCATTACAATTATATTTTCAGACAGATTCAGTATTCCACGAGCAGTTCCTTTCATTCGTCACTTTCCTTCGAATGACTCCAGAATGGCAATTGAAAATAAAATTATATCAATTGACTAACTCAGTTAATACAGTGTTTTAAACCCTAGCGTAATACGATGGTTATCACATTTAATTCTAAATATAATATTTACATTAATTTAAAAAGAGAAAAAAAATAGTTCGAATAAATTTCGTATAAACGTTTCTTTAGTAAATGGGTTCGCCCTCCGACAGATAAACCGTTTCATGTTACGGTTTACTTTCGCTGGTGCAAGCCACAATGACTCCTTATAAAAGTGTTCAATATTTACAGATGTATATGATATATTTACTGTCAATAGCAAGTGTGGAGTCGATAGCATCAATATGAATCACGGCTGCAGCGGCAGGCAATGTAATGTAGTAATGTTATCAAAATATGTTTTATTGCACATTACAGAACGGTTCATTTAATACAGTCCGCGCGCGCTATCAATTCAATGGAGACACATCTCGTGTGAACGCAAAGTTGCACATTCTTAAGCGTTAAATATGAACAGGCCACGCAGTACCTTGCTGTAACAGTGGATGCTAAGTAAAGATTTTGATTTTTACTACATATTTCCAAACTATATAAATAAATAACTTATGATTTTTAAAAAATACATAATTTACAACTGTGATCACCGATGTATTTGAATGTTCATCATATTTATAGAAAAGGAAAGTTATAGCCATTGGTTTTACTTGCAAGCACTTTTGTGTATAAAATTTACACATTTATTATTTTGTATACGCGAAAACCATAAAATTATTACAGATTACGCAGTCTCGTAAATATAACTTTAATTTACATTCATCAGTTTTTATTACTATAGTATCGTAGCGATTGTATTTTAAAAGGGATTAAAATTACACTGCAAAAAGCGTCTACCTAAGTGGAAAATATGCAAAAATATCAATTTATTATAGGTAAGTAGACTAGTAGTATATTCATTTTTATCAGTACTTGCAGTCGCGTAGAACTTAATTTGTGGCTGAAGGTTTGACAATATGAAATCACATTGGCCGTGAAATCCCACCAGTATACTACGAGTAGGGGAAGGTGGGGCGTGTTGTGACTAAATTACAAAAAACGGTGTTGTAGAAAAATCTTTAATAAAATAAAAGGTATGAAATGGTAATGGAAACAAGTAACTCTTTGCCTGTAATAATTAGGTATTATTGACCTCGTCACCAAAAGGACAACGCGACAAAATATAGTTTTTCAAAATATGGGAATTGAACCTGCCCTACCCGAGGGGTCAGTTGCAGTCGTGACAGGGGTGGGACAGGTTACGATGAACAATATTATTAAGTATTTATTTATTAAGTATTTAGTATAAGGTATATAAAAGTATAATATAATTAACCGAGATCAAATAAACAAAATTGGTATTATTATTCACTGTTGTAAGAACAATTCTGTAATCGATTAAAATCATTTTTTGCCAGTCAAGCAAAAGTCACAAATACAAAGCGTAACATTTTCGTTCACTCCAGCACATAACATTTTATACATCTCACCCTTAATTCTGATCACATCTCTCATTTAATTATATTATATTTTTAAATTCCTATTCATGGTTCAATAGGTGATCGAGACAATTCTTAAATATCGTGTCTTCATTGTAATTATATATAATAGAACGTTTTGTTAATTGTGACATACTCGGATATAATAGTTTTGGAACCATTACTTTCGCTATGCGCATGAACGTCCACGGACGTCACGCGACGCACCACTAACGAGTGCTGTTGCCAGGCCGTGGCCGTGCGCCGATTGATGACGGATACGTTTTCACTGTAAACTTGTCAAATTAACAGTATCGCTTTTTCCAATCAATCCGAAATTGTACACTTTTACAACCTACATAACCATATTCTTGTTCCAAAAAACAAAAATACTCGCTTCTGCCGGGCCATCTGTTCCTAAGGTCGCAAAAAAACAATCGAGCTCTGTATATTTGATGTATTCTAGATTCCCTGGGAAGCTTATGTATCCAGTCTGTTTGGGAAGAATTTTACTGAATTTCTGCCTCGTCCAATGACCGGGTGTGAAAGAAACTATAATAACTATATACGAGTGTTTATATAATCAGATGTGTGACTCTGAAGAGTCCTGACCGAGATCCATCCCAGAAATGTGGCTCAGCTCAACTTCTCTCGCATTTTGATCGGGATCAATCTCTAACTGACCTTTTCGCGAGTCGGTCGCCGCCCTACTTTGATCGAAGCGCGTCTACTCGTGGTGAGCGGAGATGGAAAGCGGTAGATTCGGCTTAAGACACTTCCCCCTGTCCTGGACCTGGGTCCTGATATTCCAGGAACGGCTAGCGATAAAATGCCGCGGTTAAACCTCAACGAAATACAAATTTTATTTGAGAAAATTTAAGAATGGCACGTCCCTACCAGAATAGGAAATCACATTTGGGGTCGGTAAATATGAAGGGTCCTACGTACAAATGTTTTTTTTTTTCCAAAGTGCTAAAATGTTAACGAACCATTTGAAAACGATATGAAATCATTTTCGTTGAAGCTTTGAAACTTACAGAAATGTTTAATGGTGTGCTTTCAAAAATCATTATTTTAAAAGGGAAGCATTAAAACTAAAGTACAGAAAGTATAAATTTAAAAATAAAAGCAATGTTTCTTCTCATCCACAATCAACAAACGAATAAGTAATATTAACCATAAATTCTTATGGCTAACAATAATATCCTAACGACATTGTAGCACTCCAGTACCGAATGCACAAATATTAAAAATATACTTTTTTGACCATGAACGTGTCGCAGTTTGAAATGATCTATTATTTTTAAAATGTTGTTCTAAATCTGTCTGATAAGAAGTGCTCTGCTTGATCGACATTTATTTCGTCTTCTACAACCGCTAATAATAATCTACATTATTTCATAATATGGAGAGTACCTACCCTACACCATAAAAATGTACTCGAAAACTGGAATTGTGAAAAAAAAATCGGAGGCAGAAAGATTTCCAATCTCAGGTACGATACAACATCAATCGCTACATAAGAAAAATAAATGGCTGAACTACTTGATCGCATTGAAGAATAAAGAAGACAAATGGGTCTGGATGAACAAAGGGGAAAAATCCAATAGTCATTGATGGACCCACACACAACCGGCTTCCGCGAACAGATGCCCTTCCAGACCTTCACATTTGTCAAGGACTTCAATTATTTCGGGTCCATAATTACTGACGACGGGAGCGACGAGCCAATAAACAAATGACGCATACCTATGGCGAAAAATGATACGTCCAGACTTCACAAAATATGGAAAGACCGCGGTAATCCAAAACAATCAAGGTCTGGCTTGTACAGTCTCTTGTGCATTCTATATTTATATATGGTGCGGAATCAAGTACCCTAAAGTTAAGGGAGAGAAGACGATCGATACCTTTGAGATGTGGTGCTGGAGTGTCGCGCATACCGTGGACGGCGAGACGCACGAATGTCTCAATTCTGCAAAAGCTGAATATCAAGGACAGACTCTCAATTGCCGGAGACAAATCCACAATTAGTTTAATTTTTTGGGTATCTTGCGAGAAAGGAAGATAGCTTGGAGAAGCTTGTTGCGGTAGGCCACGTCAAAGAACGGAGAGGAGAAGGAAGATCCCCTCCCGTTAGATCGACCAAGTAGAAAAGGCAATGGGCATTTCTCTGGTGACGGCCTCAAGATCTGCAGAATACCGAGAGAAGCGAAGGAGCATAGTCAAAAAGGCGGGGATTTATGCAGATCATAATCTTCAGTCATGAGGGACCGACGTGGATGAAAGATGATAACCGATGTCAATGTTATTTATTGAAAGTAATCTTGATTTTGAAAAAATGTATTAACGTATTTTGGATAGTGATCGAGAATTATTATTAATATGCTTGTACAATAATTGCATTGAATTTGATAAACTGTGTTATTGAACATTAAACTGAGAGATCAGGAAAAGAATGAGCAGTGCACATGGTATGGTAGGACTGGTAAAGGAATGTTACAAAAGTACACAAAAGATTCTTCAAATCTTGGCCATATTATGCGTCAACACGACAACCTAGAAACCACTACTTTAGGATGAACAATACGTGGAAGAGTGCCGTGACGGTAGATGGATTCCCTGGAAAAACCCTGGAGCCAGCCATGAGGACGACCCAGGACCGATGCGATATCAGCCGTGACTCTTCTGATTGTGGCAACTATATGGATGAATGAAGAAGAATAATCCAATCAGAATACAGAATGCTGGTTAAAAATTTTCAATGCCTGCTGTGACATCATTGGAAGTAAAAAAAATATTTTTTTGAAAATTTTGATTTAATTTCTTTAACCTAGAATATTTAGCCAGGCATTGGAAGATACTAGGATTGTAAAAAGACAAAACCCCAGAATTCGATCCGAAGTTTAGTTAGCGTTTCCGCAACAATCATACCATATTGACGACACAAAGAACGAGGATATTGAAATAAACCAACACAAAACAATATCTCACAAGTAACATTCCACGGAAGTAGAAACAAACCAATAGCGACTCATTGAAATTACTAAATAACAACAGACAAAACAGTTGAACAAGTACTCTAAATTAAAAAATACGTGACTAACATACTAATCCGAGTACAAATCAACAAACCATGTGATCATTTTTTCATTTAAATGTATATAACTGCATGTATTACATGTTTTTCATATTACAGCAATAAGAAATGCGCATCCCCTACCCACGTACCAGGTGCGATGTTTACGTGAGAAACCTCTGTGCATTGTATTAATATTACATTTCAGAGATACGAGATATACAATATGTATCATCTGACTTCTTCAGTCAAATAGGACTCGAGTCGCCGCGAACAAGGTTGCGCGACTAGTCACTCCACACCGAAGTAGTGCCAGGAGGACCCGATGTGATGAGAGGGATAGACGATGGCGCAATTTTTTCCGTCATCCGATTTTGAAACACAGGTACGTGCTGGGAACTTCTAACTTTTGACACCTGCCCGTAAAGGCGTTTCGTACTAACGACGCGTACCACACATAGAAGTAACAACGGGACATTAAAATTATTGAATAATTCGTGCTAATTCTAGATATGACGGAGTATAAAGTGATAAACAATTCACATTTCTTTTACGTTGCTAAACACCGCTCGCTTGACACGCGGAAACGTCACACGCGCATGAAAACTGTTTGGCTTCCGTTTTGTTTTAGCGAAGTGGTAATATAATATATGACGTCAGAGGTGTGAAGCCACAGGAGCGGATTGGCGGTGGAACGCCCTCCTGGTCGATGGGGCGCCGAGTGATGCCGTTCGATTGATTAGTTTGATAGTCGAAATGTGAATTTCTTATGAAAAGTGAGATAAAAGTGGAAAATGCGTACCTATTTACCACAATAACGAGTAAATGGAGTACCTACACACTACTACAACAAGAAACATATTCATTATTTGTGTATAAAAATACTGTTTGCGCACTTTATTTAATCAACTCATCGAAATCTAATATCAATTCATACGGCCATCAATATTATTTCAGCCATAATCTTCAAATATATGCCACATGCGTTTTAAACAGATTATATTTTATATACATTTAGATTACTTTTGACAAAACATACGACAAGTTGACAGCGCAATGAAGCTTTTCAATGGAAGAGGATGACCGTATCAAGAAGCGTCAAGGTTGCAGACTTCTTGCAACAAAGAACTGTATAAAGATCAGAAAAATGCTAACCGTTAACACTTATGACTATTTTAATAACCGAAAATCTGAAGCAGAGCCTTTAAGGCAGCGGAAGAATGATGAGTCAGATCCAGTTGATTCTTCACCCGACTGAAAGGAATAAGCCGGGTAGGCTCTCTGATTCAAAATAGTCATAGCTTACATTTTTAATCTGGAACCAATTTCTATCTCACCCACATTTACTAAACAATGTAATATCAATTAATGTAGAATCAATTAATAGCATAAAGCGAGAAACACCTGTATTAAGACCATATCCCACAATACCTTGTAAGTGTATATGCTCCATCGAAATTGTGTAAAAAAAATCCTTATAAACATTTTGTAAAGTACCTATTTTGAATAAGAGAGCAATTTCATAAATGTCAATAATTTTCCGGTATTTGAATACAAGAAGGATGTAATTACCAATTAGACAAAATAAATAAATTATAAACTATGACGTAGGTATGGCAAACATTTTCTGAAATAAAAATGTTAATTTAATTGTTTTTAGCTACCATAACCATATCAACATCATCATTAAAATAATTCTCGCCGTTTATACGTCGGTCAAATTTTAATAACGTGGACCTCATATGCGCGAACATTTCGAATAAAATAATTGTAATGTTGCTCTCTGAACAATTCATTTTATGGAATTAATCAACAGAATTTTGCTTATCCGTCTTAGGTAACCTGCGTCACTTGTGTTCGATGCTAACTTAATTAGATACCAGAAGCCGAAACAACCATTCTGTGTATATATGAGAATATGTTTATTTTTCTCTTTCTTTATTGACGGCCTTTCACCTACTAATAATAATAATTTTCACCTAATACTATAAAAATAAAAGCTTATTCAACACATTAATAGAGGTAATTTTTATATTTTTATTTTACTGATCATACATCACTTCAATAGCGATAACGCAACACACTGTATCATGATAAAATGACAAACCTTTTATTCGTTTATTAATTTCACCCAAAACGTGTCGTATTTGAAACATAAAAACAACAAAGTCGTACACATCACATATTTAATTACTTTCTTCTTCACTTATTTTCTGTCATCAAAATCAAGTGGGTATGATTTGAATCAAAAATACATATATCGGCCTGCGGTACTTTCCTAACTATTGTACCGACTACCCACAAAGTTTTTTTCATTAAATACGAAAATAACATAGCACTTCTATTCGGATAATTCATTTTCAACATAAAATATACAATATATTGGGATGTCTAATAAGTGTTTGAAAAACAAAATAACAATTACAACGTTTCAATGAATGATGCATTCTCCGTTATTGTTCAGAACTTCATCTCATCTTTCAACCAATTTGTCGATATTATAAATCTGGTATCGAAATAGTTATCGAGCCAATTTCTGAAGTCATCGTCGTTGTTCAACGTAACGCCACGCATTTGATTGGAGAGCGACCAAAATAAGTGATTATCTGACGGAGCAAGGTCGGGACTGTAAAGTGCATGCGGCTCCATTATTTAAGCCACAAAGTTAAGAACAGCTATAAGATACAGGAAAACGGCGACACTGACGTTTTAGAGTAGAAAAAATACTATCGAATCATCTTATGTCATAAATAAAATAGCGTTACATAAAAAACTGCAAAGACTTATCAGACGACCCAATATTTTGCCACGAAAACTGCATCAGAAAATGTCATAACATTTTTACTCATTTACTTATTGATCCCGGTACCTTTCACGTGCTAAACAAGCACTCTACCGTCTTGAGTACTCCGACAGTTGGCTGCCGTGCCAAAGTGTCGTATAAGAATATAATATTTATTTTTATAACGCCGATGATGATACCTATAAATAATAATATATTTTATTTTAGATTCATAGTATAAAGTGTGTCACATTATTATATAAATATGGAGTAAATATTACAGCAATGTAAGAACACGTAATTCAGTATGTTACTGTATCAACTAGTATTTTACTGTATTATAGTAGACACTGATACATGTAATCAGTGATCAAATAATATTATGGTTTTTACACCTGCGCATTGATAAATTAATTAAATTAAATTAAAATAAGTAATAATACGCAGATATTTATTTATGGCACGCGAGGAGGGATGGACCATCAGACCAGTCCAGAGAGGAGCTTCTCGACTGGCGGCGCACGTAGCGAGTGGCGAGTAGCGACACTCACTTGCGGGAAAAGCTCGCGTGTTACATCATTCCCGCGCAATCCCAACTTCGACGGGTCGGTAGAGGGGGAACCGAAATCTCTCGTTTCAGTATATAAAACGGAGGGCCGCGCGTCGCTGCTTCAGTAACGTAACTCAGTCGATAGCGCGTGCGCTGTCCGGTTATTTCGCTTCGAAACGCTCGAGTGTCTTTGAAAATGTGCGCGAGAGACAAGGCTGGCGAGGCCCTGAGGCCCGTCGTGCCGCTGCCGCAGGGAAAAGCTCTCGCCAACGGAAAGACATCCCGTCTCTTGCAGTACTACCGCCTGAAGCAGAAGCACAGCGTGTTGAGGGGCACCGCCCCCAAGCCCCCGGTCCGCTACACCCCGGACTGGCTGGCGATCATGACGGCCCGCAGTAAGATCTGCCTGGACCTGATGATCGACTTCTTTTCCAAATTTGAAAAAAGTGCGCCGAAAAGGTGAATACTTTGTCCGCGATGCTTTTAATTGAGAAATTCGTGCGTGAGAATACAAAGTTTTTGATAGTTGAATAACATGTTGCTTACCTACCCAATTAAAATAATTGTGATACTCGAAAGTACAGTACATTATTTGAATTAAATGTTTTTCATACAAATTTTTTAATAGTTAGTTAATAATTACGTCCGGGACAATTTTTTGTTTGTTTTATATTTTCATAATATTATGTTCTCATAAGGCTACTTTTTTTAAAGATCATTTTAATCTGACTCACAATAAAATAATGTTAACTTCTTTAATTTGAATGTAGGTATGTATACAAATCTATATATTTTATAATACATAGGTAGTACATTTTTTTTAAATGTGAGACTCTTGTGTATTCTAAAGAACTTCATTGGTTTACGTTAATAAGCAAAATACAAATTAAATATAATCAAAACATACTCAATAAATAATCAGAAACAGTTTTAGCTTTAAGTTTTGTAACATTACATTCAATTACATTACTTTGATTGATATACAATTTATGATTATCAATCAAAGTTATGGAATTTTTTCCGATAGACACGAGGTCATGTATAGTAGGACAACAATAAATTGTTTCAATTTATTTTCATTCGGTATTCATCTAAATACTGATCTAAACAAATATTAGAAGATAATCCTGTTAGAAAAAATTGACTTACATGCATAGATGTATAAATGTAGATGGATAAAAGAGTGTGGCACTCTATCCTCTCTACCTAACCCCATGGAGAAAGACGTGATGGTGAATGGGTTAGTTAAACAACCATTCAAATATTAAAAAAGGATCTTACTTTTTTCATACTTTCAATTAAGGTTTTGGAAAAAATACACAATTTTATAATACTTAAAATAATAATATTAATAGTAAATAATTTTAATTTTTTAACCTTATTTTATTTATATAATATTTTATGTATGAATACATTTTGTGAAATAACAATCATTTTGATAATATAACATTGATATAATCAATAATATTATAATAAATATAATCTTAATCGCTAAATATACAATTGATTTAAATTTTTATTGAAATTCTTTGTTAATTTTTTTATTGAATTATCCACAATTAACACTTCTTTGCGGTGAAATAATTTACAAAAATCGATAATAAATAAATTCATCTTAACAAATATTATTCAACTAACTCTAATGAATTAAATTTGAATGGATACAACTTAATTTAACTTACCATTATGCCAATTTCCCACAGGGGTAGGCCAGAAAGGATAGAATGCCACAGTCTTCTGTCCTGGCATACCACTATTGCCTCGTTTACTTACATACGTCTTCTCACACACGCTTTTCGATTGTTGAAGATTTTAACAAAATCGTTCTTATATATCTAGTTTATTGATACAAAATAAATTATAATTACCTACTATAAGAAAAAATACATTTTAAGAAATTGAACTATGTAGCTATCTTAATTTATGATAAAAATTATCATGCTGTCACATAAATTGATCACAATCCCATTGCTATGGATATATTATATGTATGTAGCAATGGGTTTGTGATGTATGTATGTATATTTATATATATTAGCAGATATAGAATATAAATTATAACTATTATACCTGAATTTTGTAAACACATACTAATCCAAAATTTATTTGACAGAATGCTACCCAACTTTAAAAAACTGACCCATCTGATCATCCCGTTGGCCCTGAGTGTTATTGTATCATCGCTCGCCGCCAAGCAGTTCTCATCCGTTCCCGAGCAAAGAAACAAGATATGGATTCTCTTCTACCTGATCTCATTCGCAATCCACTTTGGCGCTCAAATATGGATGACTTTCGTGTCAGGTGACTTGACTATTTCAGTAATATTGTATAGATATTGTATGCCAGTTTGGTATACAAATTGTAACACGAATCACCATGGAAAGTTTTTGAGAAAAGTTAAAACTAATTTCATTATTTAAAAACAATTTCTTATCAGTGAATATATTAATGTTATCAATATTATTATGGGCAGTAAAATGTTTTGCAACACTAACGTAATATGATATTTTCTAAACAAACTGATTTGTTGTTTTCTAATCTTCTTATATTTTGTAAAAAAATCATTTGATCTAACAAACATTCTGTCTCTAAATAATAAAAATAATATTTTTATTATTAAGTATAACTTTGTCTAATGCACATAAAGTATAGCTTTCTCTATTGCATATAAAATATGTGTACATATATACAAAAACATTTAAAACTCATAGTAGACTACTTACCAATAGTTAATAAATGCAAAAGAATGTTATATAATATAATTAATAACATAAAATTAGCCAATAATAAAATATACACTAAAATTACTGAAAGAAAAATTATAATAAAACAGAAAATTTTCAGTTCTTGAGCGATTAAAATGTTAACATGTTTCTCTTTTCTTTGCTTTAGGATTGGTGCTTTACTTCTCACTGGAAAGACATGTGTTTGGTCAGGTACAGGAGAGATTATTTCCTTTCTTCTACATGTTCAACGCCATCATGAGTTCCATCCAGATCCTGTCTTATATCAACACTCAGCCCACCATCGCTCTGGACTCCAGACCAATGGTTCAGGTAAACAAAAAGTTTCCAAAATTATATACATACATCAGTGTTATCAGCTACGTGTACGCTTGTCACAATTCAGAGGGTTCCAAGATCACCACTTCATTATTTGACTTTAGACATTTCATTTTAATTTCTCTTTACAATATTTCTAAACGATTTCCTTAAGTTAAATTTGTTTGATATGCAGCGATGCAGGACTAATACATTTCCATTATTTCAGGTTGCAGTAATGACTTTGTCACTAGTGATAGAACTCTTCATCAGATTGTACATCGCCCACCAAATAGTCTTGCTGAAGCACAAAAAGACAAGGATTGAAGCGGAGGCCGGTACGGGTCAAGAGATTGGCCAACACATTCTCGGGGAGCTGGCTAACTGCCCCCATTACATGGGCATTCTCAGGAGATTCAGACGCCTGCACTCGTACACATCCATCGCCACCATCGTTACAGTTATATGCAGCGCCTACCACATCAATTACCTCACTGACAAACTGTGCATTTGAAACACAATATGGTCATGGTAATATTGTTACTTTTGATACACTTCTACTCAGCCCTAAATTGAAACATTATGAGCTGACAAGCACTGGCAGATTCAAATAGAAGAAAGTATGTATCTTACATTAATTTTCCACAAAAAATATACAATATCGTATCAGACACGTGTTTGTATGTCTGAGGTTTTAATTATATGAAGTATTAGATTCGGTTTTTACAAAAATGGGCATTATATTATAAAGAACAATCTTGCTATATTGTTAACTGTTAGAATTAAAAATATGAACATATATGGTTCCAATTGATTGAGAGGTACCACAAATGTAGTAGCATTAAAGGGTAAAATAAATCACTATAAGGCAAATAATCCGTTGGCTGGGTATTTTTTTTTTGCGATACTTTCATATTTATGCATTTGTACAATAGTGTTAATAGGAAAACATTATTTTTGTATATGAATTAGTCAATAATGATTTCTGCTTTAAAATATTCTCGCAATATATTCTTTTTTTATATTAAAATAATCTTAAGACTGTTGTGAGATTTAAAAAGGATGTCAGATATTTTAAAAATTACAATTAGGTCATTGTTTTTCAAAAATGATTTAACAGTATTACAATAATTAGAATGAACGATTCAAATATTTAGTAAAATAGGTCGACTGATTAAATGAAAGAATTGGATTTATTTAAGAGTAGTCTTAATAGTGAGCAACCTGCTCATAAAAGGTTAAATTGATGGGAAATTCATCAAATTAGATATGTTTTTAATTATTTTCAACAAATTTTTTAATAATTGATTTATTTTGGATAATCCTATGATTGAACCATCCTGCAACCATTTCAAAAGATAATCTTTCCACAAAAGACAAAATAATTTATGAATAACTAGATTTAGCAATAGTTACAATGGTAAAAATGTTATAATGTTTATTTGTGTTGATATTATCCGCGATCTGATAATTATTATAAGTAGTGTTCTGCAAAGTTGAACTATCTGGAATAGTTATTTCTATTCATAATAGTGTTTGTAATAATACTGGATATTATTACAAAATATGTTGTTTTTATGTGTATTGTTAATTATTTCTGTGATAGATTTACTGGTTAAACCAATCACAGAAATTTCTCAATGGCCGTGAAAACCTAAGAACTTAATTGTTAATGACGTTTATATTGCATTTGTTACTGAAATTGATATCAATTATAGAAACAAAAATTGTTATCAGAATTGTTTTAAAATCAGTTATATATTAAATACTAACAAAGTGCTATTAAAAGTGAAGTAAAATGTTTTTTTAAATGTTATAGAGTTTACTTTATAATATGCAACTAAGTTTTTTTTTTCAAATAAATGATTTAATTTAGAAATTCCTCAAGCAATATTAACACCCTTCGAATATCTATTTTAAAAAGATCTCAATTATGTTTATGGCAAGGTTCATGACAATTTTGTACATTTTAATTTTTCTTTTTACTAATAGACCAGTTAAACCAATGTAATTCTATTGTGTCATATACTACTGCTGATAAAGTTTGTTTTAATAGTTTAAAAATTATTAATCTAAAGTTTCAAGTCATTAAATATATTAGATGTAATGATCAGCCTTATTTTTTTTTTAAAAAAGTATTAAGATCACTGTTGTCATGTTCTAAAATAAGTTTCATAGTTGGAAAATTTTTCAATATAAAATGTTCCTATTTGTGAAAAAAGTTCAAAATATTATGTTAAATGTTGCGACATTATGAAAGGATTGAATTTAATAAATTATAATAGTGAATAATTTACAAATTACATATAAGGAAATATGTACTATAAATTTGTAATAAATTATTTTCATTTAAAAAAACTTAGCATGAAATATATGCTACTGATAAATCCGTTGTATATTTTTACAATCAGCTTATTACAGCTATCTTCCCATTCTCCCACACAACTTTAAAAATTACCTTGATGAGATTCTCTTGTGTTGTAAAATTTAACTTCTTTAATAAAAGAATACTTATGTTCTTAGCTAGGAAGTAATGAATTAAAGTGTCAAAGCAATAATACTGATGCACTTGTAGAAGTAGATTAAACAGTTTAGACACATGTTGAATACTCAGAATATCATAAACTCTAAGGAATTGGAATATTACAAGGAAGGCTTGTAGCTTTTGTTAGAGGAGGAATTGTGGAGATTTACTATGGAACAGGCTGAAGAAGAAAAATAATAATAATTGAAAAATATCGTTTGTATATAGAAAATTAATTAAATAATATTAATTGGTTCCGAATTATCGGTGTAGATAAAAAAAAACCATTGGAAATGTATGCACATCTCTACGATTTGGTATTAAAAGTCTCTACATTAGCTATTTTTTTAAAGCTAGCTGAAGATCATTTTTTTAAATAATTCCTTAGATCAAGGGATCTCAATAGCATATCGATATGCGCCGAAAGATTTTTTTGAGGGCGGGAGTCTCTGGTAATATTTTGCACTGCAATTATTTCCAGGTCCACATTTTTAATTGTACTATTGTTATGGAAGGGGGACAGGTGAATATTTAAAACACGGATAACACAGATCGATTGTTTATTTTCTACAACACATATACACAAATGGGCAGGCAGTATTTCTTATATTAAACTAATCTAATTATGACTGCCTCATATTAATAGCGCGTTGTGTTGCCGGAGTCGGCTTCACATCCAATTCTCGACTGGATGGAGGGCGGTATCGTCGTCCGTATTTCCTCTCGTCCTGATGTCTGCTGGGCTGAACACCCGCGTCACTCTGCCGCCCTGGTATCCACTTGGCTGGGCATCCGCGCTACCATCGAAGTCGCGGTCCACTCTCTGTCCACCACGTTGTGGTGTTGGCTGCCTCTTCTCGTCAGCCATTTGATTCTCCATTTGATCAACTTTTGTTGATCCATTCAATTCAGCTCTGCACGTTTCTGCACTTTCTTCGTTCTTTCTGCCTGTTCAGCGACTACAGATGCGCTTGATTGCACCCGACATCCGACATCTTCCGGACTTTGATTTTTCTCCGTACGATTAGAGAAAGGCGGTCCATTGCTAACTAGTAGACCCTCCTCTGAGGACTATTCTTCACTGACCGTTTCGCGGCTGTCTCCAGCAAACTCTGTTATACTCACCCTGGGCCGTTTCCCGCAGACTACCCTCGAGGAACCTTGTCGGACTGTATCTGTCGAATTTCTGAAACGAACTCAAACTCGAACTACTATAAAAATGACGTTTCATTCGTTTTTATTTCTACACATCCTTATTGCTATGACATATGTTTATATTTTTATTTATTATCTTTGTTTTAATAAATAAAAATATGAATCTTAACCACAAAGTTAACATTGCTGATTTTAAAAGTACATATGTTTATCTTAAAAGGATCTGCCCACTCGTTATTATACATACATTATCAATAACTTCCTTTTCCGTCAACTTATGGGACATATTTAATTTGATCATAATTAATTCCAAGAGAATCTGGGGTCGCACCTATTTAACATTATGCAATAACGTGGCTGAGCTTACGCGATGCAATAACGTAGAACAATGGAAATTCTCGCTACGCTATCGCTCGTATTATTATTCTTCATTTTTATTCTATCTTGGATTATTTCCGTGAGCGTATATTTACTTACGAGACGCGATTTCCCAGAAAACGGGATCGTTGGTACCTAAGCTCGACTCTTAACAAAAAAGGTCGAATCTTTTGTTTTTCGCATTTAATCCTTAAGCGAGCTATCCATTCGTAATGACTCGGCAGTCTTTTCCTTATTAAGTCTTCTTAAGTTATTTTTGTCCGGTTTAATGTTTATTGCCTAACCTTTGGTTTACATTTCTTGTAATGATCCCTATTGGCCGTTATACTGATCGCCTTCTTATTTGATTTATTGCTTTCTTTTGCCGTAAAACAATACGTCCAGCATCGCAAAAAAAATATGTATCCTTCTACAACAAACTAAATTGCCCCCTCGCCCTGTTAACTGGCATTATTTATTTTATCTCTTTCTCCAAAAAGAAGAGAAAGCTGCCCAGTTCGCGCTGGAGCGCCCCTTTTACAATTTTATTTCTAGAAACATCCCGTCATATTTCTTTCGATATTTTTTTTCCACTTTAATGTATATTGCGCAACCCTTGGGCTGAATGTTATTACGCCCGTTATTTATTTTGTACGGCTGGCCCTGGTCTTTTGTTAAGACTTTGGTTTTTTCCACATGGGCCCGTCGTCGACGGTTTGTATGCGACTGGCAAAAAATAAAATTCCATTTATTATTATTTTGTTATATGTGTATAACGAAGTGTAGTCAATTTGCTTTGGTAGATTTGAGGTAATCTTTAATAATCTATGTTCAAACATAAACCAATCCGTTTTTACGATGACAATGAAAAATTCAGTACCTGTCGAGTAATGATTGATTTTAATACATAGATAAGTACCTGAAAATCATTATGTAAATATCTTGATCTATGGGCAAATACCCATAGATATTTCGCCCGGCTGAAAACTCGAAGATGAAATGGATGAAATGCATAATCTATATCTACGATTATATTACAAATCTATGGTCTACGATTTCTTTTATTATTTCATTTCATCTATTGTCTATTCCTGTAAATTTTATTATTTTTGTCGTTGGATCAAAATATCGCAAGTTTTACGTCTGGCTGCATGTTTCGCCGGCGAATTGATGGAAGTCTAAAATAGTGAACGTGAGGTCGATTATAATTATTTAGATTTAATTTGAAGCGAAAATAAAAAATCATTCGCCATGGCGAGTGTTTCATATCAGATAGCAAATCTGCTAGAGAAGGTAAATAATAGATTTATACAATTTGATTTCTGAGGTGTTGTGAATGATTATTTTCTATTTTATGCTTATGTGATAAACGCTGCAAATTTTCTTTTTTTCTTTCAGATGACATCAAATGATAAAGATTTTCGTTTCATGGCTACAAACGACTTAATGACAGAGTTACAAAAAGACAGTATCAAACTGGACGATGATTCCGAAAGGAAGGTCGTCAAAATGCTTTTGAGATTATTAGAAGACAAAAACGGAGAGGTCCAGAATTTAGCTGTCAAATGGTAATTTCTTTTACAATTTCACGAATATCTTTATTCTGTTCTGTCATCTTGGGGATATTCCTGATAGCAGCCTTTACCAAGTCATACTTAGGTTAGGTATGCATTTGTTTTTTTTTTTTTTGTACTGTCTGTGATTGATTATAACAGCTGTAACCTTGTCGAGAGTCCCGTAGGCCAAAACATATTTATTTACAAGTCAATAAAATCGTGTTTCTATACTGGATGAGGTATTTGGAAAACAAACACATGGATGACAGTTAAAATAGTAATGTCTTAATAAATGCTTTTTTAAGTTATGCTGTTTCCCGCCTCTACACAACCACTGCGAAGTCTTGCGCTTTCAATATTTTAAATTGTTATATGCCATATGGAACAGATGATTAGTTTTTGAAATTTTCCATTATTATTTACCATAATTAAATATGCTTTCAGCCTGGGCCCCTTGGTAAATAAAGTGAAGGAGTACCAAGTGGAGTCCATTGTGGAGGCCCTGTGTGCCAACATGCTTTCGGATAAGGAACAATTGCGCGACATTAGTAGCATCGGCCTGAAGACTGTCATCTCGGAGCTCCCCCTGGGCTCCAGCGCGCTAGCTGCCAATGTTTGCAAGAAGATCACCGGTAGACTCAGCAGCGCTATCGAGAAGGTGACCATTCATGCAGACGATGTTGAAGGCATGAGCCGTGAACCTTGTCCATGTTATTAAAACAGAGTCACTCTCAAAAATGAATTAATCTAAAAATATTTTTTTAACTCTACGGCCCACCGCCAAATATATATGTCGCAAAAAACTTTCCTCCGAGGCTAACGGTACAATAATCCAGTTTGATGTAATTTATTTATCTGACAGGTTTGGTATTTTATCCTAGCTTTGTGTGGCAACTGCCGGAGACCTTCATATAATAAAATTGTAAATAGTTTAGGATTTGAATAATAAGTATAATTATCATGCTTCATTACTGCATCTATTTACTAAACAAAAAAGAATATAACAAAAAATCAACAATCAAAACATAGTAATAACATCGGTTTGCAGCAAAATTTTGTTCACAAACCCATTTTGAGTATAAAATTCATTGTAAAACTTCATTAACCTGTTAATTGCCCAGTTGAAAAGTCACTTGTCATCATATTGCTGACAAAATTCTTAGTCGAAAGTAGGAAAATACCCGATTTTTCCAATTTTTGTTTTATGATAAAACCATGAAAACGTGTGTATAACTAAAAAAAAAAACTAGATATTACTTAATCATAAGCGTCCATTGACCGTGATTTCGTATGGTTTTAAGATGAAAAATGTTTATAATCTAGGGTAGTGTTGTTAGGTCATAACATTTAGAAATTTTTTATTTATTGTGTATTTGTTTCTTGGATTTCAGATTTTACTAACACTAGTATTATTTTGATCTTTACCTACAACATTTTATTTACACTGCTTAATCAGCATTTCACATCACAATTACGTACACATTGCACTTATATAGCACTAACGACACGCATAAAATGATGCCACGGCAATGGCCAATTCTGCCTAACGACGCATTCACTGTATGGTATACAATGCGTATTTTTATTAATAACTAAAAAAGAATATCTCATTCACTTGAATTACTTACCAACAAAAACAAGAAATATCACAAACATACATCAAAATCTAACTGACAATTTACTCAAATTTGAAAGTTCCAGATACTTTCCAACTTACTGCGTAATTAAATCACGTGACATTGCGTTCTCTGTCATCGATATAAGAGTGTGTGTTAGATTTTTAAATATAATTGAGATTCCGGCCATTTGGATATAAAAAATCTGTATGGATCTGAAGTAATTTGTGGTGTGCGTACTTGAGTTGAAAAATATGTCTGGGTCACCGTGTGATGTCGCTAGTGGAAAGAATAATTTGGTTTAAAATCCGATACATGGAGCCCGTGACGTCACCCGTTATTTACTGTCGTATGTAGATGACACTGGCCTGGTGTATTTGCGCACTATCACATAGGTGTCATGCATAGACGACTCCGGCCTTCTGGCGTATTCGCGCTTTGTTGTATATAGACGACGCTGGCATTTCCCATGTTAATTTGAAATTTATTATAACATGAAATTATTCAAATATTTCACAACCCAAATATGTATCAATTCTTATAAAGTAATTTGTTATTTAAATATGCAGGAAAAATTAATAATTTCAAATAATTCTGAGTTAATCATAAATCAATACATTTTTACATGACATGCATAATAAGAAAAGCATGGAAACATAATCAAAACATTAAAATAAATCAAAATTTACAACATATTGCTGCAGGTTGGCACTACGACTGTTCTTCAATTATCGGTTGTTTTGTGGATATTTTTGATGTTATTTTAAAATGAGGTGTTTTTTTTATTTTATTTTTTGCCTTTTTATACATTGCATGTTATAATTGTTATCTATTTAAATAAAAATTAATGTTTGTTTGTCTCGTATGCGATTCTTTACCGTTCATCCGATTGCGATGAAATTTTGGTGAGTAGTTGTGCACACGCCTGCGAAGGTTTCTGAATTAGTACAATCATTTTACAATAGGTGATGCGTGAGTCGTTTCAACAAATGTATGTTTTTCTTATAGTTTATGGCCAAAAACGAAATACCAGGTGAAAAGACAACATATAATTCCATCGATACTGTAATGAATCCAGACAAATTTGTCAATTATCCAACTGAATTCTTAAATTCGCTGATTTGCCAAGCATGCTGCCGCACTTTTTAACATTGAAAATTGGCGTACCTATCATTTTTCTCTGAAATATAAATCCACCACGACCTTGCAACGGTACCAGGCTTTTAGTGAAAAAGATAATGAACAATATCATCCAAGCTACAATTTTAAAGGAGAAGATGTACTGTTGCCACGCATCCTAATGATTCCGACAGATATGCCATTCGAATTTAAACATCTGCAGTTTCCGGTGCGACTCGTATTTGCAATGATTATCAACAAAGCACAGGGATAATCGCTGCAAGTGCGTGGATTAAATTTGGAAAATCCATGCTTCTCACATGGACAGCTGTATGTGGCCTGCTCATGCATTGGAAAACCTTCTGATTTATTTGTATACGCACCAGACGGAAAAACAAAAAATATTGTGTATCCAAAAGCACTTCAATAGTAAATTCTCAAAACATTCTCAATTTCTTGTTAATTCAAACTATCACAATATTATTTTTTTTGATATTTAGTCAAAAAGTATTATTTTCATATCAAATTATTGGTATATGTATTACATAAATTGAAGAATATATATTGAGTAATCCCAAATGTACATCAATGTCTTAGCAGCCTTTAAATTATATTGAAGTCATCAGGCTTGGGTTCATAATCATAATTTATTTCTTTATAAGATCACAATATATCAAGAGGTTTTTATTTCTTGTGTACGATTTCTGTTTTTTCTAATTTAATTCTGTATAAGAATATGATTTATACATTAAAAAAAAATTACAATATCAGCAATATGTAGGTACATGTTCACTATAAAATTACAATATCAGCACTATATGAAATACATACAATTTATTGTCATTGTTTACTCTATCCTAATATTCCTTAACAGCTAGCTTTAAGGACGCACATACATACTTTCATTTTTCCAGTTTGAAATTTGAGAATTCTATGTGAATTACATAGTATTTGAAGATGGAGCTGATAGTTAAACTTCTAATAAATGTCACCTAAATAATTAATGACATAATTTGTTAAGTAAATCATGCAAGAGAGGAAGGTTTGAATAAAAAGAGAGGACAATAAAATGGTAGATTTTCTCGTATTCAAGACAAGCTGACAGAATAAAATTAATATTGTGTAATGAAATAATAAATGTGTTGTCATTTGAATTAATCCATCGAAAATTAAATAATTTAATGAAGTACCTATGTACAGGATTTTTAAACTCATACAAGATAAGATTTTCCAAAATATTTACGCAACTTCAGGAGTCAATTTGTTTCAATAACCAATGTTGTATAGTAAAATCCCGTTTATTTGAAGTTAAGGGGACCGAAAATCAAGAAAAGAGTTTGAATAATGACTTACGGTAATGAAAATAAAAATTTCAAAAATTTGATTTTTTTAACATAATTTTTTTAATTCCAACTCGTAATAATTATAGATACCTAAATCCACACATTTAAAAATAATAAACAAGTTGTCAAAATACAGCATAAACAAATCAATAAAAATAGAAAGTTACGATAAATAGTTTTTAATAACATAATAACGACATATTTGTCGAACTTGTTAACACTGTTATTTCTCTGCTGTATTGAAGTTAGCAACAAAAGTTTCCAGTGCTTTTAAAACGTTTTGTGGTGGTCGCGGCGGCATTTCGCACTCGCCTGTGAGGTCTTATTGTTTATCTTCTTCACTCGCCGCTTTTTTTATTTGTCATCATATTTAATATTGTCGACAACATCATTAATGGAGTCGCGTATTCTTCTGTTAATTTTGCTTAAGATAATATTTTTTGTCAATCTCTTGTATTACTCATTCGATTTTTTAGCCTCTGTTGGTGTTGTGCACGTTGTGCAGTTTTGCATTGGAGCTATTTTCGAGAAAATAGTATATATCAGTCAAAATCATTTAAATGTTTTAATTTAAATTTAATGAAATATGGATAAGTCTGGGGAACTCAAACCACGCATTCACGAATTTCAAAATGTCTAACATGTAAATATTAGAGAAATACAAATGATTGTTTTTACACAATATGTTAATTAACAAGATGCAAGATCTGAAAAATGCCAACCACGTATTTTTCAAAATGCCTTGACACTAACTTAAATACAAAGAGATATGTATGTATTAAAATGAATACAAATTAAATAATTTATAAAATAACGAAAAGGGAATTTTACTGTATTATTATCTAAATCAGTTCAGTTTTTCCATATCAATAATTATTTTTAATACCTATAAATACATTTGGAGATCAGTCCGAGTACCCAAATATCAAAATTATTGTCAGATGCGTTTGTTGATTTTCTTTAATATTATCCTTTTTGTTAATATTTATTTATTATTATACATATTTAAAACATCACATTGGAATTGAGACGTGTTGTTTGTCTCATAATTACAAATACAATACTAAATATTATATACCGAATATTAAAACACTGACAAATTCCCAAAATTAAGTACATAAAATGTTTACTATGTTCAAGAAAACACTGTTTTCCTTTAAAATCATTGTAAAACCGTCTAATTGATCAATTTTGTGAATAAGTACAATACTAATTCATATTATAGCTAAAATATATCTTATAGGCATGTTTAACTAAAAACTAAGGGGGTGACAAATTTCACATCCTTAAAATGAACACTAAAAGAATCACTTATATAAGACTGAAAATATATTATTTAAAAACTAATGATTATGGTTTTGAAATAAAAATTGTTTATATCCCCCAAACCATTGTAAATACAATATATTTGTTCAAATTGCATGTTTGAATAAATGCAATGTATTAAAGCAAAAAAAAAAAAATTGCAAATTTAACACTTTATAACTCAATTAACTTTTAAGGCAAATCGGTTGGAAATGCAAGCCAAATTCAGCGACGATGGCACTTTTACTCGCAACTTCTCTTGTATTTATAGAATATTTTTCTATGAAAAGTTATCAAATATAATTTATTCAATAAGTTCCATATATTTTGAAAACGCACTAATCAAGCCAACATTGTTTAAGAACGGAAGAAAATTGCTTCACTTTATTAATTTTTTCAATAATATTATAAAATAAACTATTATCTTTAATAAATATGACGTATTTTCAAATCAGTTAAATAGTTTACATACAATTAATATTTAAAAAAAAAATATGAACTTCATATTTTTCATTGCGTTTTCAACACTTTTTACATGATTGACAACTTTTTAACATCAATAAATTAAAAGAATGGACAAAAATTAAATATTATCCCATTTTACATTTAATCTCGACACAGTGTGTTCAACCACAAACCGCTCCATGCAGCTGAACTGACAAGACATTTTTTCGCGACAGACTCTTCTATAATTACACAATTTTTCATTATATTTAAAAAACAAATTACATTTCGTTGACAAAAAAAACTATTTAAATTTTTGCACCAAATTTTAATACCTTTATAATAAACTAGCGAGTACCCGGCATGCGTTGCAATGCCACTTAAAGAAAGAAAATGTTTGTATTTTAATTTTTACAAAATACTTTCAGCAAGAGGACGTGTCGGTGCAGTTGGAGGCCCTGGACATTCTGGCCGACCTCCTCAGCAGGTTCGGGAGCCAGATGATTACGTTCCATTCCGTGTTGCTTACAGCCCTGCTGC
This sequence comes from Eubasilissa splendida, assembly GCA_031772225.1. Taxonomy (NCBI): domain Eukaryota; kingdom Metazoa; phylum Arthropoda; class Insecta; order Trichoptera; family Phryganeidae; genus Eubasilissa; species Eubasilissa splendida. The sequence continues at coordinate 39,534,480 of CM062848.1, read as the reverse complement.
CCCAACTCGCCTCCCCAAGACAGGTCAGTCAGCCCGTGTATTCCCATTAGGTTAGACAAGTGTGATCCTCATCTGTGTTCTGATTCTGCCTGCTGTAGGATGAATAGAAAGTTGAATTTCAAATGGAACATGAACAGCCGCATACAGTAAAATATTTATCAGAATTTTGTCTCTCATCTCACCAGAATTCTGGTACCAACATATTTTTCATCCTAATGCTTATTAGAATTTCCTAATTTGATAAATAAAAATGAAAATTGGCTTGAAAACATAATTTTTTCATTTTAATATTTAACCTATATTTTCAGGCTGTGCGCAAGAGAACAATTGTGGCCCTGTCACATTTGGTCATGACCTGCTCCTCTCCGCTCTATAACAAGCTAGTAGACCATCTTCTTGATGGATTGGGAGCCAACTCCGCAGCAAGTGTACGCCGCACACACATCCAGTGCATCGCTTCTATATGGTGAGTATGTAACGTTCATCCTCAAAGTTTGGACAGATTAAAATGCAATTAACTTTGATTTTGTACAATTTTGTTACAAGTGGATTAGGTAGACCCTTCCCACTCAGTTTGCTTAACAAACATATAAGAAATAATCAGCAGTAACATTATCCTTGATGATAGACCTTGCAATGTCTAATGATAAAATGGTATAACAAATTTCTAAATGCGGTAAATATATAATTTTAATGATCTTTGCCAGCTAGCTTTAAATGAATTATTTTGAACTTGGAGACCATAGGTCCACCATTTGTACCATAAATATAAGTATTCCGCATTGTGTGTAGCCGTCAGGCGGGGCACAGGTTCGGCTGCCAGCTGTGGCGTGTGGCACCCCTGGTCCTAGCTCACTCCTCGGAACCCGACGAGGAGCTGCAGGAACACGCACTGCAGGCGCTGGAGGCCTTCGTCCTCAAGTGTCCCAAAGAAGTCACGACACATATACCCACCGTAAGTTTTTACATAATTTCACATTAAAGTTATTTTTTAAATTCAAATCTGCATTAATTATTATAATGATGTACAGTAAAACCTCGTTATTGCGAAATCCAAGGCCCCAAATAAAAATTTTGTAATAACGAATTCCCACATATTGTGAAAAAAAAAATTTTTTTCCTAATACAGTGAAACCCTCTTAATACGATCACTTTTAATACGTTTTCACGCCTAATAGGATTACATTTTTCGGTCCCGAAAAAGTCCCATACAAATTACATATTTTTTTTATGCTTAATATGTGTTCCAAATAATAAGTTTCCTGCCTAATGAATTAAAATATTTCTGACAGAACTCAATTTATCCATACAAAATGTCCCTTGTAATACGTTTTTCGCAGAAATTTTTTTGTTTTACATTTATAAAAATGAAAGTGGTATTCTTTCAATGGGTGCAATAAAATGAACTCTCTTTAAATGGGTTTTGCAGAGTGTCATAAAAGTTTATCCATTTGCAAAAATGGTAATATTTGAATAGGGCAATAAAACATACTACCAAAACAATAACAAATCCCAAAAATCAACAAAACAGAACCGCCCTCATAAACAATACATTCATCACATACAATACAAATATCAGAGCCGCATTGGTAATTTTATTTTATTTCCACTAATATCTGTCTTTAAACATTCTTAGAAACATAGGAGGCAGAAAAACCCTTAGAATACACAACAATTCACTTGACTCTTACGACGATCCGCATTGAATTAGGCCTCATTTTATGACAAACTTGTCTTTTCAGATAACATATAGATAAAATAACAAAATATGTAGTACATTAACATTTTTATTTTCATCTGTTTGCCCGTATTACCCTAATTATGTTTGGCCTGAACCTTCAATTTATTTCGGGAATTCCAGTATCGAATTGCTTTGTCAAATTTTGAGTTTATAATGAATGAATAAATTTTGTGTAATCTTATTATGTATACTGATTGGAACGCTATATTTTAGGGGTAGATACATATGGATTAAAAATACGTGCTTAAAATGTTGAAGCTGCGAGTGCTGTTCCCAATCTCAATCATATCAGAGATACGAGTGTTTTAAAAAATCCTAGTTATGCGATTATTTTGATTAATTGAAATATTTTATTGATTCCAAATTATATATTAAATACAAAAAATAACTAATGGGAACTTGTCAACCGAGGCGCACCATGAAGTCCCGGTATCGACACCGATGTACGAAAGTGAGGTCTGTAGCTGACAGAAGAGGAACGAAAGTAAACTGAATGCAGTGAAAATGAGATCGCTTAGGTGTATATGCGGCAGATCCATTTATGACAGAGTAAAGAATGAAGAAATAAGGAAAGAATGTAAAGCTGATCTTGAAATGAGCATTTATTCACGTTTAATTGAATTTCTGAGAAGTACATGTGAAATGTAATGTGTTCTCAATGATATATACATCAAGTAAAAATATTATGTGATAAAATGAACCATTAATACTATTCTGGATAATATACTCTTCCTAACACTTCAAACAATGTAAAGCAGATCTTAATATAGTAAGTAAGATTAAGAAAGGATATTTAGGTGGTTTGGTCATATGGAACGGATGAATAAGGAGATAATGATTAGATAGATATATGACGCAAGTATTGATAACACCACAAATAGAGGACGTCCGTGGAAAACTTGGCACGACCAGGTAAACCAGATACTGGAAAATAGTTATGTTAGAAGCCTCAATAATCGACGAGCTTGTATGAGAAGGTGTATGTATGTGGATGAGGCGAGAATTGTGTTTCAGGACAGAAGAATGTGGCGCTCTATCCTCTATGCCTACTCCTATGAAATGGCATAATGGTAAGTTAGTTAGTTACAAAAAAAATAATGGTCATTGAGCTTTGAGCAGCCAGACTATTTTTTATTAGATAATTTATGGCCTGAAGCAATTATAACGGAATAATAATAATAATGGATCAATTTCGCAAATGTTTATTTCAAAGTAAATTTATTTGAAGCTTAACATGACTGTAAAAATCTCCTAATAATTTTTTCTGTAACGGTTGTAACGAAAACTTTTTCTGCTGTTTTTTTGAAGTTTTATAATTCAGGACAAGTTATTAATTTTTGACAGACCTTATTAGATTAGGTTCTTCAGCACCTACCTTATTTTGAAGTTGCAAGCTCAGTTGGATAGAACATTTCTCTTTCGTCCCAAGTTTACTCGGAGTCCGACTCAATATATGTTTTTAGTGGTCAGGGTATCGAAATAAATAGGTTACAGTTACAGTTACAGTTAGTACAGAATGACATATTCAATTTAGGTATCATGAACAGAACATGGACAGTATAGCATTGAGATGTTTATGGTAATGGAAAATTACATATAGCATAATTTAGAAAACACAATATAAGGAAAAGGTATTTTTGAGTGTGCGGTATTGAGGCCGTCACATCACATTTGTTACAATTATAATATTATTAAACAGAATTTACGTGTTGTCTTTGGTTAAATAGAGAGTAATATTTATTTTAATCTTATTTTTTAACTGAGGACTGGTTCATATAAAGTTGTCCCAGGTGTGTTATATCAGAAAATGGACACCGGGGAAACACCGAACCGATATTAAAATCTTAGTCGACCTAGTCTAATTATTATACTAGATCAAGGGTTGCCTTATCGGGAAATAAAAGTATGAGATGTACTTGCTTGTATGTAACTAGCAGTGCTCCGGTTTACAAATAATTATTACTTTTCTTATTGAAATTGAAAGTGACAAAGAGTTATAGACAACACCATAATCAAAGGTAGAAATAAAATTTATTACGGAGAGAAGTAAAGTTCGATTAAGTAAATCGGTGGTTATTATAATTTCTAAGGCGATCGAAGATAATTTTTCACTGTCAATTGGTTTTCCAAAATTTACATACGCAGAAAATTTGAGGAATCATCACTGTCTGCGAGAGTTGAAAGATCCAGATTAAAAGATTTCGACGAGGTGAAAGTTTACAGGAAACGCTGAACACTGGGGCACACGATACCTTTGTTGTAGACGTGGATCATGGTGACGGCGTATCTAATCACCTCGGACTTCGCAACTATTTTGCAACTAACACCGATTTTGAATGACCAATTAATATAAAAATGAGTTAAGTTTGACTGTTCATAAATTAACACTTTTAAAAATTGTGTGAAAAGACAACTGCATTAAATAATAATGGAGGTTGCCGACTTTGCAACTAGTACCCTAGTTCACAAAATTATTTAAACATAGATTATTTATAACTTTGTTTTAAACCACTTTTATGAGTTAAATTTAATACACCAACCGATTTCGGAAAATATCTTTTCCTTCATCAGAATGTCAAATAAACTAAGTAAAACCATATTTTTTGCATGAAAGAAAAGGTATTTTTCGAAACCGGTTTATGTATTAATTTAACTCATAAAAATATTATTTTTAATTATTATGTTCGAAATCTGATAACATCCGTTTTCGGAGAAACCATGAGGAACAACTTTCATTGGGAGCTGTTTCATTTTAATTACTTCTGGTTCAGCTTTGATTAATATTTCTTGACAAGTAAAATAACCAAATTATTTATTTTAATAACAAAACAGAGCAAACCACAGGGCACTGACAACTGAATTAACATAACCGGCTGACTATTTCTTTGTTTGATTTTTTACGTCAGCACAAAATAAATAAACAAAGCAAAAATAATGTCATCATATTAGTGATTAAAAAATTTTAATCGTAATTAAGGCCAAAAATACTATTAATGTATTTTTGTAAGTTCGGACCTGCCATCGTAGATGTCAATGCCAACAATAATTTCCCTGAACTGAGATTCAGTAATGGCGAGTATTCCATGCCTCAATTACACTGATCAAGGCAATATGTCGAGTGTACAGGTTAATTATATAAAACTTATCAAAAGGGATAAATTTTATATATGCAGTCCAACAAGTTTTCATTTATAAACAGTACTTTTTTAAATGTGCATTCGTCAAGTTGGCCAGGAAGAGATGCGATCGTCTTGTCGTCCAAACAATTTTACATTTTATAAAAAGTATGAACTTTCGTCGGACTTACAGGCGACGTATTTTATCTCCTGATAACTTTTACCTACCCTTATTCTACTATGAAACGCCAAATAATTTGAATTTGAAATCATTTCATGTTTTGGTCTTATTGTCAGTGGTTCTACTTTTACTCTTTGCTACGTCAATTTATTTTATTTAGGTAGATACTTTACGGGTTTAATTTTAATTTTGTTTTATAGTTATTTTTTTTATAATCACTTTAGTAGTAGTTTTTTTTTTCAATTTAGATAGTAATTTTTTTTATAGGTATATAATAATAATTTTTTTATAAATAAAATATTTTCATTTTTTAATTATCGTAATGTTAGTAAAAATACAATATTAGATTTTATGGTCAAATAAAGCATAGAAATATTGAAATCACTGTTAATAAGTTTTCCTGCTTAAGATTTTATTTGACGGTCCCTTGGAAAACTTATTAAGAGGGTTTCACTGTATGTAAGTTCCGCAAACATGACACCCATTGTCAGATTAATATGTTATATTTATTTTAACAATTGCTCTATAGGTATTTGATCGACTATAATATTTGCATATTTGGAAATTTTGCATATTTGATAATTGCAAACGCGGGTTAAAAGAACTAGGATCATCACGAACATAGTGCGGGGAATGTTACTAACCATTAGATCGATCATGTTGGCCAAATTTAGATATTAAGCGTAAATTTAGACAAAGCGTACAAACTGATAATAAGCGTATAAATTTTCATAACAGAATTATTCATAAAATAAGTTGTCATTTACGTAGTGCATATCCCGAGTACGACTCTGTGCGTCGCATCGCCGTTGTCTGCGCGACAGTCTCGGGGACGGCCTCACATCGGAGGATTCAACCGGGCCGAAGGTTCGACCCTCTGAGATTCTTCGGTACAAACAGTTGAGAAATATAAATAATTCAATTATAAATAATATTTAGTAGATAACGGATTTCATCACAACAGATAAACAACATCTTGATTAAAAAATGTGAAAACTCACCAATTCACAATGTTTTTCGAAAAACTTTTTTACACTAAAATTGTATAAATAAAATTTATAAACAGGGTTGTCACAAGTTCACAAAATAACATTAAATGTATTTATTTTTAATCCATATTGCAAATGTTGAAAAACTTTTTTCAGAAAAATGAAAATTTCATTGACAGTTGTGTCGACCCATTGCTCGATTCTGTAGCTTATTGACGAACTTTTATTTTTTATGCATTTATATTGCCGGTTAGTTTCAGTAACGATTAACTCTACTAATTTTTTCTTTAATTCTACCTCTTGTACACATTCATCATAATTTTGATTCCTCTTTTTCCAGCGCTAAATTGTGCGCTTGCGGTAAAAACGAATCACTGTCCCAATAAAAATACGGGCCTTCTTTCAACATAATTAGTTGAACCAATGTTATCTTCCTCAATATTTGCCGATTCAGTATTATCTTTGCTGATATTTACCAATTCAGTATTGTTTTCAATAGGCTCATAAATCTCTGGCAATTTAAATTCCACGTCACTGTTACCAGATTCAGCAGTTTGAAGGAGTTCGTACTCTTTATATCTAAAGTGTACAATTATTTACCTTACTATCTTCCTTATTATACACTAATACTCAAGAAAATAGTTAGAAAATCTGACCAAATGGTACAAACATAAACGAAGCAACTCTGAGATAATAGAAGTCACTACACAATAATTGTTGAAAAGTTCATTATGAATCTTGAATAGTTATTTATATTAATAAATTACACAAATATCTTAATATTATGCACGAAAATAAAACAAAAACTGGTGAAAATTTAATTCCAACTAAAAAATTTCCAGCAAAAAAAATTGCATTCTTCGAACATAGAAAACGTATGTAGTCGCTTGTGAGAATCTCCCTAGAAAACATTGAAAGTTATGACCCTAGCGCTATTTACTATTTAATAGAACGCTAAAAGATTTAAACCAATTGAATTGTCCCAGCAAACCAATTGTTTATTCCAGCATGATCAGGTTAACTATGCCCGTCTCGACACAGAATTTCTCTAGTGAGACGGGCACAATCCAAACATATTTTTACATTGTATTATATAGTTACAAATAAAATAAATATGGGATATAATATAATAAGGCATTCTGCAAACAAAGGAGGATTTCCTGTATAAAGAAAACTCTGAATAATCTATTTTGTATTGTTTCAACAGATAAGCAAATTGATAATAATTAAGAAATTAAATTATAAACATTTTATGAAACAAAAGATAAATATGAATTAAATATATTAATTAGAAATATATACATATAAAATCAATTCTATTGAAAAATACTATTGTTGCGCCACAGGGATTTGAACCTGGATCTCTTTTTTATTTTCTCCAGCTGGTCTAGATAATACCTGTTTTTAGAGGCGTGAATATGTGTATGCTTCAGAGCGTGAGAAGGGTGCCATGTCATTTTAACCTATTTAAACAATCTGCAATAAATCCAACCTTGAACAATGTGGAGATTATGCCAAATGGCTTTATAAGGGCCCATTATGATCCCAAAGAGAAGTTTTACAAGGGCGCAGCGGGCTGCCCGTGCCGACCGGCCCGCTGCGCCAAAGCAATAAAACAATTGAAAAGCATGTAAAAAAAAAATTTTTCGTTATATATTTACGTAAATCTATCGGTATTTTTTCGTACAGGACAAAAAAAAATTTATTATATAAAATGATTTGTGTGAAAAATTGATTGTAAGGATTTAATTTTGAAAAAAGTTTCAATATACGTGATTTTTCAGTATAGTGGGGTTCGTTTTAACGAGGTTTTACTGTATTTTGAAAAATATTAATTCTTCAGGACGTTGATAGTAGACGATAGATTAATGTTTGACCTTCCCAGATTACCCAGCTGTGCCTGAAGATGATGGTGTATGACCCCAACTACAACTATGAAGGTTCGGAGGGGGAGGGAGAGGGAGAGGTTGAGGGAGAAGACAGCATGATGGAGGAGGAGGGTGTGGGGGAGGATGAAGGCGGCGCAGACAGTGAGGAGTACTCAGATGATGACGACATGTCCTGGAAGGTGCGGCGAGCTGCCGCCAAGTGCCTCGAATCTGTCATCAGTACTAGACACGAGCTGCTGGCCGAATTCTATAAGACTGTTTCTCCGGCACTGATTGCTCGATTCAAAGGTAATGAATAATCGTACATCGGCATTTCCCAATCCTTTCATTCTGAAATTTTGCACAGTAATCAATTACAAAGATATAATGACCCACAGTTCTTTGGCCACGATTTTAGGAAATGACTACTTGATCGCTAATTATCATCATGTTATGTTAACATAACTCTTAAGAGAGTTTAGAAAGTTTTCCAATAATCTACTGATCATATACCAATATGCACACAGTACTAATCTGGCATATAGCAGACTAAAATTGAGAACTGAAATTGTAAACATAGGAATGCATGCAGTCTTTAAAAGCAAATTAACCGTGCCACTTTTAAAATTTTATATTAAGTTTTATCTCAATTGTTCTACATTATGTAATTATGAATAATATTTTAATTATATAAAATTGTATTGGTAGTTCAGAATTCATCTTTAACAATGCCCTCCCACATTGTATGTACAGTAAAACTCCATTAATTTGTATTTTCATACTGAAACATTTCAGCTTTTTATATGTCGAAATGTTTATCAAATTTTTCCTGAATAAGGAAGGTATGTGGCGACGTGGAGAAAATCAAGTGATTCACCCGTGCTTGATGCAACAAAATTATATGCGTTTTAATTTGAGCAGTCAAACTCACCTTTTCCATCAAAATTGGAATATTTAAAAGCCCATGAAAAATAATGAAAATCTTCGTACTTCGTTGAAGCCTATTATTTTCCCACGATTTTTCAAGCTCAAACCCAGAGGTATTCGGGATTCAAATTTTCCCACTAATTTTATCTTTGACATCAATTTTTGTCAGTTTTTAAAATAAGCTCAATTTTTTCAAATGGCCAAGGATTTACACGAATTACAAGATGCTGTTGCCGTTTTAGAGATCGAAACACGAAAAAAAAATAGTATAAAATATGTTATATACAACGGTTTTAGATTGCAATATTTCATGAACAAAAAACAGATATAAAGTCAATAGAACTATTACACACAATTAATTTAAAAATTACGAGATTCAATGAAAATTGTTCAAGTTGTTTTAATAATGAGTTACAAGGGGCAGTAAAAATACATAATTTGCTACACGCTGAGAATCACTGTTGAAATAACAACAAATCTTATAAAACGCACATTGCAGTTTGGTATACATACGGTATGATATAATTCAGTTCGGCTTTGGTCCTGCGAGCTCTGACTGCGCCGTTATTGGTTAATGGGCGGAGCTAGCTACATATGTTCACGAAGAGATGATGAATGTGTGTTGTGCGAGTTTGGATTTAAAAACATGTGAATATACAAATTACGTAAACAAATTATTTACTACAGGTATAAAAAATGCATATTATTTAAGAATAATCAGGTTTTTCGAATTATCGGTAGAAATTAGTAAGAAATGTAATTTTTGGTGTAAAATTTTAAAAAAAGTGAATTACGTGAAAATACGAAATATGGATACATGAATTAACTGAGTTTTAATGTACATTGTAATAATAAGAATATTAAAATAGCATGCTTTGTGCTCACAATGTAATTTTTTACAAGCGTTCCTCATACTAAAATTAAAAATTTATGTTAATTTTTCATTTGTTCAATAAATTGTTTCTATTTTAACTCAGAGCGTGAAGAAAACGTTAAGTGCGATATATTCTCCGCATACATCGCCCTGTTGAGGGCCACACGCCCTTCGGCCGGGGCGCAGGCGCCCTCCGCTGCCGAACCTCCCCTTCCCCCAGACTCCCCACTCGCCCTACTGCAAGATCAGGTAATTTACCAGCTGCATAAGTCTTTTCTGACTTCTCGAGTACTCAATTCGCTTACATTGAGTTCACAAGTGAAATGTTATTTCTGTACCAGGTTCTTAAGGTAGAAAGCTGAAGATAGTGTAATGATATCATTACAGTTAATGATGATCATTTTACAAATGTTAAATGAACTAAATCAGCTGATTATTCTTTGCTTGTTCTATCCACCTTGGTTTGCCTTTACAGCGGGTGGTTGCATAGTTGCACTTACCGTGGAAATCATTTACATTTCATTAAGTTAATTGTTAATTACGTATTGCGATTCAAATTATTCTATTAACAAGTTATAAATAATATGTTTGTTTGTATTTTATTGATATTATCATGAGAGAAATCATTACGGCATTCATTAGCGCCCTTTTATAATCAAAATATAAATTAAGTAAATATATCCGGAAGAAAAGAATGAAGGTCGCCTGTAAGCTTGGACTACCTTCTGATACCTTCTTCCCACAGTGACCTCTGCAAACCTAGTTGTATGATGTTTGAGTACACTCGTACAGTTATACAGTTGCAGTACATTTTCTTTTTTAAGCCCTTCGGAACAAACACAATGTAACAATATTGTGCTATTAAACAATATTGCAGTATAGGTAAAGCCTAATGATGCGTATATACAGACAAGACTTTGAATGTCACATGTGTAGTTGAGTGCGGAGTGAGCTAAGATTCATTGTCTACAGTATTTTATAAGTAGACTAGAAAGACAAATCTCTAAGACAAGGAATCAGTTTCATCTGTATGCATGCGGAATAAGAGCACAAAAAAATTGTTTAACATTTAATACTGCAGTTGAGTTAAAACAATATTGGACAATGTAAAATATCTTGTAGCTGAATAAAAATGAAATAACTTTTATCAAGGTGGGCAGCGTGGTGAAGGGTCTGCTGCCTGTTTTGCGCGGAAGGTCAGTGCGTGCGCGGCAGGAGGCTCTGCTGCTGCTCCGGGAGCTGCTGGCCGCACGGCCTGCGGCCCTAGCTCCGCACGTGCCCCGCCTCATCCCAGCTTTGCAATACTCGCTAAGGTACCTTGCCCCACTACCGAGCTCCCGAGTGATGAGACTAATGCATTATGTCTTATAGTCTTATAATGCTGTATTTTTGATACACCATCCCTTATCTTGTTGCGTTGTTTGTATTGTTATTAATTCTTAATAAAACTATTATTCAAAGGCAGTAAGGGTCCTCGTGTATATCAAATATTTAAAACCTTCTGATGAAAAATTAAAAAGTGACTTTAAACTTCAACAGATCACTTCTATTGTATATTGTATTTTGATGTTTGAATTGAAGTGGAGTCAAGTAATTGGTTTCCATTCCAAGTGTGCGCCAGATTGTTTGCAATTTCCCGTGCACATTCTGTGTGATTTAATATAATAGATACTTATAATGATTGATGGAATTACTATTTCAATATGAGAGATAAATTATTTTGATTTAACTTCCACCAGCGATAAGAACTCCTCGTCCAACATGAAAATTGACACGCTGGTGTTCGTGCAGTGGGTGCTGGGGGGGCCTTGCGGACCGGCCCTCAGGCCGCATGCCGCCACGCTGCTGCCTGCTCTGTTGGCCTGCGTGAAGGATCCATTCTATAAGATCACGGCGGAAGCTCTCAGAGTCATGCAGGCGCTGGTCAAGGTTATCAGACCGCTCAGTGAGTCTTCTTTCAACATTATTCTAGTCTTTATTATGACACTTATGTACTACAGAGTGTTTTTTTTTGTACCTATATTGTAACATCTGATCAAATTTATTTATTTAATGATAGAAATGTTTTGTATGTAATATTGCTTTCCATAACTCGATCAAAATGTGAATTTAGTTACAATAGGTTAGTAGTTGACAGATTAATTGATATATTTTATGAAATATTTTTGAACAATAATCCAGATGAGCCAGTGGACCTCACGCCCGAACTGGCCGCCTTCACCGCCCCCATGTACAGCTGCACCCTGGTGAGGCTGTGCGCTGCAGACATCGACCAAGAGGTAAAGGAGAGGGCCATCGCCACTATGGGGCAGTTGCTGAGTCACCTGGGAGACCAGTTGCAGGTACAAGATGCGCGCTCTCAACAGAAGTGGCATTCTTAATCTTGGACATTTTTAATCAAACAAATATAAATTTCAGTTAAATTAAAAACTACATTTTTTGTTTTGTCTCATGTCATAGGCAGAACTTCCGGTGTGCCTACCCATATTCCTGGAGAGGTTGCGCAATGAAATAACTCGACTGACAACCGTTAAAGCCCTGACGAAAGTAGCCGCTTCTCCATTGAGGATTGATCTGAGGCCTATTATGGTAACCTATTACTACTAAAGTACATTATTACGTTTTTTGTAAATATGCAATTTAATCAGTAATGTGTATTATTTTGTTTAGGCCGATGCCGTTCCGATCCTGGGATCCTTCCTTCGCAAGAACCAACGAGCCCTCAAGTTAGCCACGCTCATTCTGTTGGACACTTTAGTCAAGAACTATAGTAATGCTATGAATCCAGAACTATTAAATAAGGTGAGAATGGGGAATGACTAGTAAGCTTATCATCTTGATTTTACAGTTTTCTGAAGACTGAGCTATAATGCTACAGTTGTAAAATAGGGGAATATGTCATTTAAATAAGTAGCCATTCTCTTCAATTTTTATGAAAAACAAAGTTTAATAAAAAACATAACAGATAATAATAATCTTCTGTGCACAGTTTTCCAGACTATTCTGCCATATGTACCCGACGTTTTGGATCCCATTGCAGGGTCCATCAGGGCTGATGTTGCTTGTTTTTCATGTGTCATATTATGGATAATTTTAGCACTAAATTAAATGAAATTGAATCAGGACCAGCAAATTTTGATTGAAATTGCGAGAAAATGTAAAATTCAGGGTTCCACTTTAAAATGGTAAAGTTACTTATCTTGCATTGATGGTCTCCTGTTATGAACTAAATTGTATAACAGTCATAACATTGATTTAATTTGGTAGTGCCATTTTCCTAAAAAATTTCACCTCGAGAGCGCTTGATATTTTTATTGCAGGTGCTTGTGGAGCTACCCCCGCTCGTGAGCGAGAGCGATCTCCACATAGCTCAACTCACTCTCGGCCTGCTCTGCTCCGTGTGCGCAGCTCACCCCGTCACTATGGCTGACCTACACCGCACTGCCCTGCCACAAGTCTTGGCTCTCGCCCGCAGTCCTCTGCTTCAAGGTGAATAGGAACATTTTCACTTGTTTCGATGGGATATATTATTCCCAAGGTTGCTTTAGTCCACTTTACCGGGTGTGTGTGTCGTTAGACTAGAATGGTGACTCGCAAGATTTATGCTGCTACATCCGTCATGTTTGAGGAACTTTTGAACTCTCCAATTTCACCAGTTCACAGTTCCAGGCACAGCTGTATATCCTAATGAAAATGTTTTGTCTGCTCTTACCATCCTTAAGATTGGAATCATAATACAGTAAAACCTTGTTAAAATGAACCCCACTATACTGAAAAATTATGTATATCAAATTTTTTTTCAATATTAATTCCTTAATTAATTATAATGGCACCCTTCCCATGATCTGGAGCGTACACGTGTTCACACCTCTAAAAACGGGTCTTATCTAGACCAACTGGAGAAAATAAAAACCCCCAAAATTGCAATCGGCGCGTCATTCTTTAGGGCACGCGCGCGTCAGCTTTGTGCATGGTATCGCCCGCAAAGCTCCAGATGACTTCAATTCTTCAATCTTCACGTTTTATCTTCATTATCATTGTCAACTTATATCACTTTTTACATTATAACTGAACATTTATATCGATTCCAATGAACGGTAATACATATTGCATATGACATTTTTGTTAATGTGTTTATTTGACAATTGTTTTCGTATGTTTGTTTACCGACATTTATGTGTACTAGCATTCCGTAATTTATTCTTTAAAGTACATTTTTTGTATATTTTGTGGAATCCTAAATTGGCTTTAGATCGTGATAATTCCCTCAAAATTTTAACCGCCGACAAAAAACTATAATTCCGAATTCGTCTCTCCTCGATTTAAAGAAATAGGAAGATCGATTGACCAATGCGAAACTCTCAATGCTTGTAGCGGCTCTACAATTAAACACAGTTAAAATTGAATTTTGTTTTATATTTACATGACATTTTGGAATTTCCAAAAATATCCCCAAATTACCTTATATTGTTTCGTAAAATGTTTTTAATTTAATTTCTTAATTATTATCCATTTGCTTATCTGTTGAAACAACAAAACTAAATATATTATTCCGAGTTTTCTTTATACAGGAAATCCTCCATTGTTTCAGAATGCCTTATTATGTTATATCCCATATTAATCTGACAATGGGTGTCTTGTTTGCGGAACATACTTTAAATCCGCGCGACATTTATTTCTATGGCTCGCATGGAATATTCAAATGTTAGGAATTTTTTTCATTTTATATGGGAATTTGTTATTACAAATTTTGTTTTTTTGGTCCATTGGATTTCGCAATTACGAGGTTTTACTGTAATTGTATGATTCTCATTAGGATTAATCTAGTGTAGTGGTTCCCTGATGTAGGTTCCCAAATATAACAAAATGTTTTTATCACAAAGTTTTATTATTTATTATATACATATACATTATAATGTTGAATATTTACCAATCTGTACAATAGTTTTACCTCATTAATTTCTAATTTAATTTTATTATATATATTTTTATTTTATTTTTAGGGGCTGCATTAAACTCGATGTTGGAGCTGTTCCAGGCCCTCGTGAAGACCGGCCTTCCGGGATTGGGCCACCAAGACTTGCTCCAGCTTCTCGTGGCTCCGGTCAAACAGCTCGGGCCTCACAATGCTCTGCCGCATCTACACAAGCAGGTCGTGTGACTTGTGACTCACCCTTAGTGTATTGGAAGAAAAGAAAGAAGGTCACCCGTAAGCCTCGGCGACCTTCTGATACTCTCTTCCCACAGTGACCTCTGCAGTAGAACAGTTTTATGTTTATAAAGTATAAACTCAAAGCTACATTCTGCAGAACAATTCGATCCTCTTTATAGAGGAGAACGCCCATATAAAACATTAACAATTAATGTTTTATACGGGCGAAGATATCAACCAGACACCTCGTAATACATATTAAGTGAAGTGAATGATTGTTCAGATACTGTAAACAACGGTTGGTAGTTTTTGAGAATAGAATATTAAATCACTTACTTTGTTTATTTGAACATTTTTATTGACTTCTTTGAATCCAATAAGTAAAACATATTAATATTTTTATGAAATCCAATGTATTGAGGGTTGTGAAATCATGAACAATTTATAATAAATTATTCTTCAGGCATCACTGAGTTACTGAACCTGAAATCTATGTTATAGGCGTTCCATTCACTGGCCAAATGCGTGTCAGCGCTGACCATGGAGACCCCGGGTGAGGCCCTGAAGGTGGTGCAGCAGTTCCTGCACGACGCGCACTCCCCCGCTAGCGATGCCCACCACATGTTTGCGTTGCTGGGCATCGCTGAGATCGGGAGACACATGTCAGTACATATATATTTGTTAAATATTATATCTTAATTTTTAGCAATACATAATATCTCATATATTATTAATTAATGTTTATGGACATTACATTATTACATTAGCATATTGTTTGAGTATTCCACAGTTATCATTAAGCATTCATTTCTACAAGTATGTTAGAAAAATAATACGAGATCCCAGAGATATACATTTACAGTAAAATCTTGTTATTGCGAAATCCAAGGAACCAAAAAATAAAAATTTGTAATAACGAAATAAAAAAATGTTAAAAGATGAAAATATTATTTCACGCTTACAAAGTCGCGCCGCTGCATCTACCGTATGCGAACGGTTTTATGGCCTTTTCGGCGGTCTGCCGACAAGGTAGTAAAACAATTCAAACTTCTTCTTGGGTTCATAGTAGGCCCATAAAACCATTTGACATAATTCTTGCGGCGTTCACTTGGACACGTTTTACGTACACATACGCCTCTAATATGTATTGCAATCCCAGACCCAAACAGCTGGAAAATACAAAAATTAACAGGGACCCCCCGAAAGTTGCAGTATGTACTTATTGGGAATGTCAATCTCAGTGTATCGTCTGTAGAGTTAAGTTTGTTCCGCTTTTAACGCGATTATTGCGTGACCGAACTGAATATTTACATAAATTCATTTTCGTTTGACAATTATTTTTGTGTGAACTCGTCAATGATATAAATAATTCGTTAAAATATTTTATGGACTATTTTTGTAAAAACTTTTTTTTTCATTATATATTTATGTAAATGTATCAGTATTTTTTACATACTGGACAAAAAGAATTTCGTTATACATATTAACAAAATTTCATTATATAAATTATTTTTTATATGAAAAATTGTTTGTAAGAAATAAATTTTGAGAAAAATTTCGATACATGCCATTTTTCAGTATAGTGGGGTTCGTTTTAACGAGGTTTTACTGTATTATGATTCCAATCTTAAGGTTATCAATTGTGATTCAGAGACCTGAGCCCCATCAGTAGCCTGAAGGAGGTCCTGTTGGCATCCTTCTCGCCACCTTCAGAGGAAGTAAAGTCTGCAGCCAGTTACGCTCTAGGCTCCGTAGCCGTGGGCAACTTGCCCGAGTTCCTACCCTTCATCCTCAACGAGATCCAGGCCACGCCCAAGAGGCAATATCTCCTGCTGCACTCTCTCAAGGAGGTAAACATTATTTTAATATTTAGTTTGTGCTAATTCATATGGTTGTGGTTGTAATAATTGATTAATCATGGTGGTGTGTGCTTTTCTTAATGTCTCATTATCCTCTTCCCCCCAGATCATCTCTTCCCAGTCCTGCAGCCCGGCCGGAGTGGAGGCGCTGCGCCCCTTCATCCCCTCCATCTGGCAGCAACTAGCCGGTCACTGCCAGTGCGCCGAGGAGGGCTCTCGGAATGTGGTGAGTGGTTTACTTTGTAACGTGCGAGGCAATGTCAAAAAAACAACATAGACTATAAATGCTCGTGTCCGCAGGTGTCGGAATGCCTCGGCAAATTGTGTCTGCTGGAGCCACGCGCGCTGTTGCCCCGCCTTCAGAGCTTTCTGCAGGCCCCGGAGCCTCTTACCCGCACAACTGCCGTCACAGCCATCAAGTTCACCATCTCCGATCAGGTATAGTAACCCCATTTTATGAAAAAGAAAGACTGCCTTCTGTAAAAGTGAAATCGGTTTCAAATCTTTTTGTAATACATCCGACCACAGACTTAAATCATAATTTGTATGTCGGATATCACCGGTAATAGTGTGAATTCATTCGGTGCCCCTCAGCCTCAGGCCATAGACCCTCTGCTACGCGAATGCATGGGCGAGTTCTTGTGGACCTTGAGGGACCCGGACCTCGGTGTGCGGCGCGTGGCGCTGGTGGCCTTCAACTCTGCAGCGCACAACAAGCCCTCGCTGGTGCGGGACCTCCTGGATGACATTCTGCCGCAACTGTACCAAGAGACTAAAGTGAAGGTGAGTGCCGACGCTTGTAACGCATCGCTTGTGTTCATTGATTACCAGCATTGAACAAACTCCGGAGGTACCAATTATAATATTTTCTGGACATATTGCAGAAAGAGCTCATCCGCGAAGTAGAGATGGGTCCTTTCAAGCACACGGTGGACGATGGTCTGGACCTACGCAAGGCCGCCTTCGAATGCATGTACACACTGCTGGGGACCTGCCTGGACCGCCTGGACGTGTTCCTGTTCCTGCAGCATGTGGAGGGCGGCCTCCGGGACCACTACGACATCAAGATGCTCACCTACCTAATGACAGCGCGCCTGGCGCACCTCTGTCCCAGTGTGGTGTTGCAGAGTGAGTGCTCTCATTTTGACTGACACCGATCAGCTTGCGTATCTAGACCAATGTTAATCATTTATAATTTAAAATTGACTACTTACTTTTACACTTTTCATTACAGATTAGTATTATCTTTACAAACCTATATAATTGTCGCGAGACGCACGAGACATATTCTCAGAATAGATAGTATTAAATAATATATTGCCGGAAACTATTACTGCATATGTAAAACAGTTATTTTAGAATACCCATTCTAAAGACTTGTCTGGGGATGTTTGTTTATTCAATGTGATATCAGCACTTTCTGACGCTTGACTTTGTTTCCAGGGTTGGAAGGCCTGGTAGAGCCACTGAGGGCGACGTGCACAACCAAAGTTAAGGCTAATTCGGTGAAACAGGAGTATGAGAAGCAGGATGAGCTGAAGAGGTCAGCCATGAGGGCGGCCGCTGCTCTCTTACAAATTCCAGAAGCAGGTACTTGGAAACATTATTAACTGCGGTGTTTATTTTCATTATTATGATATTTTTAAATCTTTTTAAAATTGTTTTCGTACAATACTTTCACCTTTTATAGGGGATTATAAAGAGTTCACAATTTTATGGGCCCCTACTTTCTATGGGTCCATAAATATCTTATCTGAGTCATGGCATTATTTTAAAGAAGCACAATCTTTTAATTTTCTATAATTTATTTACACATTTATAAAAAATAATTATATCATTTTTTTCAATCAGGATTAGAAGTGTTTTACGATTTTTTATCCGTATTTTGAACATTGACCCGTATATAATTTTTTATTAATCTGTCTTTAAACATTACGTATCTTAATTGTATTTTTTTCTATTAATCTGTACTTTTATTATTTAATATCTCACGTTTTGTATCTATTATAATTTAAAGACGAATGCACATTGTTTACTTAATAATTTAATTTGTTTTTTCTTTATAAAATATTATGCGTATTTTTTATAATCTATATTTTCATTATAAAATATATAAACCAATTTGTGTGCTTTATTAATCATATTTTAAATTTTATAATGTATATAACGTAAAAATACAATCCGTGAAAATCATAATATTATATATTAATCTAAGAGAAATGCGTGCAAAAGTTATATTATTAATGCGTGATGCAGGCAGGATCATCATAAATTGGTTCGGTATTAGTAAAACAAGTCGTGCTTGGATCATCCTCAATATATATATTCAATTCGTGATCAGTCACGGCGGACGCAGTGTTAGTATTTGAATTATCAGTTAAAGTGAGTCACGACCTTGCTACTCGACAGTGATTGAATTTGGTTTTGTTAAACTTGATCACACTTACGACTCACGGCTAACGCTTTACAGCCACGCTGATATTTAGATTTTCGATATATTACAGACCGTGATTCCGCGCATGCATAAATAAACCGTGATCAGTCACAATATTGTAGATATTAAATATTGCATTGTAAATCGTGATTCAGCGCATGCGCATTTGAGATGAAAATATTTTTGAAGGAATGTGGTTATAATTTGCACTCAGCGCCATCTAGTGGATTCTACCAAAACGTTTTACTCAAATTTCCTGAGAAGTTAACCTTAAAAATCAACTTACATTTTTAAAGCGTCTATTTTCTTTGTGAAGATATTATTATTTATTTATTATAAATTTGACATATGATACTTGATTATGCTAGAATATGTTTTTTTACGCAAATGATATTTCAATAATATTTATAAATAAGCTCAGTTTTATGTTTTATTTAATTTTTTTATTTTGTGTATTGCAATATCGTGTTGCGCATGCGTATTAGTAATGAAACTGTAATCACAGTCACAGTTTTCATTCACTAATATATTCTAATACCAATCACAATCACATCCGTGAGTCAAAAGTATCAATTTTTCTCATCACTACCTCCCATATATGTATTGTAGGCCTTCACCAAAGCTGGATGTGGCACTGGTACATTTGTAGTCCATCCTGTCATAGCTTAATACTGTCACATCAGTATCAAGGAATCCCCCTACATTTTCATACATGGGCCGTTATGTGAGCCATTCGGCTATATGCTTCACTTCTTCAGGCGGTTTACCAGCCCATAGGATTCAAAGGGTTAATAAACTATAAAATGGATATTTTGGGTTTAGAAAAAATTCTAATTATATCAAATTTTTTACTAAACAGGATTTTACTATATTTAAGTTGGGATATGTATATACAGTAGAACTGCATTAATTCGAAGTTCAAGGGACCAAAAAAAATTGAAGTTGTATTATACAGAACCCCATTAATACGAAATTCAAGGAACTAAAAAAAAATTTACAAATTTCGCGATACAATTTCATAAAATATCGCAAAAGTCACGAAAATAGCCGCTAATTTTGTGAAAGCATACATATTATGGCATATTTCGTGAAATCGTCTCAAAAACGCAGTATTTATTATATTAATACAAAATACTGATGTACTACTGAAAATAATTAGTGTGAATATTAGATCTATTTCTCATAATGAGTAAAGATCCTACCTTAAAAATAATAAGAACAAATTTAAACATTTTTAATTGTCAGGCATGTTTCCTTGTCTCATTTTGTGAAGCTCGTCGTGGGATCACTCGAATAATTTCTTGTGAAATAATAAGATAAGTTAACAATAATGTCATTCAAGGAAAATGAAGACTATTATCACAACAAACACAATTATTAGATATACAATCGTTTATAAATACATGAAATAATACAAAAAGTTATCTCTATTCTATGATGCAAGCAGCCAACTGAAGAAGTACCCGGAATTCCCCAATTTTATCGTGACATAATTATATATATAAAGGAGCTTGCACACAAAGTAGGTTCAGCCGCGTGTTGTCAGCAGGTATTGCGAAATACATACACAAAGAACGCTTCACACGTGCGGTTTAGAAACCGTGCGCATTTTAATTTTTTTATAACTTACTCAAAATTTTTGAATTATGTGACATAAAATGTATAGATTTATGACACCAGGGCGATGCACAACCTTTGGATTTCTCTTAGGAGTTTGGCCGGTTGACATGCAAACTTTCTTTTCACGTTTTTGGAGAAAAGCCAAAACTCATCTCCTGTGACAAGTTTATCGAGGAACGGATTTTGTTAATTTCTCCGGAGCAAATTAGTAAAAATTTTGATTCGGTCGGCTTTGTTGTCTGAAAGATTGTGTGGGACCCGTCCGTTCAATTTCCACACCTTGCCGTGTTTTCAGAGGTGACCAACAATCGTGGACTGATCTATGTTGAAGTTCTCAGCCAGTGTCCTAGTGATGCATCTTTTGTCCTCTTTCACAGCCGCCAGAAGGGCCTGGTCATCAAAATCCTAAGATCGGCCCTTTCCTGACTTGTCGTCTAAGCCGGTATCACCTGCTTTGAAGCAGAAAAACCACTCCGGCATACCCTTTCACTAATCGTTTCTTCGCCGAAAAGATCGTCGAGATGGCGAAATGACCCATAATTGATAATTAATCATGTTTGCGACGTGCTTAACTTGATGTTTTATTAACAATTTTGTATCACCAATGAAACACTTAAAATAACAATAATGATAGAATTCTTTCTTAAAATTAAGAAATACTCATTTAAATTGAGACATTAACGGATGTAACCTAATCCTGAAGTTTATAATTTACTAACTTTGAGACATATAGAGTATGACTAAATTACGTTCATCGATAAATAGTCAATTTCCAAAAAAATAAATAAAGTTTTCTTTTAATAACTTTTCATATCCTGGTTTATTATTTATTAAATAAATAATTTAGTTTTGTGTATTTTAAAAAATATATTTGCATTTAAAATATATGAAACTTATTGAATAAATTAAAATTTGATAACTTTCCATAGAAAAATGTGATACAACATGCAAGAGAAGTTCGAAAATTTGTCAACTTTTTACGAGGCTGGCGTAATGTAATTGCTTATCGCACTTCCCCGGATAGAAAAAGATCCTGGTTCAAATCTCGGTGTCAGCTATAATATTTTTTCGATAAATTCAGATTATCTGTATTCTGATGCATTTAATTTGTATTTAAATATCACAGAACTATGTTCTGAAAAAATTACAAATTCACAAATAATAATGTGTTCCCTTTAAAATAAAATAATAGTACAGTAAAACCGCGATATAACGAAACCCGATATAGCGAAAAACGACGTATATCGAAAAAAAAATCGAAATTTAGTCCCTAAAACCAATTTTTCATACAAAAATGCATTTATATAACGAAATCCCGTTAATATTTATAACAAAATCATTTTTGTCCCGTACGAAAAAATGCCAATACATTTACGTAAATTTATAACGAAATAAAAAAAATGTTTAAAAGGATGAAAATATTATTTCGCCTTACACAAGGCCCTCGCCGCTGCCTCGGCCGTATGCGAAGGGTGGAACTGGCTTTTTCGGCGGAGCGCGGCCGTGGTCTGCTACAAGGTAGTATAACAATTCATACTACTTCCTGGTTTCCTAGTATCATTTTTTGAAGTGTTTGCCGCCGTGACCGGTAAGTACCATCGTAATTTTATATACGACACATTTTATAAAAATGTCGCGATTCACTTTTCAAATTTTATTTAATGAATTTATAATTTTGTGTTTGCAATATTCCTGGAAGTTAATAAAAATCTTCACCAATTGGTGTTGAAATAGTCTGTCTAATTAAATTCCTTATGATTATCCATTGCCTATATCTGTTAATAACAAAAACTACTAAAAATATGTAGGTTATCATTTTCCCTATGGCCTTCTTCCTCCTTTGTTTGCAGAATTCGCGATCTTTTTTGAAGCCGCGCAACATTTTTTTGCGACGGCGCGTAACATATAGTAGAATTTTTTTTTATGTATTTCGTTATATGTGGGAATTCGTTATTACGAATTTTTATTTTTTGGTCCCTTGGATTTCGTTATATCGCGGTTTTACTGTATTTAATTTAGTTCAATTTCCACCTGTAGATGGGAAGGACTGCTCTTACCGAAACAAGTAGTGATATTAAATCAAAATTGTGTGTGTGTAGTACAAAGTCAAACTGCATAACAGTTTTACGGCCAATATTCAGGCCTATTCTCAAAATTGCAATATTGAAATGAAGGTGATTGTTACACCAACCCTCAAAAATAGACATATAGTTTTGACAGATTATGGTACGTTTATCTCCCTCACTCCCTCACTCTCTCTCCCTCTCTCTCTCATTCAAATATAACACTATTTTTGAGGGTTGGTGTAACAATCACCTTCATTTCAATATTGCAATTTTGAGAATAGGTCTGATTGTCACTAGGATCAACAATTTCTCTACGTTCTCCATTCTCCACTCTCTACATCTCTTGATAACTCCGATTGCCCATCTATCATATTTATAATCGTTTGCAAATCCATTTTAATCGGAAAAATGTGAGTAGATATTATTCACTACCTACTTTAGAAAATTTAAAGAATCTTTAAAATGTATTCAATAAGACAGCATAAATGAGTAATAATAATTTAATTCAATTTATTTATTACTTTGTAGTACTGAACTGGATAAGTAAATAAAATTTATAAAAATAAAAAATGCGCAAGAGAGGCACAGAAGCACATCCTCACTGCTCAGCTTATCGGAGCGTTCTGACAAATATATTTACAGTGTTTAGTTTAAATAGCTAAAATCGAGGGATCGGAATAATCTTTAGATTTTTCTTATGTTCATTTTTAAAGAATAATGTCCATTCTTTTAATTTATTGATGTTAAAAAGTTGTTACCATCGTAAAAAGTCTTGAAAATGACATGTAAAAAAGTATATTATTTTTAAAAACAGTCTTTTAGAATATAAATTATAAGAAAATCGCTTAACCGATTTATATATATAATAAAGACAATTGTTTACTTTATAATATAAATGAAAAAAAAAATCACCCTCATGTTCACACAAAACAATGTTGGTTTGGTAATTTATTTTTTGAATAAATAATTATGTTTGTGTAGTTTTAAAAATATATATGTATTAATAATATATGGAACTATATAATATATATGACTAAATTACATTCATCGATAAATAGTCCATTTCCAAAATTATTTTAATAACTTTTTATATCCTGGTTTGGTTTCGTAATTTATTTATTAAATAAATAATTTAGTTTTGTGTATTTAAAAAATATATTTGCATTTGAAATATATAGAACTTATTGATTAAATTATAATTTGATAATTTTCCATAGAAAAATGTGATATAAAATAGAGAAGTTGCGAAAAAAAGTGCCGTCGCAGCTGAATTTCACTTGAATTTCCGACCAATCGCCTTAAAAATGGCTCAAAAAGATAGTCCAATGGCCTAATCGTGTTTTTTTAAACATAATATTGTGATTTGTTTACACTGTATTTTGACAACTTGTTTGTTATTTTTAAATGTGTGGATATAGGTGTATATAATTACTTTGAATTGATATGTAAAAAAAATCTAATTTTTGAAATTCTTATATTCATTATCGTAAATCGTTATTCAAACTTTTATTTTGATTATTGGTCCCCTCAACTTCAAATAAACAAGATTTTACTGTAATAATAAACTTAAATACTCCAAATATTTGAATTACATAATGTAAAAATATACTTCTTTGCAAAATATGTGAATTATTTTATATTAAGGATTTTCGGGCTTTTCAAACGACATTATTAGATTTTAGATTTCACTTTGTTACCTAATACAATAATTTGTTTTAGTTAAAAATCCACATCTGATGGAGTTTGTGGCGCAGATTAAATCCTTCCCCGACCTGCAGCCCATCTTCGAGTCCATCCTGAAAGACTCGAGCGGTAGTGGCGCAGATCCCAACCTCATGGACCAGAGTTGAGAATGTGTGCGAGCGTAGTGAGTGATCCATCTGTCATCATGGGCGAGGCAAATCTTCCATTCTCCGTGTGCACTACTCTATATCTATATATTGTCACTATATCATTTTACTTGGATCTGAGATCGTCTTATATTGAGCGGTTAGCTACTAATACCGTATGTTTCTCCAAACTGATGATATATGCAATTGTAACAAAATAAAATAATAATCCAAAGATTGTTTGAAATATTAGGTTGTCCGGATGAAAATGTCATTTTTTAATTGAAAGAGGGTGCATCGAAAAAAATATTTATTTTCTTATTACATCAATACAATATATTCTTCTTCAGTAGACACAACCTTCTTCCATATATTTAACAAATTTTTAATACCGTCAGAATAAAATTTAGTAAATTGGGTTGCAAAATATTCCTCAATACCTTTTTTCACTCTAAATTGCAAAAAAAATTCAACTAAATAGTGCTACATAGATCTAAATAAATGAAAATCTGAAGGAGCCAAATCGGAACTATATGGTGGGTAAAGAATAATTTCCCGTCCAAACTCCTTTTGGATGTACGGGGCTGGGTGATGTTGTGTTAAATGGCAATAAAATTTAATGTCCATTGAATTATTGCTGCATTCAAATATTCCAGTTGGGCACAATACACTTCACTTGTCATTGTTTTATAGTAACTTTACAGTGCTTCCTAATTAATTATGCCTTTTGTATCCCACCATACATTTAAAAGCACTTTTTTTACAGTTAGACCCAGTCGAGGAGTCCGTTTTGCTACCTGCCACTTTGAAAGACAATGGCGTTTACATCGTTGGTTTGAATATTCTCATCTCTGAGAGTATTTGGTTTTTTTTTTCGATTAAATCTTCGCATGCTTCACAATCTTGCCGATTTTTTTAAGTTGATCTTTCACACTATATTTTGAGTATCCAAGTTTGTCAGCTAATTGTCGTATAGTCAGTGTTGAATTTGATTCAATTTCCATACGCTATACGTCATCATCCACTTTCACTTTGAGGATTGTATTTTAGATTAAAATCACCAACAGTTCAACATTGCAAATATTTTTAGTTGCGGATGGTGCATTATTTTTTCCCCAGTATTCGTCAAGTAAACCCTTTTTTTCTATCTAAAATAACGTTCTCCAGATAAAGTCAACTGATGAATAGAATACAAAACACGTATTGTAGAACCGATGAGTGGAACAGAACTGATGATGCAAAATATGACTTTTCATCTGGACAACTTAATTTCTCGGTTGGAATAAATCTAATGATTCAAACCTCTTTAATCATGTTTGTGTCCATCTCTACTGCTAAACAGAAGTGAACTTTTGCCAGAAAGCCTTCAATAATGACTCCGCAGGTCCGTTGCAGAAATTCTTCCCGAGTCTGTGTGTAATCATTATTCATTCAAAAATGAACATGAAAAGGTGTTGTACCCTTTTATGCATATTATTAAACCATTTATTCTGAATGGAGACCGGAGACCGTTGGAATTTTTTTCAATAATTTTTACGAAATACAAATTTTGTGCATTACATAAAACTAATTAATGTGTATTCAAATTGTGGAGCAAAATAATAGGAATTTTGTTTCCTTACTATACTTTTTTTTTAAAACGGAATTGTAATTTTCCACCTATGATGTATGTGTATATATATACATATATATATATATATAATATAATTTTTAATAATTATAGAAGTAATTTTTTTATCTGATTCAGTGTCCCCTCGCTATTTATTTTATTATTTTCAACAGACCCAGCCAGCTCTTCTGTTGATCGAAGTTCCCTTCAATGTATAATTTTCATTAATCTTGCGCTTCTGAATCTCAGTTATGCGATGTTCTCATTTAGTGGATCGAGTGAAAGGCTGCGGATGTGATGTAACCAATTACGCTCCACTCTATTAATAATGTATAGTAACTGATAATATACATGTTTATGAAACGGCTTAAGTCTGCAAAGTTTACAAAAAAGTGCTATCATTTCTTGTATATCTTGGAAGCGTTTCTTTGTGATATCTCATGGCGGAAAAGTTTGTTAAATTGTATCTACCGTTTATACTGTAGCCGAAGAATGTTTTTTTTCTAGTATTATCTGGAAAATATATAATAATTTAATTTGTCAATGTGCGCGCGCTATTTCTTTTCAATTCAAGGGGAATTAATTGTGTATGTAGGAGATTTATTATGTTAACTGTCTGAAAGGTGGAATAAATTTTTGACAAAAGTTTTTTGTTTTATTAATAAAAGTGAGGTCACAGGTATATAAATATATTTAAAAGATACAAATGATATTTCATTTGACAATGCTAAACTTTAATCCGCAGGATGGGGATTCATTTAAGAATAGGGAAATGTAGATTTTTCAATAATATCAACTATTTGGCTTTCCTCTGCAGTCCCGGGGTCACACTCATGGATCGAGACTGCATCCCGGAGTCGCTCTGGAAGATGACATATTATTCATATTAATTACGTCCATATGTATATACATACATACTGAAAAACATCTATACAACACGCTGACATAGTCAATACATATATCAAACAGTCTTAAAAAGAGATCTTTTTCTCAAAAGATTATTAGCCAATCTACATGTGATTGTCCTAAAAACTAAATTGAATCATCAAAGAATATGAAAAACATTCTAAAAATGAGGTACCGTAGTCACTAGGTGTGCCTCAGGAATGTGATGCAGGAGCTGAGCCAAAACACAATAGTGAAGCCGTGAGATAATTTTGGGGCCATAGTTGTTACTTAAAATTCCACTGTTTTCCATGGAATTCACATTATATGTATTAGTACATACTTGAAAAAATGTGGCCTTTATTATTATTTCTGTTGTATGAATATTTTTGAATGTATGAATAACCCAAGCAATATCTGGCTTTATCTGTGAAGCACGTGTATAAATCGTATCAAATATAACTTACGGCCGGGGAAGCACGCGCTATCTGCGAGGAGCTGCCATTTCTGGAAAGGGGGCGCTGCAGAGAGGCCGAGCGAGAGGCCACGGGCGTGCTGAGCTCTTTACTGCGCTCCTTACTGAAAAAACATCACGCTGAATTTAAAAATTGCTATTTGTTGAATTAATCAATATTTTTTTAAATATCTGAAATTACTAAAAATACTAATAACTGTATATGCCTCAGTTATTTTTCACTTTTTCAAACTAATTACAACTGTTTTGTTTTTATTAAAGGTCATGATTATACAACTCAAATTCTGTCCTTTATGCAGTAAACCTTGTTAATTCGAAGCTCAAGGAACCAAAAAGAAATTGAATTCATATTATTCATATTAATAAGAAATTCAAGGGACCAAAAAAAAAAATTATTTTGCAATGCAATCACGTAAAAAATCGTAAAAATCATGAACAAAGTGACTAATTTTGTGAAAAGCAGACATATTTCGTGAAATCATCTCAAAATGCAGTATTTATTATACTAATACAAAATCCTGATGTAATTTATTATATAAACTACTGAAACTAATTAGGGTGAATATTAGATCTATTTCTCGTAACAAGTAAAGATCCTAACCTTAAAATGTTCTCAGGAAATTAAACAATCATTAAATCAAATACATAATAACTAATAAAGAATAATAAGAACACATTTAAACATTTTTAATTGTCAGGCATGTTTTGGCTAGAAAAAATCATCTATTTTTTCTTGTCTCATTTTTTGACACTTCCGTAATACACTTTTTAGCACTGCATCAAATGAGGGTATACTTCTGCCGGTGTCTCGAGATCACTGGAAAAATTTCTTGTGAAATAATAAGATAAGTTAACAATAGTGCCATTCAAGGAAAATGAAGATTATTAACACAACAAACAGATTATTAGAAAAATAATCATTCATAAATACGTGAAATAATACGCAAGCAGCTAACTGAAGAAAACATACCTGGAATTCCCCAATTTTATCGCATCTTAATATACATAAAGGAAGTTACACACAAAATATGCTCAGACACATGTGTCGGCAGATATCGCGAAATACATAAAGATCTCTTCACACGGGCGCGCGCAGTCAAAAAACTGCACGCATTGTTAATTTTTTATATAATAATATAAAATGTATTGATATATGACGCGAGGGCCTGAAAATTATTTCATACTACGAGTTAACGGGGTTTTCTTGTTAAAGAGGTTGATTAAGTCTTAAACTGACAATTGGGTCTTGAAGGGTTTGAAAATTTGGAATTAATGCAGTTCTACTGTAATATTTAAAGTTGATTGGATGATTTTCCACAGAAATGTATAAGTACTGACCCGACACTAGATGAAGAAGATCCTGCCCCTCCCTTCCTGGAGAACATGTCGGATATCCTGCCACGGATATCCCTCTTGCTGCCCACAGCGCTCATGTCCGAGTCTGAACCTACCTGAAAGTGTTTCAAGTAATATCTTGTATAAATGTAGTATTCTTTGGTGCTATTGTGCTTCTCATGCCATCCATTCAAATTTGTAAATCATTCTGGATATATAATATTGACAGCAGCTCTTATTGTATCACTAAAAGGTTTTTCAATCACAACATTCTTTTTCCAATGCCCCTCTTGCCTCCAAATGTTCCTTTACGAGATGTCTGGAGTTTTTTTCACTTTTTAATCCAATTGTTTATTTCTATCTTTCCATTCTTTCCGGCACTTTGCTATGATCCATGGGATTAGTTAGCAATTTCTGATTAAAGTATGTAAATAGAAAATTTAGTAGAAATCTGTTTTAAAACTGTATACCACAGGGTTCAATTTTTAGATCATATCTTTATATTATTTATGTCTCTCTACTACTACTTTAGTAATGGCTTACGATAATTTACAATATGCTTCATATTTCTTACAAAAAAAAATCTATGAACTTTTCTCATGATATGGGACTCATAATGAATCCAATAAAACAAAATGTTTACACCTCACATTCAAATAAAATACGCTAGAATGGAAATCTAAAGATATATTATATATAAATAATGGGTGAGCATTCAATCTTACTTTCATTGCTGGAGTTTTCAGACAATAGGTAAAGAGGAAATGTGTACATAAAACATCACATCAATCTTCTTGCTATTAAGTGAAATGGTTGTACTTGAAAATAGGACGAGGCTCGAACCCCTGACCATATGATTATTAGGCGCCTGTCATACCTCTTGCCTAAACAAGCGTGTCACTTGAATAATCATTTTTACTTTAACGAGAAATGAATCTGGGAATACTCTTGTACTGCAATGTACAATTTAATGGGAAATAAAAAGCTCGTGTCCTTTCATTTTCATTAAATATTTGGTAATCTTTAGGGTACATAATTAAACATTTGGAACATTTCCAAAATAATTCATAGAAATGATTCTTCAACACTATTAAGTATTCATTATTCTTTCCCTCACCTGAGATCCTAAGGGAGTAAACTCCCCACCTTCCGGGCCAGCCGTATCGTCTATGGAACGTGATTTGGTCAGGCGCTTCAGTTTACCAAATATTCCCTTCTTTTTCTTCTTCTCACTAGCTGGTAGCACGTCACTCTGGGTGGAACCCCCTGACAATCGGCTAGAATTATAAAATAGAACCATCATTTGTTATTTCATTTGGAAATCTGATGTAATGAGTAGTAATAAAATATACAATTCTTCGATACCTGTCTAAGCTGGTATCTCTCTGCATGGTGTAGTGCCGACTGCTGTCCAGCGCTTCTGTGTCTAGTGATTGCAGGGAAGTCATGCTGTCATCGTCGGTTTTCCATATTTTGCCCTGAAAGTTTGAAAAAAGCCGTGGAAAAAAAATGATGTGCATTCTCGAGAACCTCTTTTTACATTCAAAATAACTCCCTTCTTTATGAAATTAAGTCTTTAAAGGCCCCATATCATTTTCATTATCTAGGTCCTAAAACTATATGTACCACCTATCAGGACTACATAAGTGTAGTGATTTGTATACATATTTATATGTATTGTGTTTATCTTGATTGCTGGACTGGTTTAAAACCTTGAATTATAGAAATACTAAATTAGTAGTATGTATTTTCTAATGATATTTAGTTTTTATAAATAATGTACGCATGCAATGTTAGTGAACATAAGTTATTGGAAAAAACATTAAAATCTTTGTATTATGCCATAAGAAAAGAAATTAGATGAATTACTACCTGATCAACGAATCAATATGACTGCATGATATTTATCATTTTCTTTAATTCTGTGTTAGTTGTAATTATGTAGTTTAATGAATTCTTCACAAAACAGCGGGATTAGCAAAGCAATCGATTGTTTTGACATTGTCATTGACTACTCTAACATATTTCTGAGGTTTTTCTTAAAAGCTTTAATAAATGATTCTGGGCCATTGGCAAAATTTGAACCATAACCTAAAGTGCTCACTCTGCTTGTTTGTTGTAAATTTCCACAAATAAATAATGAAAATGCTGCAACATTAGGTAACATTAGCAATGACTGTGTTTTAATAATCCATTACTCGTTTTTTACCTGTTCCTGAGTAGTCTGCTCCAACGACAGAGATCGCTTCTTAAGGGAGGGAGGACGACCGTTAGTCGATCGCGGAGTTACTGTGGTGACTATTGTGCCGCCTGGCTCGTTGGACACAGCCCTGTGGTGAATAAAAATACGATACAGGATTATTTATGAAATAGTAAAATAATCCCAGCTTAAAGACAATTGTGAGATATCACTTTACCTGCGCATGTTCGCCTGTCTCCTCAGCCGGTCACTCTGAATAACGGCTCGTACATCCTGCGAGGCAAGCTTGAGGCGGGCCAGGGGATTGAGCCCAGGGTCAGGTACACTGTCCTCGGGAGTCGCTTCACGAGAACGTGATTTGGACTGAAATTATAACACAATATGAGACGGTTTTATCGTATTGTATATACGGGAATCATATTATTACATAACAAAAAAATCTTTTAGTTATTTAATATTGTTTACACAGTTATATCCACCGACATTCAATTATTACTATTTATTTATATATCTTAAAAAAATAATTGTAATGTAAAAAAAAAAAAATTGTCAATTTTTTAAACATTAGATTTTTGCTAGTTAACCTTACTTTGGATTATGTACTGTTAACACTGCTCTTTTCCAAGTTCTTTGGAGAAGAAATAAAATATTAGTTTCAGTAATTGGAGGACATTTTCCTAAACATATCATCAACTGTGTTTTGAAAGGAAGAGCAAAACTAACGTTATTTATAGAATTTTTTTTTATTTATATTCATCAAATGAATTAGTATGATTTATACATATTATTACATCATATTTAATTTAAGATGTATCGCATTGCTAATTTTAACAGATTTTATAAAAATCAATAGATTCAATCAAATATATTACTAATTGAATGTATTAATTATAAATATATACATGTAAAATCAATTTTGTTGAAAAATATTGTTTTTGCGCTACCGGGATTCGAACCTGGATCTCTATTTCCAATCCGGGGAAGTACACTACCAATTGTGTTATATAATATAAGTTGTATCAATGTGTCTAAAATTTAATAAAAATGAATTGATAATTCTGGCATCTGCAGTCGGTTTACTCAAAGGTATTTGTGATTCCGTAAAAACAATGTAGATAGCTTTAAAATAACGGAACGACAGATGTATTAATTTGGAAAAAGTGTAACATATAGGTTCGAAAATTTGTCATGAAAAATACTGGCGCTATAACACAATTGGTAGTGTACTTTCCTGGATTGGAAATAGAGATCCAGGTTCAAATCCCGGTAGCGCAAAAACAATATTTTTCGACAAAATTGATTTTATATGTATATATTTATAATTAATACATTAAATTAGTATTTAAAATATCACTGACCGTCTGTTCTGAATAATTACAACTTCAAAATAAGAATGTGTTCTCCTTAATAAAAATATATTACTGTTGTACATACATGTTTGCAGTACATATCTACAAAAAAAAAATGGTGATAACGTTCTCAATTGAAAAAAGTTGTAATTTCATACAAGTTTCTCATCGATATGAAAGATTCAAGGAAGAAATAGAAAGTAACATACCCTATTCCTACGTGGTGGAGTTGGTGTGACGTAAACATAGTTGTTGGGGGTTGGAGGCTCTTGTGCCGCTCTCTCGAGAGCTTCCGGAGACATCTTGGTCAGCTCATCCACCAGTTCCAGCAGGTAGCTGATCTTTCTGTCCTCATCCTGCCGAGTCAATAATTATCAATTTTAAAAATATATTTCATTAGATAAAAATGAAATACTATACATTTTAATATTATCCATTCAATGAAAATGTAACCTGTTGCGAGCGCTTCAGTGATGCCATGGACATCTTGTGTTGCTCCCTCTCTCTGTCGTGTCTCTCCTTCTCCCTCCGAAGCTTCTCATTGGTGGTCCTGAGTTTGGCATGCGCATCCCTCAGCTCTAACAGGTCACACTGCAACTCTGTTACCTAAAAACATGAAATTCCTTTGTGAAATAGTGGCTCATTTAGAATGTACTTCTAATCTGTTTATGATTACTTAATGTTGTGTTTCCTAAATTATACATATGT
This sequence comes from Eubasilissa splendida, assembly GCA_031772225.1. Taxonomy (NCBI): domain Eukaryota; kingdom Metazoa; phylum Arthropoda; class Insecta; order Trichoptera; family Phryganeidae; genus Eubasilissa; species Eubasilissa splendida. Next base: position 39,501,263 of record CM062848.1, on the reverse strand, counting down.
ACATACTGGGGTACAATACGCAGAATATTTGATAAAGAACCATTACCTTCTTTTTATTTTCATCTGTCTCCTCTTCAGCACTCTTCTTCAGCTGATCTATTCGTCTCTTCATATCCAGTTTTTCCTTATCACGTTCTCTTTCCACCTGTTGGTAGTTTAATATTATATGTACATATATTATTACATATTTAATGCAATACTAAAGAAATTAATGCTTTTTTTCATTATTAACCTCATTATTTTATTTTTAATTAAAGTAATTTTGATAATGAATTGAATTTAATCAATTAAATACAATATTACCTCGAAGAGTGTCTGTCTGAGATCTCTGGCCAGAGTAGAAGTTTCTTGTAACAGTCTGTGCTGCTCATCCCGCTCCTTGTGCCAGGCCAGTTCGAGTCTGGTTCGCAGTCCCGGAATCTTCGTCCTACCAGATGCTACAAGCCTTTCTTCTTCAAACTGAAATTATCAATTGGCAATTTTTGAATAACCTTCCAAAAAAAAATGTGTGTGAACTCAAAATATACCGTATTAACCCGAATATAATGTGATACAGACAATTTTAATAAAGATATTTAGAAAAAAAGAAATCCAAATTTAACACAATATACAGTATACGTCCTTAATCCATTACAGACCTATGGACTTATACCAAACAGGACGTATACCAAATGAATTTTTCCCATAAGCAATAAAGGGAAAGTCCCCATGAAAAAAAATCTTATTGTTATTGACATATTATACATTTATGGGGTTGTATAAAATATATTAAACACTGCATAGTACTAAAATATATAAATACAAAAGCAATTCAATTAAATAAATGAAAATTTAACAGGTCGAAGATCATCAGGTTTGACGTTTAGTACTAAAAATCTGTCCAAAGAAATTTGCTTCTGCCTTCTCCTCAGGATGTTTCGGAAATGTGACGTTATCTGGTCATACCAGACAAAAAAAAAAAAAACATAAAGTCGCACATTGTTAACTGAATGGTAGAAACAGTCGTACTGTCTGTCGTGCTCATGGGCAGTCGTGGCAGAGATGCCCCCTCTCCAAAAACTGAATTCAGCCGAATGAGACCGAGGACGTAAGTGCTCACCATTTGACGCATGTGAGTCGTCGCCGAACAATGGTCATACCAAACAAAAAATGTGGCGTCCAAACAAGACGTATACCATGTTGGACTTCTACCGAGGTACCACTGTATATATTTTTTCATATATATTAATAAAGAAGAGTAATTTCATTCACATAAGCAATTATTTTTTAATTGGTAAATACCAAATATAGTAAAACTCCATATTTCCTCGAAGCACTCATATTGTTTGTTCTCTCGCCTCATTTGTAACCATCACTTTAAAATTCATATCATAGCTTCTTCTGATATCTCTATTTATTTGTCTATTTGATGAACCTTTTTTCTCAGCATTACAGTAAAACCGCGATATAACGAAATCCAAGGGACCAAAAAAAATAAAATTTTCTAATAAACGAAATTCCCAATATAACGAAATTAACTTTAAAAAATCCTCCTATATGATTACGCGCGTCGCAAAAATGTTGCCGGCTTCAAAAAAGATCGCAAATTCTGTAAACAAAGGAGGAAGAAGGCCATAGGGAACTGAATACCTACATATTTTTAGTAGTTTTGTTATTAAAACAGATAAGCAAATGGATAATCAAAGGAATTAAATTAAGAACAGAACCTATTCAACACCAATTGAGATATTTTTGTAAATTCGAGAATATTGCAAACACAAAACAATATTTTAATTGTGTTTAAATGTAGAGCCGCTTCAAACATAGTTTTGGGCATGAAACATAAAAAATAATTCAAAAATAAAAATTTGACAGTTGAATCGCGGATGTTTAGAAATGAGTCGTATATTAAATTACGGAAGGTACTTACCGGTACGGCGGCAACATCAAAATATAATCGTTAACATTATTTGTGCGATGCGTTAAAGTTTTGCGGGAATTATCACGTACTGAAGCATTTTTAAGGATTCACAAAAAATTAGGATATGTTACTTTAAATAATTAAATTACGCTACACTAGTATTGTATACGCAGTTCAGTTAAACACACGAAAACAATAGTTAATGAGAAACACAAATGCGTACAAAAATAGTCCATAAAAATATTTTAACGAATTATTTTATATTATTGACGGAGTTCAACGAAAATGAATATATGTAAATATTTCAGTTCGGTATAGCAATAATTGCGTTAAAAAGCGACTAAAGACTGACTTTCCAATAGTAAGACTGCAAACATTCGTGGGGGTTCTGGTAATTTTTGTATGTTTACAGCTTTTGGGTTGGATTGCAATTACATATTAGAGGCAGATGCGGTACGTAAAACGTGTCCAAGTGAACGCCGCAAGAATTATGTCAAATGGTTTTATGGGCCTACTATGAACCCAAGAAGAAGTTTGAATTGTTTTACTACCTTGTCGGCAGACCGCCGCGCACCGCCGAAAAGGCCATAAACCGTTCGCATACGGCAGATGCAGCGGCGCGGCTTTGTAAGTGCGAAATAATATTGTCAACCTTTAATATTTTTTTATTTCGTTATAAATTTACGTAAATGTATTGGCATTTTTTCGTACGGGACAAAAATGATTTTGTTATAAATATTAACGGGATTTCGTTATATAAATGCAATTTTGTATGAAAAATTGGTTTTAGGGACTAAATTTCAATTTTTTTTTCGATATACGTCATTTTTCGCTATATCGGGTTTCGTTATATCGCGGTTTTACTGTACTATTATTACTCAAACTTATTTTATTATGGACAATAAAGGATAAAATAAGTAACCGTTGCATAAGAAAATATGCAAATGACAAAAATCGACCACACACAACAAATCATAGGCAAGAGTCTATGGTCAAAAAGCATAAAACAAGAAGGCTTGTTTATAAAACATTCCATTGCCCAGGTCTCTAATTTAAGTCAATTTTTTTACAGTTAATAAATAGTAAAAAAATATCCCATTATATTCGGGCTAATACGGTAATACAGAAAACAAACTGTTGCACCATTTCTTCTCACTTCATTCACCTGTTGGATTCAATCACCATCTCGGTCCACTTTCCAACTCAAATTCACCATTGATTCAGACATTCTACATGCTCAAAATAAATAAATAATAACCTCGTTGAGTTTGGACTGCATTTCTGAGAGTCGAATCTCGGATGTCGATCGCTCACTGACCAACTCAGTGCGTGCGCGGGATGCTTCCATTCGTGCCTCACACAGACCGTCCTCCAGACAAGCCACTTGCTGCTGCAGGTTAGCCACGCGGGACTTGAAGTCTTCCAACTATAGACATAAATGTAATATTGTATACTGAATAATGTAGTTGATACTAAATTAAATTATGTATAGTCAATAATTACATGTACCTCTTCGATACTGGAATTAGAGGATCTGTTATTCCTGATGATGGTCTCGCCGCTGTTGACTCTCATCTCAGACATGGTCTTGTGGGCTCCATCCAACATTTGCTTGTACATGTCACGCTCTCGTTTGAACCTCGACACCTGGAAATGAGAAAGGACACATAAAATATTGTACTTTGATTGATTGAAAGAATAACTATATTTACCTATTGTGTTACCTGAGTCTGTACGGACTGTAGCTCCTCCTGAATGGATTGCATCTGAGCTTCATACCGCAGCTTACACTCTGCCACTTCTGTCTTCTTGGCCTTATCACTCAGTGCCAATCTATTCTGCAGAGCCTTAATCTCCTGCTCCATGTTGGAGTTATCCATTGTTAGGTTACGGTGGACCTTGGTCACCTTATCGTAATCGTCCAGCTTCTTGCGAAGTTCTTCAGTCTAAAAGGCAACACCAAAAGCTATTGTTAAGTAACCAAAAGTGCCAAGTACTTATTTACATGTTATGCGAATTATGGGATTTAATTCTTATCAATAATCCCATTTTATTTTAGTAAGTACGGACCAACATTTCAATAAGTTGTAAATATGACAAGAAAAGATAAGACATAATAAATAATGAACAAGCAGATAGATCTGGTACAGACAGTAATTAGGTAACATGTGCACTAAATATAAAATCTCTTCATATTACTTCTCTCTTGAGAGCCTCCTGGAGGTGGTTGCTGACGTCCCTCTCCTTGGTTATGTGATCCATCTCCTTCTCCTTCTGCTGCAGACGAGCCGTCAGCCGAGCCTTCTCTACTTCCCAACCGCCTCCACACAGCCGCTCCTCCAAAGTGGAGAGTTTGTCCTGTACATGATCATTTCAAAATCTTTGTTATATTATTAAATAATAATGAATAACCCGCATAGGTAATGTGCAAACGGTTTCAGGATATTCTTTCAGCAATGCTCGCTCTATTATGGATTTGTATCACACTAACTCATTAAAGAAGTATTTTTTATTTCTGTAACAACAGAATTTTCAAACAATATTTCTGACTCAGAATTTAGGCAGGTTCCACCTGTAAAATTGATTGTTTTTTACGTACATCGACATATGTATATATTTCATTTTATTTTCTTTAAACATAGATCTTGGTGTGTATGTTTCTGTGATATCATACCTGAAGATCCATTTTTTCTTTGATCCAAGCATCAGTCTTAGCATTATACGTGTCCTGCAGGGACTTGAGCTCCGCTGTGGCAGAATTTATCTCTCTTTGTAATTGGATCACTTCACTGTAGAGGTAAAAGGAATTGATCAAAATAATCATTGATAATATGTAGTAAAAATGTAAGTGAGAAAATTGAGTTCATGTTCTTACCTTTGTGCTGTTTCTTTTTCTATTGTTAGTTTTGCTTTTGTGACAACGTGTTCCTCCTCGAGAATCTCATACTTGGATGTGAGCTCATCATATTCCTTCTTTTCAGCTGCGAGATTAGATTCCATTTCTTCAATAAAAAGAATAAACATGTAAAACAAACCTCACAAATGTATCTTCAAGATGAATGTGTACTGAAGCACCCTGTATATGTGTGCATATACGTACGTTTAAATTTAATATCATATTCTTTCTTAAGATCCTCAATCTTCTTGCTACCAGCTCCTGACGTCTGTTCCAGGGTCCTGAGTTTTCCCTTGAGGGTTGCAAGTTCAATTTCTTTGTTCTTGAGGTCCTTATCATGAATGACCTTCATTCGTTCCAGCCTCTTTCGCTCACCCTGAAAAGCACAATTTCATTTCAAATTATTCATAAACATTTGACACAATGCACAATCCCTAAAAGCCCAGCCCCTGAAATGTCTGAATGCATGCATTTGAATTCATGCATAAAATGGCTGACCCAGAAGCCATTAGATGTATAAATGAAATTTTGGCATCCTAGACCATGCCCAACCTTTGGGATCTGTAAATGCTGAAGAGAGATGTAAAAATCATTGTATTTTAATATACATACATATAATATGTGTTCAATGTCGGCTAATATAGAAGTGCCATGTTCCGGAAAGCTGGAAATGTATCATAAAGCAGTAATATTATTACCTGGAAATCAACATCAAGTTCCGAAATTTTGCTCTGCAATTGGCCGGCTTCTTTGACTTGCGCCTTGACCTTAGTATCCAGCTCCTTATTTTCATGCTGGAGCTTCAGGATATCTTGCTTAGTACCAGACAGGTCGTCTTGGGCCCTGGCTAGCTCCTGCTGTTTGGCCTGAGAATCCTGCTTCATGGTAGCCAGCTCCTGCTCCTTGATTGCCACTTCTCTCCTGGCCGTGTCGAGTTGTTCCTTCACTTGGGCCAGCTCCACTTGCGACGCCCCATTGTTGGATGTTTTGTCAGAAGACATGGATTCCTCCTGTGAATGTTAAAGTTGTGTTATTATCACTTCTACCTATATGTTGTTTTTCATTTTGTTCATCTTTCAAATTAAACACTATTTTAATTAACAACTGTATTAAATGACTACTCGCACCGATACTACTTTATTCACTTCCAAATATCATACCATAATAATATGTTAAATCTAATAACTCACTTTGGGAATGCAATCAAATCTATTTTATTTTTCCGTAACATGATAATCATGATTCTTCACAATCCTAATAATTATTGACAATTCACATTAATATAAAATTTAAACAACAGAAAATCATAAAATTATCATACTGCGTTTTCAAATGAACCATATCTGGGTAAACAAACCAAATTATTGGTAATAATATTTCATATTAACCAAATTTATTACCTTTTTCAATTTTGTATGTTATATGAATTCCACCATATTGAATTTCATTATTGTAAATGGATAAATTTTTCATAAAACAACATTTAATGGACGCGCACATTTGTAATTCGTTTTAGGATTAGACAACTCTTATGGAAAAGATGACAGGATCTTTTTATTATTAGAAACCTACACATAATATCAGTAGAATAAATATTTCTAAACATTTTCCCAAAGCAAGAGGATATAAAAGAATGGGGCATTATTGATTAAGTTCATGTTACAATACATAGTGAGAATTGATAGAAAAATTGACAATTTTCAAGTTGTCAGGAAAAAGACAACACATTTGGACACACACAATACAGATATCAAGGAATGCATTGGACAGGGCTCAGGCTTAAAATCCCTATGTTATTTTACCAGTTGTTTTATATGGGCATTTTTAACTGCCAACTGAGATTCTAGAGTGACGACTTTCCCCTCGAGTTCGGCTAACTTCTCCTTCCGTGATGTCTCTACATTCTCCAAGCTGGATTCGGCATCCACTACCTTCAGTTGGAGATTGTCTCGCTCCGAAGACCATTCAACAGATAATCGTCTCTGGTTCTCAGAAATGTTTTCATTTTGTTCCTTTTCCTCAGACAACTATTATTTAGGTGAAAGTAAACAAATAATTCAATAAAAAAACAGAAATATCATATATGGATCCTTAAATTATAAATCATTAGCACTTGTTAGATTGAACTATGTAACATATGAATTCGAATTGCATACTTTCTTTCCTTAACATGTTCAATGCTGACAATGCGCAAAGAACATTTTCCAAAAAATAACCCGGAGCACACAACGTGTCTGGCATGTTTTTGATCCTATTCATTGCAACTTAGAGGAGCGCCATCGGATTCTTTTAAGCTTCAGCACAGAGGTCAGAAAGAATCAGTATGTCATTCGGATTGTTTGTCGCATGAATTGTTATGTAGTTTAATCAGCAGTGAATGTGTTAAATATAATTTCTTAGCATTTAAATTATGTGTTTTCAGCTGCGGCATTTGTGACATTTCTAAAACTCCTGTTATATGGTCCACCCTAGGAACCACTGTGTCTCAAAACATGTCTAGTGTTTACCTCTTTTTCCAATTTAGCAACTCTTTCCTTTCTAACGATGAGCATCTTTTCAGTTCTCTTGCACTTATCTTCTGATTCCTTCAACTTCCTTTCCAGATCAAGAATCTTTTTAGCTTTGTCCCCGACCTGCAACATTAATATGTAGTAAGTAATCATCATACTGAATCAAATAGGCGGACAAGGTAGCCTGCAACGAAATCTAAATAATAACAATAATACAAATTTTTCAGAACATAGGTCTGTGATATTTTTAATACAAATTAAATGTATCAAATAGAAAGATGTACATACATATAAAATCAATTTATTGAAAAAATATCTTTGTTGCTACCGGTATTCGAATCTGGATCATTTCCTATTCAACTTGCAACTTCACAATGAGAATGTGTTCTCCTTAAAAATATATATGTTGTATGTATTAATGTTTCCAAAATTTTATAAAAATGAATTATTAATTAATTCTGGCATATCCTATCAGATTTTACTCAAAGGTGTTTGAGATTCCGTAAACATAAAGAAGATGGCTGTCAAATAATGGAATGACAGATGTATCAATTTGAAAGTGCGACATATAAGTTCAAAAATTTGTCCTCAACTTACTATGTGGGTGTAGTGTAATCGGTTAATGCATTTCCTCGGATAGGAATAATAGGAAAAGAACCAGGTTCGAATCCCGGTAGCAACAAAGATATTTTTTTCAATAAATTGAATTTATATGTATGTATATCTTTCTATTTGATACATTTGATTTATATTAAAAATATCACAGACCTATGTTTTGAAAAATTACAACTTCACAATAAGAATGCATTCTCCTTAAAAATATTAACAATAATTTGTATAATTTAGAAGGTTAATTCTTTGTTCTGTAAATAATTGAAAAACATTTGGTTCACAGGATATATAGGAAGAGACAGGGTGCAGAAATAAAACATTACCTCTTTAATTAGCTTCTGCTTATCTTCCTCAGTTTTCTCGGCGGTTTCCAAATCTTTTTTCATCTTGATAACCTGCTTGTCCTTACTGTCCAGATCCATCTTTAATTCGTCTATCTTTCTTCTTAAGTCTGTTGATTCCGAGTTTTTGAAGTTGGATGACTCTGTTGGAAAATAATAAATAAATTATTACTTTAAATACAAACACTATGAAATAATAAATACAATTAAAAAATGAGTCCATTTGGGCCTTTAATTTGAACATTGTGTCTAATTTCTTGATTTATCAGATGGTTGTACAAGCAACTAACAATTATTTTTATGATAAACTTCTTCATCTAGCATATTTTAATTTTATGTAGTGATATCTTATCTATGTTTATAAATTAACTTTTTACAATTTAAAGCATTATGATTTTTTTAAATTTTTCTTAAGTGAAGTAAAAAAATGTATGCACAACAAAATTAAATCAAAAACTCACTAAGATCGTTAGAAAGTTTAGCATTTTGCTCATCAAGTTTCTTATTACTTTCTTGCATTTTTTTGTAATCATCCCTAGTTTGATCCCTTTCTTTCTCGCATACTGCGTATTTGTCAGACAGGGATTTCTTTTCTTTTTCATATTTGTTATTCGTGTCTTTCAATTTGTCAATATCTGTTTGAAGTCTAAGTTTGCCATTCTTCATTTCAGTTTCATTTTTACTGAGTGTTTTGCGTAACTCTTGAATAGTTTTTTCCATGGACTCGATTTCAAGCTGTTTCTTTCCTAGAGATTCCACATCGGCATTTTTCATGATAACCATCATTTCACCTGCAAAAGATTTTTATTATGTTTTGGGCTAAACATAGTTGTGTGAAGGTTATATTACATATCAGGTTTTGGGAAATCGAGCAAAAAATTGGCAAAATGTTTTATTTGATTGTAATTTTAAGGGGGAAATTTCAGAATATTTCAGAATACATACCTATTTCACTTTCCAAGTCATCAACCATTTTCTTCAGCGCTATTTTGGTTGTGAAATCAGTTGGTTTCTTTGGAGTTCGAGGTTTTAATGTTTTTATTGCTTCATCTTTCAATTGCTTGAGGAGTTCCGCCAAATAATCCTTTTCAGTTTCCACCTTTAATATATATTAACAAAATGGTCAATTAAAAACACTTCTTTTTATTTTGATAACTATTATCTTTAATGAAACATAATTTTTTTTTATTGAAATAAAGTTTTACATTCCATCTCACCAGGAATCAACAAATTAGTTATATTTTCAAAGCACAATCTAAATATCTAAACATTTTATAAAAATAATTAAACAAAATCAGATAATTTTAATCATGACTCCAATAAAATACCAGATTAGTTTATAGACCTTTTTCAATGCTAATTTCATCTTATCTAACTCCTCCTGCTTGGCCTTGAGGGCCTCTGCATCCTTTTTGGATGTCGTAGCCCCGAAAGTGACTTTCCTCTCAGACTTATCTGCATTGCTCGCTATTTCCAGCTCTTTGATTTTGCTGTGGGCCTCTTGAAGTTCAGCTTCCAATTGCACTATTTTTTCGGCATTCTGCTCAATAGATTTCTCCGTTTTCAGTGTCTTTGCACCTCGGAGTAGCTAAAAAATACAAACTGATGAGTCAAATAATCTCAGAACAAAAATCTAATTTAATATTTCAAAGTGACACGTGCAATCAATTATTTATTAAACTGAAAATATTTACCTGTAATTTTGTATTCTCAGCTTGTAATCTTTCAAAATCAGCTTCCAACACTTGGTTTTTAGCTGTTAAAACTGATGCCTCTTGTTCTATCAGCTGCAACTGCCGTTTGAGATCAACATTTTGCTGTTCGTTTGCTCCATCCAATGACCTTAAAGCATTTTAAATGTATAATTTATAATATTGTAGCACTATTTTTAATATTATAGCACTAATAATATTGATGACAAATAACAATACTGTTTCAGTGACCGAAAACATGTTTTAAAGATGAAAAGAAAATATTTTTCCCTCAATATCCCTCTCATCCTCAGTCAAATTGCAATAATCACAGAAAAAAATTAACAGAAAATTCATGACACAATAAAAATTACAAATTAAAATTTTCTACAGTGATTGAAGATTTTCTATCGAGGTGCACCTTTGCGCATCACTCAACCAATAACCACCTACCAAGATGGAGTTGGCGGCAATAGACAATTAATGACTCAAAAGTATTTCTGTACTGTCGTTTATCGCTACTCTTATAATGGAAAAATGTCTGTGGACACACTAAATTCATCATGTCCTCCTCCAGCTATCTCAGAAATGTTGATAATACTAGCAGAACATGGGCAATATTACTGTCACTCATATTAATTATAATGGTACATATCTATGTAAATAGATTTGAACTTATTATAGTTAAATTAAATATCCAAAAAATTAGAGAACATACTTGCTTTTAATCATTGAAGTCTTCGATCTCTTCTGTGTTAGACTGAGCTCGGCGTGAAGCCTTTCACAATCCCTTTCCTTCTCAATTAATTTCTTTCTTATATCTGCTATATCATCTTCCAGGATCTATGTAATAATCAACAAATAATATTTTTAAAGATAACTCATTCTTGTTGTGAAGTTGCATTTCCAGAACATTGTTCTGTGGTATTTTTAATACAAATTAAATTAATCAATTAGATAGATATACAGAAAAAATCTATTTATTGAAAAAATATTTAGTTGCTACCGGGATTCGAACCTGGATCTAGCAATATAAGTATGTTGTACGGTTAAATCTTTCTCTATTACCACAAAACTTTGCGGTAGATGAAAGCGGGGATGGGCTGCCAATATATTAACAGAGGGTTCTCGTGAGCCTCCCAGACCTCCCTCCAGCTTATCTTTGGATACCTTCCAAACAAATATAATGGGTATTGCTATTGTTTTTATGCCTAAAATTCTAATTATGTCCAATATTAACCTTGATTTACATCTAGAACATTTTTGTAAGAGTTTGAAAGCGATTAACACACTTTGAAAAATTTATATTTTCTGTACATACATTATCAGCTAGAATATTCATTTAAAAATTGTACATTATGCATCTTATTATAAAAATGTAATTTAATTTGTAGCATCTAAAGTAGGTACCTTATTTGAGGTTTACAATGACAACAAGATATATTAATGATATTAGTACCCTGAGTCTGACTAGCATCAAAAAATAAGTCACCATGTGTTAAAAACAGTCATTTTAGTTTTATTTTATTTCTTAATAACGTGAGAAATATTTTATTTTATAGTAAGGTAGCATTAAATAGTTACTTTCAATATAATTACGCAGTTTCTCTGCTGGGGTAGGTAGAGAGGATAAAGCGCCACATTCATACATCTTCTTATACAAGCTTGCCGCTTATTGTGGCTTCTAACTAAAGTCCGACTGAAGCTTCGGATTCGACCACCTTCGACCAAAAATTTTGAATGGATATATTTACAATACCATAACGCAGAAAACTAAGAAACAGTGGAATTTGCATTGTTAAACGCAGAAAACATTAAACAGTAGAATTGTCATTGTTATGTATACTTTCTAATTGGTGTTCTAAGATTTCTAAGTACGATTGAACCTTCAACTTCGGCTGAAGGTTATGGCAAGAGCCGAATAATCGGCTTCGGCCGAAAACCAACCTTCGATCAGGACTACTTCTAACATAACTGTCTTCCAGTATCTAGTTTACCTGGTCGTGCCAAGTCTTCAGCGGACATCCTCTATTTCTGGTGCCATCAACACTTGCGTCATATATCTTTCTCACCATTCTCTCCTCATTCATCCATTCCATATGACCAAACCACTTGATCATTTCTTAATCTTACTCACTATACTAAGATCATCTTTACATTCTTTCCTTATTTCTCCATTCTTTACATTGTCATAAATGGATCTGCCACATATATGCCTAAATGATCTAATTTCCACTGCATTCAGTTTACTTCCGTTCCTCTTCTGCCAACTCCAGGCCTCATTTCCATACATCAGTGACAGTACCAAGACTCCATTGTGAACCACTAGTCTTGCCTTGGTTGACAAGTCCCATTAGCTATAATTCCATTCAAAGCGCCATTCACCTTGTTGTTCATACTGGGGTGAAATATTCTTAATTTTATTAAAATAATATATAAGCCAAGAAGGTTTATAAAATGTTTTACTCAAAAAATACCTTTATTTTTTCTTCTGACAAATTAGCACCCTTATTGCCAATGGACATTTTTTTAAGTGTAGATGCGGCAGGTTTTAAGTTAGCGGTGGTCAATTTTTCAGCCATTTCCTTGAGTTGAGTTTTAAGAGATTCTCCTTCATGTTCTAGCTCTTCCACTTTTCTTCTGAGCACAGATGCTTCCTGAAATATTTCATAAAATTTCTTTAGTTGACATATGGGACTACAGTTATAAATCATAATTAAATTCTATTTTGTCTGTGTATTAATTTACTACATATTTTAATACAGTTTTGGTAAACCTTATTTTAGAAAAGCCTTATTTCAATATTTCTTCATATTGTCTAAAATTAAGAAAAATGAGTTTGATAAATATAGGAAGCAAAATATATAAAAAATCAGAGCAAGATTTGTGTATTGTGTCGCCAAATATTATTGCTGATTACATAAGCTTCATTACATTTATATTTAAAAAATCATTTCAGACAGTAAATAGCTGATTTACAGTTACCTGTTCATTTAGTTCAAGTAGTATCCTAAGTTCAGCGGGATCCTCTTCATCAGAAATGCCTTCATCTTTCTCCACGGCAGTCTCGATGGTGAGTCTGTTAGTAGGTGCAGTCGGGGATAGTTTCCGAGCTAAGCAAACAAAAAAAAAAATTGCATGTGAATTTATAAATTTACTTTGGAACGTGTATAAGAATTCTGCATTTCAATGTTATCAAATTTATTCAAGTTCTCAATGATCTTTTCTTTGAAGTAATTCAAATAATATATTCAAACAATTATTTTAGAATTGTAGATGCCAAATACACATAAAATTACTTTATGCATGTGTCATTACACACTTTCAGAAGTTACATAAATTACATAAATGTGCTTGCTCACTGTTCTCGAGACGCACTGAAGTTGCAGTAAAAGTTTACTCTCTGTACATTAAGTAATAGGCAATGTTTCAATAAATAACTCAGCACTGATTCTGTGCTGTTCTTTATTATCACTCTTGGATTGTCCTATGCTCCATCGACATAAAGTTATGAATCATACCAAGATTCATCAAATCTTAAATATTTTGAAGATTGGAAGTTTTGTACAGTAAGTAGTACAAATGAAGTATAATCATTTTTTAAATATTTTATTACAATTACATGTGTAATAAAATGATGAATGCCTACTCTTCACTCGGTTTAGGTCGATCACGTAAATCATAAAAAAAAATTGCACGAAAATAAAATGCAGGAAATAAGTCCAAAACATTAGGCTACTATTAGCAAATGTATTTTTTAAATCGAACAACAATGCAAAATAATTCTATGTGGGTACTTAGCCAAGTCCTCTAAATGACTTATGCACCTTAATTGGCTACCAAACAATATTTGAGAGATATCAATTAAAAAATATTATACATCACGGTTTCCGTAACATTAGACAATCATTATTTTGTTTCACATATTAAGGAGTTAAGCGCCATGTCCACGCCAAGGTACCGCTGGGAATATTTGGAATTCTTTAAAACTCTGTACCCCGGCGCGCGTGACAATTATATTAACGCATTAAGTAAGAAGTAATTTTACAAGGCACACGACAAACGACACTTACAAACATTAGTAATCTCTGGAATTGTTAATACAGGGCCTGTATCTGTTAATGTGTTTATAGTGGGCTAGAGAGTAAAATAACAAATGTACAATAAATATATATGTATTTATCGACTTTCACTAGAGAAAATAATATTAAATATGAGAAATGATAGATACAACACAAATAAAATCACTATCGTAATATACCACAACTGCAGAAAATGGCTACATGATCAGACACACTCGCCTGCCTCTTGAGCAGACAAGAGTGAAGTGTTAATTTAGCCACCACAAACTCAACAACTTCATCAAAATTTGTTATGTAGAAATTTCAATTCAAATAATAACAGATCTGCTTCTACGCAAAGGGCACACAATATCTTGAAGGCAAATGTTTATTTTTTGGATAAGGAAAGGCAAAAAGGGCGTGATCTTTGGAAACATACTTCTGGCCTTGGTAGCCATTTTCTTCAGCTGCAGCCCCAGGGTCTCATTGTCGTCCTCGAGACGAGATGCCTTTTTACGTAAGTTAACTCCCTGGAAATGTCACGGGTAAAATACAATTTATTGAATCGGTAAATCAGTTTATGCACAATTTTTCAGATAGTGAACTTGGTTTGTGACTTTCAAATCATTCTCCTCACAGAATCTAGAAATTCCTGAACAATTCTTTCGGTTCTCGATGGTTTCAAGAGAATTTGTAAAATAATTTTCCGACTGATTGACAAACGAAGCGCTCTTTGTTGGTAAGTTAATTGCGTGGTGAATGAGTATGTAGTGAGAATATTTTAGAGTTTTGTTAAAACAATAACTAATTGTGAATCAGGTGCACACATCATTTCTGTTTCCTCCCAACAATTACTACAGACTACTGTACTAATACATGATGTGTTTTAATAGTCACAACGTTTAGGCCGTTACAAATTATCACCAGCTGTTATCTGGGTTGGGAAGGAACACTACAAATGTGATTAATAATCCATCAGTACCTATGTAAGGTAATCTTCCAGCCATTGCATTGAAAACTGACATGAAGGGATATGGGAAACTCTGGTCGGATGGAATAACAGGGGATAATGGTGGACTTTGAGAATTCTCCCGCTGTGATCTTTGCAAAGCGAGAGTTTCCAAAGTTATTTCTGTTAATATTCCATCTGTAGATAATACTTTGGTATTTTCTACAGAAAGTCTTGTTGACAAAATGTCATCCAAAATGTACGAGGCTTCTGTCATAGTTGCTCGAGAAGTATATCCATCGCCTCCGCTGGCGCAGTCAATCTGGGTTGAATCTTTCGCTTCTACTTGTGTGGAATTATCAGTTGGCAAAGGTTTTTCTATCAATGTGCCTTTGTCTTTCAACGTCTTATCAGTCTGTGTATGTGTATCAATAATAATAGGTCGAAAAGTTTGTGTGTTAATATCGGACATTAAAAGGTTGTCAGTTTGAACTGAGCCAATACTGACAGGTGAAGCGCACTGAACTTCTTTACTTTCAAAATCAAATACCGTATTACAAGAAGAATCAATATAAAGAACATGGTCAGTTTGACTAGCGCAACAGTACTGGTCGGGACTAGTCTGACTGACTTTATTCAAACCGATAGATATACTGTCTGTATCCAGAGAGCCAAACTGATTGCCCAGTGCCAATTGCATGTGCAAGACGTGAAGTCTCTGAGCAGTATTTTGATCTACCAGTTGGACTTCTTCTTCGAAGTCATCTACAGAACGGGAGGACGGGATGAGGTCTGGGTGGGTACAGGGAGAGGGATGAGGAGGTATTCCGAGAGAAGGTGATAATCTCCCTCCTCCGTGACGCTCACGGTACCAACTAGCCTGTGTACACAAAAATATTTCAGATTTTCATCAATTAATCAGTCAAATTTCTAAATCTTATCTTCATCAACTACTTTGTGACCACCAAATATTTAACATCAAACTTTTGGAATAATCATTCCCAAAACAGATGGTCAAGTCTGCGCAATCATTTTCATCACTGCACATTTTAAATTAAAATTTTACAGAATCCAGAAATGCTAGTTACCCACCACTGACTGATAGGTTAACAAACGCTGACCCGAACAAACCAATTTCCCTTTGGCTGACAATAGAGGAAATGAATTTGAATAGACATCGAGGGACAGTTCACTGTGGGGCTAGTGCGTTGCAGTCTAAGGCATCATCGAGGCAATATGCCAAATTGGCGACAATACTTCGTTAGTCACTCCCTTGTCGACTAATTTTGTAGCTAGTTCTTTTAACATTCTAAAAATTGCATAGTAAATAAATAATGTGCTATTTTAAAAATAGAATAATTCAAATTTGCTCATTTTGCTTACAATGTAACTTAAGCAATAAATGCACTTGAGCAATATTGGCATATGAAATTTTACTTTTCTGAAACATGAAAGCGATGGTCCCGAAATTTTCTTAATTAATTGGATTACCAACTAAGTATTAACTTACCAATATTAAATGGAGACTAAATGATTAAACATGTAATGCTTTAAGGCTGCTTCGGGCAACTTTCACAATAGTAAAATTGTTATTAGATTAAATAAAGCACAATCACTTTGTATGAAATAACAAATTTTATTACGAAGCTTGAGCTAAGCGAAACCGGTTGGCGTATAATAAAATTTGTGGTTTCATACAAAGTATTGTGTTTTATTTAATCTAATATATCAAACCACAAAGTGATTGCTTTCTACGAAAATATAAAATGATTATTTGTCAATTTTGCAATATTGTTAAAACACTTTAATTTGTTCTTTTTAACTTTTTTTACAAATGTAACATTAATGAGAAAAATTAACATTCCCAGGATTGATCCCGGGGTCATCAAAATTAAATTCTGAAATTATGGAATTGCAATTTTGGATTGGGATTGGATTCACTATCTATAATGTAATAAGTACATAAATATTATTAAATTTTTTCATTTCCATGACAAGTTTAAAATAACAAAAGCAAATGGTTGAATATAACTGAATTAAACTATCGCACTACCATGTTCTCTCGTTTGTCCACACCGAGTTCAATCTGTCTCACTGTGTGACATTTACTACATATCTTGGCTGCTAATTTTATCCACCTACTTTCTTCAACTATTTAAAATCTATTATGATAGACGTACATTGTACGGACTAGAGATATTCACAGATTCTTATTTTGGAATAGAATACATGGTACATACGAAAGAGAAGTTTAAATAAATTCAGTACCTCTTCTTCAGCATTCTTGAGCTGTTCCCTGAGATCAGCCTCTCTCTCTAAAGAGTCTTGCAGATCTCGGAGAAGCTTCTGAGGGTCCTCCTGCGAGCCGCCCCTAGTAAGAGTTGCTCTACTCGGTCTCTACAAATACAGTAAGCGTATTATGTTCAAAACACATTTACTTTTCTACTTATAACATTATTATTTTATTATCCTTCTTATCACAAATTTACTATACATCTCACCAACTTATTATATTAATCTGTTCATTTTCACAGTTATATCATACAATAATTATATAACCTCTTCTGGGGATACAGACACTACTGATGCGAGTGAAATGAATAGATTATATGGACGATCAGGATTTCATCAGAGGTTTATGAGAGAAACAGATTAAATTAACAAACATACAGTTTCACTGCTCTGCGACTTTCCGATGTTGCCCAGTGTTGGAGTCTTCTTCTGATTGGCCGGGGGTTGTTGGCTAAGTCGAGTGTTAGCTTCCTGTAACTCTCGCTGTAACCTAAGAGCCACTTCATTTGACATGGACAGTTCCTGTTCCAACTGCTTAATCTTGGCCACTCTGTCCAGGCCAGATGCTCCGCCTGCCAGCTGTAAATGGGATATGGATGGTTATTTTTCAATGATTAAAGAAAAAGGATGAGATAAATTGTAATAAATGGGCATTTCTACAGTTTATTTAAGAATATAGTCATGAATGTTAAAAAGTTACTATTTTAGGCTCCCTATATCAGGATAAAAAACTAAACTATAAATAACTGATATAAAACAAAGTATGTACATATAAAGTATGATTCTGAAGGAATATTAACATACTTATGTTGTCAGCAGTGTCTCTCAAGGAAAAAAGTAAGTGAGTAAGAATGTGTAATTATATTAAAGTTTTCCCAAGCTATGACCGAAAATGTATATGTTGGGTTAGGTACATACAAAATATATTGTCATGTGGCAAAAATGAACCAACCTCGAGAAGTTTCTTCTCATGTTCCATCTTTTCTTGCTCAAGCTGTTCAGACTTCCTCTCTGTCTTCTTCAATTTGAAAGAGAGGACTCGGCAGTTCTTTGTTGTCTGTTCCAATTCTTTTCTCAACGAACTGTATTCGTCCGCTTGATCCTCTCTGAAACATTATTTTATCAAAATTCTAGGACCTCATCAAATTTTTTTATGCTACAGTGAATCTCCGATTTACAAAATAAACTTAAACCACACTAGAAATAAGTTAATACAATTCTCAATAAAAGGGTATACTATAATCCCTGTATCCAACAAAATCTAAACTTTACATATTATTTGCTGATGAAAATCTAGCGATTTACAATGTCAATCAAATGAAACTTTTGAAATTTGAAATTTTCGCCAATATTTATTTTTATTGATGAATGTATCGACGGCTCCCGTGTGGTCATAGGAGAAGAAAAAAGAGTCAATTTTAAATTAAACCATTAGCAATGTTCACCAGAGGCAAGATGAGATACCACTCGTACAGAAACACAGGCACTAGTGAAGGGCAGAGCAGCGAGAATTTAATTTAATTTCTAATACAGTAATGATTACATAATATAAGAGATGTTCACTGTCTTCTTAATTAGAATAAGTCTATGCTAAAGGCAACAGATTCATCCTTTATATACAAATATGAAAAAATTATTCTCAATCTAAACCAGAAATATTAAATAGTTTAATTAACTTAATTGTTAATCAAAACTGTAATTGAATAAACAGGATATCGAGCTCCCCACTTCCCCTTTTAATAGTCCAACCCAGAGTCATATCCCAGTCGCTTCAATGCATGATAATATATACGGGTTGAATATTAAACCAGTCATCCTGTGTGTTCCAAACTTATCTGACCTTATTACCTATTACATATACAAATACAACATTCTTACCCATTATGTACAATTGGGCTCTCACCTGAAATTGTCCTGCATCTCTTCAATCTCCTCCTCCATGGACCGGAGCTCCCTCTTCATGTCCTCATTTTCATCCATCAGCTCCTCGCAGAGCGTCTCCGCGGCCAGCAGTTTAGAGCGCAGCTGCTCAACAGTGCGAGCGGCTGTGTCTGCTGATGGCCGGTTCTGTTAGACATTTCATTTAAAACAAGTTTGCACCTTATTATTACATTTAAAAAATCAATGATGTAGTGCTGAAATCATTAGTAGAATCCGATCCTAGTAAAACAATCAAAGAATTATCTCAAGACATCGGCTGTCTCTGGTCAACTGTAAAATATCACTTAAAACTGTTGGGAAAGAAACATAGAAAGGAGTTTGGGTGCCGCATGATCTATCACAGTCGGCCTTGGATCAACGAGTGACCATTTGTTTTTCTTTGTTGAGCAGGTATAAAATCGATCAATTTCTAAGAAGGGTAGTTATTGGAGACGAGAAATGGATCTTTTACAACTCTCCTAATAAAAAAAAACAATGGCTCTCTCCAGGGGAAGCACCGGTTTCAACTCCTCGACCAGGTATGAATATAAAATTATTTTGTGTATCTCGTGGGATATTTCGGGGGTGACTTATTATGAATTACTAAAACCTGGCAAAACAATCACAGCGGAGGTTTACTGTGCGCAATTGGATAGATTAAAGACAGAATTAATAAAAAAAACGGTCAATGTTAGTGAATAATCAATGGTGAATTTTACAACACGATAACGCGAGACCGCACGCAGCAAAGGTCACTCAAGATAAAATGAAAGAGCTCAACTTGAAACTGCTGCATCATCCATCTTACTCTCCTGATATTGCTCCATCGGATTACCACTTACTTCCAAGTATGGAGCATTCACTTCGAAACAAAATTTTCAATTTGGAAAACCAAGTCCGAAATCATCTAGATGCCTTTTTTAAATCAAAGGAGCCAGATTTTTACAAAAGAGGCATCGAAAAGTTGCCTAAACTGTGGAGAGACATTGTAAATAATGATGGAAATTATTAAAATAAATAAATAATATGTAATTTTTTGGTAAATAAATTTTTTCTTTATACCAAAAAGACAGTCATTTCTTTTCGCTTTACCTAATATTATAAATGTCAGTATTCATTTGTAGACATTTATTTCTGTGCAATACTACATTGTTTTGTATAATACTACTGATTTGGTGATTGTTTGGCCAAGTGGTCAAAGCTTTCTCCTTGCTCCGAGAGATCAACAAGTTCATCCTACTTTTCACTGCACAAAGCTTAGCCTAGTTAAAGTATATCTTTATTTTTAAATTAAAAAATTATTTATTAAAACTCTCCATAAACAGAATCCCACCCACCTCTATTTCTGACTCAAACTCTCGAACTCTCGCTTGAAAATGTTTCTTTTCATCTCTGAGATCTTCATTCTGGATTGTCAACTCGTTGATTTTTTGTTGCAATTTCAACATCTCTGAAGGCCTCGAGGGTGATTTAGACGAAGGAGTGTCCAAGGATGCCAGTCTCCGTAGCAGGATGTCGCTCTTTTCCTTCTCCACTCTCTCGCATCTCTTCCGTAAAACTTCCACTTCCTCTTTGAGACTTTCTATTTGCTGTATTTGAAACAACACAACAAATTAAAGAAGACTTCAAATTGTCTGATGTACGGTGTATATGTCCTGATATTAGTTTATGAAGATATTCCAATTACAAAAAAATAAATTGCAACTACAGGTCAAATCCCATTATAGCAAAATGCAGGGGACTGAAAGAATTATTTTATTATACTGAAATACTGTTATAGTGAATATATGAAAAAACATTTTCAAAATAATGTGATAAAATAACAAAGGCATCAGGCAACAAACACGTCGCGTAAACACCACATGGCCGAGACCTATCGCATGCGTTAGTTAGCATTAAAACAGTGCTTGTCAAGCTTTGTAGTCTTCGAGCAGTTTATCAAGCGTCTTCAATTTTTTTTCAGTTCTTTAAAATGGTTGATAATATAGATGGTGCAATGTTAAATTCTTTGACAACATCACCTCTTTTTCTTTCCCAAGTCTATCTTTTCTAGTATGGTTAATTTTACCTTCAGCATAAACTGACATCGTTATTCACTTTTGTCACACAACGTTTGAAAAAAAATTGAGTGTACTTGAAAGATTAACCGATGTGTAAGTAGGTACGTCTTTATGCTCCACAAAACCACTGCTTTGATCTAACCACGTAGCCGCTCGGGGAAGTACTGAATGTGACAATTGCCAGTCAGCCATTGATTATATTTACTTAAAAATTACTTAAATTTTGGTTAAAAAATTCGTTATACTGAAATTTCTATTTGTTATTTCGGAATTTGTTTAATAAATTTAGTATGAAAATTCGTCCATCCGTTAAAAAACTTTATTAATCTGAAAATTTCATTACTTTAGTATTTGTTATAATGGGATTTGATCTGTATTATGTTTTATTCATTTTATTTTTATATGTTCAAAATATATAGGTATATAAAGATAAATTGAAAGTTGAATGTGGATTTGTTGAGCATATGGGAACTTGGGTGACGAGTGTGAAGCTAAGTTAAGCAACAATGGTGCAGTGGCGCAAAATTAGAATTGTAGATACATTAGTTCCAGGTTATGACAATTAATCAACTTTAGTGTCATGTCATTTGTTTGTGTAAAAATAATATATTATGATCCCCTTAATAAATAAGAATCGGGTGTTGGTGTTACAAAACCCCGGTGATACCTAATTTACGTATCAACTTTCATATATCTTAATTGTATTAATGTTATTGATATATTTTATATGTATATAAAATGTTTTGGACTATAATAATACCTGGTAGTCAAGATTATTGTGGTCAACTAATGTAGTTTCTGTAGTGGATGTACCCGCACTGCTGAGATTATCGTCTTCTTGATTTGAATCAGAATCTTCTCTATCACTGTGACTGTCCTTGGGTAATCCTCCATTCACGAGCTCTTTAGTGGGACCACCTCTCAAAGGAGGGCGAGTTGCATTTTTTCTAGCATTCTTTACCTAAAATCATGTTCAAAACATTTTTTGAGAGGCTTTGTATTTTAAATTATAGGTCAAAAAATAATGTGACAATTCATTACATTGTGCTTGGTGACTGCGATACAAGCAAATAGTAATGCACGATTCTTTCATACATTAAAATTTAACAAAAATAATGTGTTTATAATTATGCGAGCGAAGGATATTCAGAAAAGAAATCTACATAATTATTACACGGAAAATTATTAATTATTATTCAGTACTTAGCACTGAAAAAACTGATAAATATTATTTTTACAAATAGATTTTAGTAATATCCTGTGGAAGTTCTTTTTTGTAACATCAAGTTTATGAATTAAGTCTAGGTCCAAAAAAATTTTAAAGATCTATTTTCACTATAATTTTGATATTCATTTCTATATGAAGATATAAACTCTTGTTTTATTTTCTAATATAAATCCTGTTGTATAACTAATAAACTTTATAAAAGTTACGACAATTCTGCATTTTTCTAATTTCATTTTAGCCTTTTATAATTCTTTCTACAGATGGGTAGTTATAAGATATGTTTTTTCAGATTAATTAATTTTTAACTTGAAAGCCAACATTGTAACAATTATTAAATTTCAAGGTCGTTAGTGTTATTTTTTAATGATTTTAGTCACGGTCAAAATTAAGAATCAAATAAATGCTGAATGTGAGATGAAAATATTACTAATTAACACTTTATGCAAAGCATATTATGTGCAATTTATTTAATTTAAAGGGCTTCCCCTAAGTCTTGCTACGTATTAGCATTAATTACTCAGCCACATAGACATGGATTTGAATACTAGGCAATTGAGATGTTAGGTAGTCTAGGCCATACAGTACAGCAAATTACAATAACTAATCAAAGTGGGTACTTATTCTAAGGTATAACAAGTTTTTAAGACTATATAGCGTCAGTAAAGTACGCAGTGTTACGTAGACTTATGGTCATTGTCCATGTTGATCTCTCAATGAGACTGATCTATGAAAGTCAGTAACGGTACGTATGTACTGGATGCGGCATTTTAATTTGGGAGCAAAATACATGCAAAGATGATGCAGACTGAATTGTGTGCTGATGTTTACCCGCTTTCCAGACAAATCTCTGAGAGAAAGCTCATCCGTAGACACGGGTCGTAAGGAATGGAGAAAAAATAGACCGTAATCTTGGAAGGAATAAACTTGACTGAACTTTGTGTATCTGTTGACTAATATATATTTTTTATTTTATTAGTAAACAAACATTGGATCAATAATGGGTTCTTTCTGCACAACTCCTGGATGCTATGGTAGTGCTATATTTTCCATGTACAATCTTAAGATCCTCATACTCGTGGACTGCATAAAATAGTATTACGGTAGAATTAAAACTCTTTTTGCAGAATACAAACCTTTATTAAGAAATTGACATCGTTTTCTTTGGAATTATCGGAAGGTTTGGCGACTTTCGGTATCTTAACACTTTCAGTTTTTGTTTCTTTAGGTATATCTTTTTTTATAATTTCACGCTCTCTCTCCACACTGGGATCTTTCTCAAAACTATTACTATGTACTTTGAGCGCTTGCATCTAGAAGAATGATAATGAAAATATTAGCATATTAATGAAACATATTATCACATGATTAATCAGATGACTGGTAGCTATGATTCTATTTACCGTGCTGAAAGCTATAAATATATTTTATTTCATTTATTGATGTTTGTAGTGTTAACTTTATGGTTAGACATCATTTAAAATTGCATTTATATTTAACTTTGTTTAAACCACTGTGTTGTTTTTACGTCAACCGGTTTCGATACTAACGTATCTTCATCAGGATTGGCGTACAATCAAAATCGATTGATGTAAAGCAACACATTGGTTTAAACAAAGTTATATGTAAATACAATTTTTATATTTTATTTCAGTTACTTATCTAAGAATGTTAGGACAAACGTATAAAGCATCAATATAATAGAATTCTCTTAAAATATATTAAAGCCTCTGGCTGTAGATAAAATGATCTATCTCTTGTGTAGACTATTCTGCCTCAAGTACTTGACTTCTTTGACTGATGTCTTAGACCTTCCTATTACAGAGGTTATCAACAGGTCATATCCTGACACCATATGCAGGATCCATCACTAGTTACTGATTTTGTATTGAGTATATACTACCGTTTGGCAGTACTATATATCTCACAACATTGGTCAAAGAAATCAGATACAAACGGAAGAATTGGCATAAATTCCTAGAAATAGAAATGGCAGTAGAACCCAATGTGATTTATTTGACCAATCTCAAAGAACTTTTTGAAGTAATCATCATTATTCAGTGCACACACACTTAGTGCTCGAGTC
Organism: Eubasilissa splendida; assembly: GCA_031772225.1. Lineage (NCBI taxonomy): Eukaryota > Metazoa > Arthropoda > Insecta > Trichoptera > Phryganeidae > Eubasilissa > Eubasilissa splendida. Next base: position 39,476,720 of record CM062848.1, on the reverse strand, counting down.
AATCATCATCGTGGACCACAAAGGGATCTAACATCAAATACTCGGATTGGCCGACAGTTGAACACGGGAAACTTCTTCCATATAAATTATGCCCAAGAGAATGTGAACTTGGGTTATTCCTCAATCGTGAACTCACAATTTGTACTACTTTCTTTAATTACAGATTATCTTAACCAATCCGCATCTCTAGTAATTTGGCGCAATGGTATGCTATCCTAATCGGTCCAAATACTTTAGTTTTACATTACACCGTGATACATTTTAGTTTAAATAAAATAAAAATATTTTTAATATTCATTTATAATAATAGCGCTTACCTTTCTAACCCTTTCAGCTAAGGAATCATTTTTGTTGATCATCAGGTGGACAGGGGTTGGAGGGGGGGTTCCTGACGGCCTCCGTATCGTCACAATGGGCGCTTCTGTTTCAATTTTATCAACGTGAAAAGGGATGTTCTAAATATGATCATCTTAAGGTGTTATTAGTATGTGTGGAAGTGAAATACTCACTTTATCAATGTAAATATAAATTATACAATAGAACCCCGTTAATTCGAAAACCCCTTAATTCATAGCTTGAAATTTTAATACACTCGCGCCATAAATCAATATACTTTTACGTCACATAATTCAATTTTTTTTTAAATCATAAAAAATTTACAATTATCAAATAGATTGATATTAGCCCCCTCCACATACTGGTAATCGTCAAGTACTATAATCGATATTAGCACGCCAGTTATTGTCAAATAAATCGATATTAGCAGCTGCCACAGATCGATTATACAAATTCTCAACTCGATCCGCGTAGATAGCTTGCGCTAATTACTTCTACTGATATACCGTTTTTGAGATGTTTCCTTGAAATATGCAAATATATATATATATATTTTTTTAACAAAATTAGCACCTTCGATCACTTATATCGTATTTTAGTAATTTCGCGAGTTGTGAATACATTAATTTGATTGACTCAATCGGTTCCGCGCAATAATTAATTTGATCCCTTGAATTTCGAATTAATGGGGATATAGTGAATTGATTTGATTATTTTATGAGTGATTAATAAATTGAACACATTTGCTATAGCCATCTCCATGCTACCAAGTCAGGCGAAACTATGGATAATATTGCCAGCTTCCTCCTTATGGAGAGCTACACGACAATGTTAGCACATGTACCAAATCTCAGTACATTTTTGTGAGATGCGTACCCCTTGCATATTTTACAAGGTTTATTTTTTTTTTGTCAATAGTATAGTTATCTAAACATGTGCACTCGTATCATCATCGTATCGTAATCATAAGAATGCTGTCACATGTTTACAAGGGACCAGGCTTCAAAAGTAAATAGTAAAAACAAATCATTTCATCAATAATTATATTTAAATTACATTAATGATTAAGTAAGATTAAGATATTTGTAAGCCTCTACAAAGTAAATATATTTGTATATGTCCTAACCTTACCTTAACCAGAATTGTTTTTAATATTTTTAGGTCACCTGCTGTGTACCCATCCCATTTACTTGTATGGATGCTTTTGAATTTTCATCAATGTTACGCGACTTGCTGAAGTTCATCTAGATTAGCTCTCAAAATATTCATAGGTAATTTGTTTTATACTTTGGAAATACTTTTATAGAATTAAAGTTTGTATTTTCAAACTTTTCAGATTTTTCGCCGAGACATGTGTTTATTTAATACTTACCGGTATTTTGTCCGGTGTCCACCGGAGTGGGTCGTTTTCGTGGTAGCGTCAGACTAATGGTCACAGCCTTCGCGTCATCGCTGATGCCGCTCGCACTGAGATCAGGGGTGGACGTCCAAGATGAATTTATTCGCGAAAACCCTGCGATACCAGTAACCAGTTTTAGTATTAAATCTCCAATATTTAACATCAAAAAATGCATGTTTATGGTGACTACAACTCTTAGCAGCTAATAAAAAGTCTAACAATCTTGTTATTAATTCTAATCTAGATTCTAGACCAAAATGTTCTAATTGGCCGGGAGCACATACCTTCTCCAGGACTTCAAATCCAATGGGCTCAGGTATTGCTTCACGAGCTCCTGAATTACCATGAAGCAAAAGGTACATCAACAATATGACTGCGCACATATTACAGAAGATTCTTTATTATCCAAAATCTATCGACTAGGATGGCAAAAAATATGAAAATAATTATATATACTTATTGTCAAAATTGCAAACACATCTTTCTACTAATACCTACTTTAAAAAATATGAATAATAGGGATGGGGAATGAAAATAACGCGGTAATTTTTAGTCGGTGAGAGTATCACATTATTCTTATAAATTTAATTCTGAAAAATGCCCAGATCATGTAAATGTGTAAATAATAATATATATTCACCTGTGGAAAATGGTTCAGTCTTATCTTTAGTCGAGTCCTGGTTAAGGTTCTGGCTGGACATCCAGCCCCGGACTGACGGCTCTTTACTCGGACTGGGTTCTTCATCGCGACTCCTGAACACAGGAAAGATTATTTACTACGTTTACATTGAATAAATCCAATTATCGAATCTCTATTTTTGGTAAACTTTCATTTTGATGAGATTAATATTATTTTTTAAATTATGGGTACACTATAGAACCCAGAAAATAAAACAAAAAAAATGATCGTGTCTTCAAAAGATCATATGTAGGAATCACCTAGCGCCGTACCGTGCCTAAATAATGTTCAAGTGCAAACACATATAAGTATGCACCCTCAAGTTGGTCTCCTCGAGTCTTCTGCGTGGACCACTACAGGAGATTCGGGAAAACGAAAGTCCCTCGGGGAATATCGCAAGGTTTTTTAAATTATGACAATTCAAAACTTTTAATGAAAAGACATGGGGATGACCAAGTCACCAAACTATAAAAGGCGAAAGGAAGGACCTCCGAACTGAAGTCTGATAGATGACCAATACAGGGTTGTAATGTATTTTTAAAATAAATTAAAATTTAAACCTTCAGAATATTTATAATGTTTTGTTTTAAATTTAAAAATTTCACTGAGCCTTTAGGTAGGTCCTTGGCGACATGCGAGCTTGCCTTTATGGCCGTGGTACCTTACATGTTAATTATTGTATTTTTTGGTTAATTATTGTAGATTTGTATATTTAATCAGTAAGAAAAATAAGTAAATGTATTTTACCATATGTATTATGAGTATCCAACCTTATAGATCTGGAGTAAAAGCAATATTACGCGTAGTTTACTATTTCATTTATTTATATTAACACTCCTATTTTTCTAAATATCCGTACAATTTAACAAACTCGAATAGTCAAGATTATTCAATCCGTTCTAGGTATTTATGAATTTAGATTATTTAATGATAAATGATCCTAGAAAATCCTTAAACATGTAGTAGTTAAGATATATCAACGAAAGAAAACAAATAAGGTGTTTCAGTTTCTCGAGATTTACAGGGTGGCTCAACAAAAGTGAGAATATCTCGTAACAAATGAGTTATTTCAAAACATAATATAATTATACTTTTAAAACTAGCAATATTAACTTTGTGGTTAAAATTCATATTTTTATTTATTATCTTTGTTTTATTAACCACTTAATTATTCTATTAGATTATTATTAGATTCCATTAGTGATATATTTACTGATAATACAGAATTATCAGATCTAATTTTAATGAATCATAAACCTCCAAAACTGTATTCCGTATTAAAGCTTCATAAGATTGATATTCCAATAAGACCGGTGGTTTCATACTGTAGTGCTCCAACTTTTAAATTATGTTCTTTTATTACAAAAACTATAAATAGACTTAATATTTTTAAACCAAAATACACTATAAAAAATTTGTTGCAATTAGTGGATATGTTAAAGAATATGGATCTTCCCAACAATGTTAAACTTGTTTCTTTTGATATTGTTAATTTGTTTACTAATGTACCTATTAATGGAAGTAAAATTTTAATTTCTGATTTACTAAATTCATCTAATTTACCTAATAATTTAGTAAAAGATCTATGTCGTTTGTTAAACCTTTGTATGAACCAAAATTATTTTCAATTTAATAATATTATGTATAATCAAACAGAGGGTCTTCCTATGGGAGCACCCACAAGTCCACTAATTGCAGATATTTTTGTAAATAATTTGGAGAGGAATATTTTTTATTGTGATTCTCCTTTGTTAAAAAATGTTTTGTTGTGGAAAAGGTATGTGGATGATATATTATGTATTTGGTCAGGTTCGCGTCAACTAACTACATTTTTAAATTTCATTCATTCATTTAATAATAAAATACAATTTACATTAGAAATGGAAAATAATTCAACCCTAAATTTTTTGGATCTAACATTGATTAAAAATAATAATAAAATTGAATTCAAAATTTTTAGAAAACCAACTTTTACAGATACTGTCATACATAATGAATCTAATTATCCATTATCACACAAACATTCAGGGTTCCACTCCATGATACATCGTTTAGTCAATATTCCTATGTCAACATCCAATTTCAATATTGAATTGAATACAATTAAAAAAATAGCAGTTAATAACGGGTATAACACAGATTTGATAGACACTATTTTAAAAAATAAATTAAAAGAATATAATAATCAATTTTTATATAAAACATAATGATAATAATGATTATTGGCGTAGGATTTTGTACATAAATAACTTTTCGAATCAAATATCTAAACACCTACCACAAAACATTGAACCGGCATTTTATACAAATAATAGTATAGGAAATTAAAAAGTTAAGAAATTAGGAAGGAAAAGACAAAAATGATAAATTTAACAATTCTGGTGTCTATAAACTTAGTTGCAAGGATTGTGCTGCATTTTATATTGGTAAAACGGGTAGAAATTTTAATATAAGGAGCATTTGAGATGTTTGAACAATAGTGAGTTTTCAGAATTTGCTAATCATTTGATAGAAAATGGTCATGGTTTTGATAAAAAATTGGGATTGTCAATTTTGCATATAAACGGTGTTGGTCACAAATTAAATAATTTGGAATCGTTGAAGATAAATAAATCGTGTAAAACTAATCAAAAAATTACGAGTATAAACAACCAACTAAATTTAACTAGAGTCCCATTCTAAAATTTTTTCCTAAAAATTATTCGAGTAAATTTGTATTAAGTAACAATTTGAGTTAGGTACTAAATTTATTTTTTAAATAATTGTTTTTTTTTTAAATAAATTCTGGCAAAGAAACAATAATATATGTTTTAGTTAGTTATGACATCCTGAAGAAGAAAATGGTATTTTTCGAAACCGATAGATTTATAACTCAATTAAGTGGTTAATAAAACAAAGATAATAAATAAAAATACATAATATAAATAATTATAATTCTTAATTTAATATTTTTTTGTACAATATTTAGGTAATCAGAAGTCATCAAAACACCCCATACTGCATAATTTACTGGGTTTAAATCTAGGCTGTTCAGTGACCACATGCCTGGCTCGATGAAATTAACATTTTCACGACGAAGAAAGTTGATTGTATTTCTGGCTGTGTGAGATGGAGCTCCGTTCTGCTGTGATGTCTCGCTATACTCCAAGCTTTGTTTTGAAACTCTTTTATCATTTTTATAGCACCCCAACGTTTTTCAATTCGCAAATTTCTTATCAGAATACGGTCTTCTACGGTCATTTTTGTCATTCTGGGCAACAATATGAAAAAAACAAATATAAACCAGTGGGAAAATTAATAATCAAAGATAGCGACCGGAAATTTTCGAAATAAAACATAATATAGGTAAATAGGTAAGTATATAAATTAGTAAACTATTTTTGATATTGTTAAACTAATTTTGACGTAATTATATCACATTTTACGAAATTTTCTTACTTTTCTGGGCCATCCTGTATATCGTGTTGATATTATAATTCACAAATTAAAAATGTTTTGAATAATATTTGATTAATCAAATATCAGCAATAATCCCTTTGAGACAGAATACCGATATTTCTGATTCTGTGTAATTTCCCATGAAGCAGCCACTGATGAGATTTCTCTCGGAGGTACTTTAGTACTTTACTGACTCTCGGAGACCACCGGCCGCGAGAACCGAGCTGAGAGCTGCAAAATTTGACAAATTTGTTAAAACGTCTAATATTTCAATAACATCATTTGGGTCACCGAAAACATATTCCTATAAATGCATAATAGCCAAACTATTTTTTCCACCGCTTTAACGCCTCGGTTTACGCACTTCGCACGGCCGTCGCCCCCGAGCCGAGCTGTTTACACTCTACACCCGGTGGTAACTCGGAATATCATTTATCATTTAGCGGGCGCGCAAACCATCCTTTAAAAGATGGTTAGTTGATCAAAATATTGACTAGATAAAATCATTTTCGAATACGATACTGTACGATACTGTATGAGAGAAAGGGGAGGGAAGAATTTTGGAATTTGGGAAAGGCGAAAAACCTGAAATGGCAAACCTAATATGTAACACGTAGCAAATCATTTTTAGAATACTTTATTATACTATTAAAATATATTAATTATAAAGATATACATATACAATCAATTTTATCGAAAAATATTGTTGTTGCGCCACCGGGATTCGAACCTGGATCTCTTTCCTAACCGGGGAAGGTGCTTTATCCAACTAAGCTACAGCGACATTATTTTTAGCGACAATTTTCGACCCTATATGTTACCTTTTTGATATTAATAGATTTAATCGTTCCATCATTTGACATATAGGGTCGAAAATTGTCGCTAAAAATAATGTCGCTGTAGCTTAGTTGGATAAAGCACCTTCCCCGGTTAGGAAAGAGATCCAGGTTCGAATCCCGGCGGCGCAACAACAATATTTTTCGATAAAATTGATTTTATATGTATATCTTTATAATTAATATATTTAATTCATATTTATTATTTTATTTATCGCATGCACCAGAGCGACACTATAAACAACCGTTGCTTATCTAGCGATCGACCATTTAACTTCGTATTATCCAGGAGCGCAGGATCAAACCCGCTATCAAATTCATTGACTTTACAGGCATGATATTTTCAACTTTCATCAGTCGTCAAGCTCGTCACAAAACTTAGCAATAATGTTGTAAAGCAGAGATTCGAATCCATCAGAAATAATCCAAGTCCGATAATGAAAATAAACCCAGTGCAGCGAATACAATTCATTTGGCTTCGATACTTTTATATGGACTTATAATTTTTAAAAGTCACCGTGAGAAATATAAATATAACAATTTAAAAAAATATTTCTTTATTTGCAAAACACGTGAGCACATAACGATGTATACAACAGCTAACATGTCTAGTTAGAGACTAGACCGTCTCAGCAGACCGAAAATCATTATAAAATGAGGCTAGCATTTTTTCCAGTTGAATTAATGTATAAGTAAATACCTAAAAATACACTTTTGTTATTTTGTTTCGTGAAAATGCAGGATGACAAGAGTCAGCAGACCAATTTTATTATGTTAATGGATAAACCACGCAGTTTTTTAATATTCTTATGTTTTGTCAAACTTTTAAACAAAAATTACATTTCAATGAATGATGCATTCTCCATTATAGTTCAGAACTTCATCCCATCTTTCAACCAATTTGTCGATGCTTTTTCTAATACTTATTGAGCAAATTTCTAAGGTCATCGTCGTTGTTGAACGTGACGTCACGCATTTGATTAGAGAGCGACCGAAAAAAGTGATAATCTGACGGAGTGAGGTCGGGATTGTGGGGTGGATGCTATTATTTAACCCCAAAAATTAAATATATATATATATATATATATAAGATACAAGAAAATGGCGACACTAGCGTTTGAGAGCAGTAGAAATGCTATCGAATAGTACGACATTTTTTGGCACAAAAAACAAAATAGCATTTTAAAAAAATCGCAAAAATTTATCAGACGATCCAATACATATTCACGGGGGTCTTTATATTTTATATTTCGCGAAATCGAATGCAAAATCATGAAAAATGTCGTGAGAAACTTCTTCAGGAAGAATAGGAACTGCCCAAAGTGCCTGACCACTGATCAGCTGATGTTCTCGAGGAGCGGTGTCTAGAGCGGTCGGCGCGGTTGGAAAATAGATTAAAGGTTATTTTGGAGAAGTTTACGACACTTTCACGCATCTGCGCGGCATATTTTGAAAAAGAGATCAAGTCCATTCAAAAGTAGGCCAACTTTTTATTGGAACGACAGCATTTTGAAGCGTCATGGCTTTACGTCAGATGGGAAGGCAATTTTTAAATTATATCTCTTTAGAAAAATCAATTGATACGAGTTTAAACGAACAGATTTCTATCGACAGAAAATAGATCCACTTTTTACAGTTTAGATATACATCGTAAGGAGGAAAAACTGTTTAGCCATTTTTTCCCTTACTTAAATATTTGGAATAAATTTAATGCCTGAATATAATATGTCAGTACCGTAATTTACATTTTTAATTATTTACAGAATGGTATCTTGGCGTAGCAAGATGAATATGGAGTTAACGACAAAATACAAAATATTATTGGAACTATTGTAGCTTGTTCCGGTGTATTGTTCAGCGTCGCCCCCGAAAGACAAGATACATAAAATTAAAATAAACTTGGCGTCAATCTTTTAAATATGGCATTAAATATATTGTAACGTTCAAATGTAACCATAATTGTGCAGACGTGTTTCAATAAGCAACTTTCCATATCTCTCAAGAAGTCCCACTTTTTTCATAGTTCACATTACCTTATTAAAATGTGTGTCTTGTCTGGGTTCATTTCGTACTCTTATTTCTATTCTATGAATTGCCTAACATGTGTGTCCACGGATGAAATGTTGCTTTCGATGTACGCAGAGGTAGCGGTTAAAGTCGATATACGTGTATCAGTTGGCTCAATCCACTCTCCACACAAAATGCAATAGATAATCATGCATTGTCTTGTATCGGTCACACAATTAAATTTTGTCTTGGACTAAATATCGTTACATAGTAAGCGGTGGCATCTGGCACCATCATTTGAATCTCTCAGGACACACTTATTAGCTATTTATGCTAGCCACTAGCTATTATCGCTGGTGCTAGCGCATGGCTGCAGGAAGACACTTCGTGAATCCCGCGAAAACCATTCGCAAAAATGTTTACTCCTTGTCAATTACAAATTGTCAAGCAGACATTTTTATTACATAACGATACCAGGGCGACAGGTAATGAGTTCGCGATTTCAACTTTATTTCTTCACTCGGAGGCGGCGCGGCGCGGCGCGGCGCGGCGCGGCACGACACGGCGTGAATTCCGCGCATTCCTGAATACGGCTCCTGCACATTTTTAATATCGTATCCTGGGCTTAAGCAGCAAAGCTCAGCCAGTAGGTACTTGAAAATCTAATTTGAGTCCACAAGTTATATCTCCACGCTAGTTTTAAAACCCGTCTTGGGACGGAACGCGAAAGGCGTGCATTAAACGATAAAACGGTTTAGTCATTTCAACAACAGCTAAGTTTTAATACAAATTAAATCACTGTGTTGGTGTAGTATAATCGGTTAATTCAGGTTCGAATCCCGGTAGCAATAACAATATTTATTCGATAGATTTATTTTATACTTTCTAATTGATGCATTTAATTTGTATTCAAAATATCACACACCTGTGTTCTGAAAAATTGCAACTTCACAATAAGAATGTGTTCTCCTTAAAAAAGTTATTTACACAATGAATTATTTTGTTTTTAAATGTTTATATATTCATGGATATAACACCTTAATGCTCCATATTGACGACATGCTGACCTATTTGTTGGCACTAAATTTTAACAGAAAACTTTTACTGTTTGACTTCATGGTCTAACTTCAGCCATACATAGCCTTAAAGGTTAAGAAATAATATTTCTACATTATTAAATAAAATTCCCTACCTAAGTATATCTTGCCTACCTCGAATGAGAAATATTGATATTTTCCTAATCCAAATTTCTGGCAATAGAAATTGTAAACTGTACCTTCAGGTCATAAAGGTCTTCAGGTTTCAAATAAAATTGACACCTCACTCCAATGCGATGTGTCAATCTCCTTTTAAATTTCTATAGACGTGACACACAGAAAGATATTACATATAAAATTATTTTTATTTTGGTAAGCCTCCCCATGGGCGCGCGCAGTACTACTATTTTAATACATTGTAAAAAATTACAATTAGAATCTTGAAATAACACAACCAGTATACTCCCTTAGACACAGATAATTATTCGGCGTCAATTGCTTTCATTACTATTTACTAAGCAATGATCTGAAGCAAAATAAACAAAATAATATTGAATATTGCTTTCTGCATTTGCGTACTGTACTCCTGTAGCTCAAACAATAACCGGTAACGTAAGATAACTTTAGTAATAAAAACTATTCTTTCTGATCATCTGATGAAGATGAAAAAATAAAAATGAAGTCAATGCTAGAATGCATTAGAATAAACGATTATTATAGCAGGCTTCGTGCCAAACAACACGACTGTGGAATTTTTAATTTTATCATTCACATCACAATTGTATATTTTATTTGTCGTGTTGGTACCTGCCTGTCTGACAGCGAATGGAAGTTAGGTTAGGACACACAACTAAATATAAAAGTTGGATAAAATGTAATTAAGTATTAGAGGATGATCTTTTTGACGCATACATTTGAAAAGAAATTTGTCAGACATAAACTGTCTTCTCAATTGAAGTAGAAGATCTACTGTTTCTACCTGTAGAGCATTAATTGGGGAAGACCGCATTGCTCCAATTATTAACCTAAGACTTTGCGACTGGATACGATCTAGCTTTTGTAGATTTTTTGTGAAGTTGATTCCATAATGAAAGATGCATAATCTAGATGACTACGAACATATGCGTGATAAAATAATTTTTGGGTGTATGGATGGCAGCCCCACCACACGCGAGATACTGCTCTCATAGTATTGAGACTTGCTTGACATCTATTAACAATTTGGTTTATATGGGCGTTCCAGGTAAGTTTGGAGTCGTCTAAAATAACTCCCAAGAATCTAATTTGGGATTTAACGAGGAGGGTTTGATCAAGGCAAGTTATATGTACAGCGGGGACTTTTAGTTTTCTGATTACACTGCTTTTTGTCACAGACAATCCCAATCCATGTCCCATAAGCCAATCAACCAGACTGTTCACTCTATCTTTGAGAATTTTTTCTAACTGATTTAAAACTGGACCCGAAACGTAGATAAAAAAGTCATCAGCGTACTGCAGAACTTGAGAAAGAGGATGAATAAGGTAAGCTATGTCGAGGGTTAGGATAGGAGATATAACACAGACCCTTGTGGTAGGCCTCTGGTGACAGTTCTGAATACAGGAGATGATCCTTTCACTTCTACCACTATTAACCTCTGGAGAAAGAGATTGACGATAAAACAAGTTAATTTAGGGGGAATTCCTATACCTAGGAGTTTTTGTTCCAGGATGCTAATGTTGACGTTATCATATGCTCCACTGATATCGATGCACGCTCCAATGAGATATTCCCCTCTGGAATGAGCGATCTGGATATCTGTAGTCAATATTGATATGCTCTCAACTGTGTTTTTCTTCTTCCTGAACCAGAATTGTGTGTTTGGGAGGTTTTTTTTGTTTTCTACATACCAGTCAAGTCTTCTTTTTATCATGTGTTCAGTAATTTTAAGTAAAGTAGATGATAAGGCAATCGGTCTGTACGAGAGTCCTGAATTGGGATCTCTTTTTTGTTTTAAAATGGGGGGGATTATTTGAGATTTTAAAGATTGAGGGATGTTGCCAGTTTCATATATAATATTTATCATCAAGAGAAAGTATGATAGAGTTTCATTACAAAAGTTTTTTAGGAAAGAGTAGAGAATGCCGTCGATTCCCAGGGATGAGTCTGTTACTTGATTTAAAACTGATTTTAACTCATCCATGGAGAAATGCGAATCTATCCAGCTAGTCTCACTAAATAGATATTTTTGTTTATTTTTATTTGTTTCATTAAAGTTGGGCACATATGGTGGTGCCAATTTGTTCATAAATTCGTTAATCCACTCTGATGAAGATGGTGGAATTTTTGGGGGGATGTGTGAGTTTCTAAATTGTCTTATTGTTTCCCATACTTTTGCTACAGGGACTTCTGGAGAAAGGGATGAACAAAAAATTTTCCCGTTTCTTTTTTTTAAGGATGCGCTTGGTTACCGCCTGAACATTTTTGAATTTCAGATAATTTTCAAGAGTCATGTTTTTAGAGTATGCTTTTGCGAAGATTTTTCTTTCTTTGACTTTCTTTCTTTCTCTGTCCCACTAGGGGGCAGGGGGTGGTTTTGTTTTATTTATCTTTTTCACAGGAATATATAATTTTGCTGAATCTTCAATGCAGGAAATAAATAAATCATAACAAAAATTTATATTTTCATGTGTTGGGGATGATAAACTAGTAATTTTACCATAAATATTTTCGGAGAATTTTTCCCATTTTACATTAGATGTCTGATATTTTAAACGGGTAAACGATTTTTGGTGGTTTGCGAATTTCTGATTTTGTGGTAAGGTGTTTGGGGTCTGAGAGAAACTCGAATGTAAATGGGATAATGATCGCTACCATGAGGGTCATCTACCGTCGTCCAGACTAAGCTGGGCGCCAATGCTGCATTACACAGTGAAAGATCTACCGCACTGGGACAACGGTTTGGGATGTGGAGACGAGTAAGGGATCCGTCATTCAGAATACAGAGACTGAATTCATCAAGCAAATCAACAATATCTCTGCCAGATCTATCGTTGGAGTCAGAGCCCCAAATACTATGATGAGAGTTTTTTTTTTTTTTCACCCCCGTGGAGTGTTCTTGCCATTCTTTACATGGAGTTTTTTTGCCTTGTTAATTCTGGGCACGTGAGACTAATTGCTGTATGATTACCAGTGCAATTCAAACAGGTAGGAAGTTCGGAAGAGTTTGGGCATTGGTTGGCAGAGTGGTTGTTACCGCATTTTAAACAACGAGGAGGGGATCTGCAAGTTGGTTTGGAGTGTCCAAACCGACAACAATTAAAACACTGCATTGTCGGGAAAGCATAAAGCTCTACCGGCAACGAATTATAAAAGAGATACACATGTGATGGGAGGGTTTGTCCTTCGAAAGTGAGCACAACTGTTTGAAAGGGTTTCCAGGTACGGTTCCTGTGGAAGTGTCTTTATAATTCAAACGTCTAGCCTTTACAACGTTGCCTATATTTTGGGGAGTAGAGATAGATAGGATGATGTCGTCTTCAGAGAGGTCAGTGGAGATACCACGCACGAGGCCCATGCGGGTAAAATTGTAGGTCGGAATGAAAGCTTTAAATTTGTTATTTTGGGTGTTTTCAGAAAATTTAACAAAATTATTAGCCAGTACTGCAGATTTAAATTCCACAGAAATTTTATATCTGCCTTCTGCTTTTATACCGCCTGGGCAGATACCAGGAGTGTTCTGCTGGGAAATATATTTTCCAAAATCAATTGGATGTATAGGTCCTTGCTCTATTTTTTGGACACAAACAAGGAAAGGAGAGACAGTCGAATTTGAGTATAATAGTTGGGGACGGGTTATATTAACAGGAGAAGCAGAAGGTAGATCAGAGGTCATGGTTGGGATTAGAGTGGGATAGATAGGAGGAGATGAGATGATGCTGGTTATCTTAAGATTTTTCTTTATTTTTTCCGACTTCTTTTCAATTTTCCTTTTCTTAGTGTTAAAAAAGTGGAATCGTCTGAAGATTGTGCATCTTCGGAGGCGGGTATCGAGGGACGAGAAAGATGTGATGGAGGAGGAAGAGGGTCTGGAGGATCCGGAGGTCTTAATTCCTTCATTGTGGCCGAAAATTAAATTAAAAAAGATTTCTGACAAGTGTCAAAATAAAAATAAAAATGTAACAATAAATAGATTCTACTGAAAAAAAAACGCAAATGCCTAAACTGTAAGAAATATATTAAAGATAAATAATTTAAATTATAAAAACAAGTCATCTAAAAATATTAAAGTAAAAAAAGTTAATAAATATCAGATTTTTTTGTAAATATCCAATTAATCCAAGGGAGCTGCACAAACACAAACGTCTCTGTCGGAGTTGCTGTCGACAACGATTATCTATTTGATTTAACAATATAAATTACATAGTTCAATATACATATATTATGTAGTCCATATAAAATATTTTTATTGGAAATACATATGCTTAAAGATAAATAATTTTATCAAAAGAATTATACATGACAGACCTGTCTGATTGATACAATTGTATTTGTTATAGTCATATAAATGAATAAACACGTATTTTAATATTTTTGACATAAAAATACTGATAACTAAATAACAATAATAATAATATTATAAATTATTTTCAGGATGTTCCCGAATTGAGAATTGGATGTGTGGACTCGTGTGAACTTGCTAAATTGGATGGCAAAAAAGTGGTCGACATACACCAATTCTTTTCTCAAATGAATCAAATGTACTCCCACAAATCGATGTTTGGGTGCGGAGGAACGAATATTGAATATGTGAAAGAACATAAAGTTATATTTCTAAATTCAGTTTAAAGTGTAATATGTGTGGATCAAATTTTGTTTTGAATACGTGTAAAGAAAAAAACAACGAAATTTTGAAGAACGATAATATGCTCGATGAACAACTAATTATTTAACAGTGAATGATAATACTTTTGTCATATTTTCATTTATATTTAATATTAAATATATATGTAATTTATTAAAACAATAAATAAATATTTAAAAAAACAGATTTTTATTACAACCGTAGTATGATTATAATATAATATTAGCATAAATAGTTTTCTCTTCACAAATACAGCTGCATCAAAAATTATCAATATTATTTTTCAGTATGAATTTACGTCAATTTTTTCCTTATAAATCGGGGCAAAATTGTAATATTTTATAAGCATATGTTTATCGGCACAAACAATGGTTTTTATCATAAACATAACAGTTCTTAGGTGAGAACTTTAACAAATTATTTAATTTTCGCTTGATTATTTCAAACGGCGACACATATGTATTATGAATGTTGAAGAAATGGCTATTTTCTGATAGCTTTATTACCTAGAAATTTGAGAAAACCAACAATTGTATAGTTGTCCTTTTCTATTGATACCTTTCACTCTAGCAATATTTACGTAAAAAATAACTCACTTTTATGTTTACTTGATATTGTAAAAGAATTAACTATTAGTCTCATCTTGAAAGGGTATGCAAAATGCAAAAATATCTCGAAATTCAAACTGGAAAAATGAAAGTTGCCTCTTAAGGTATCCCCACAAAAAAAGTCACACGGTGTAAGGTCGGTCCGGTGATCGAGGTGCTCAAGGTATTTCTCCGTAAATTCCCCTCAGCTTCTCCATTGAAACTCTAGCTGTGTGTGAAGTGGCCCCGTCTTTCTAAAATTGTATTCTGTTGTTGAATCCGGGAAACAGCTGCAGTTGCGGTACCAAAAACTCATCGATCATTCGGCAATACACGTCAGCAGTGACTGTCTCTCGCTGGTTAAAAAAATAAGGGCCAATTATCCCTCGGGCAGAAACTGCACACCACACTGTCGTTTTTGGACAATACATCTGTTTATTAACATAGCCATCGATATTTAAATATACTTCGTCAGTAAACAATGTTTCCAAGCGTTCGTGCTGTTCCAAAGTGTTCCAGCATCATTCTCGCTAAGGTTTCACGTAAAGAATAGTCATTTTCGTTGAGAAACTGCATGATTTGCAATTTGTATGGGTGAAACTGTAGTTTCTTTTTTAAAATAACGTGCACTGTTGATTTTTTATTCCAGTACAGGCTGCAATCTTCCTTATCGATTTACGCGGATTGCGCATAATTTCACATCGAACTTGAGATACATGTTCTGGCGTCGCTGCTGACGTTGATGGTCCCGGAGGAGTTTGGTTAACCATTGTCTGAACTTTTGAACCCAACGCCGTTACTCGTCGAATATTAAAGTGAGTACAAAAAGCGTGACGCGCACGAACCGACGAATCACCGCACTTTAAATATTGCTCAACCGCGTGTCTTGAGAGAAATGATATTGTTTATAAAACGTTAAATTAACATCGTTAAACTCAATTTTGTATAAATAAAATATGAGATTAACATTGTAGTTTTTTTTTAAATTTAATATTAAACTTGAAAATTTTCCGATGGACACCTTTAATTTGATTTTTTGAATTTCATTAATAACAAATTTTTCATTGTATTTTTAAACTATTGTTATTATCTGTGTACAGTTTTCTGGACTAATCTGCCTTGTATATCTATCTGACCTTTCTGGCCGACGATTTTAGCCCGGAAAACAGGTCGCAGAAGATTCTGAACAGGCCTTTCGACAAAAACCTCTGTTGTCAAACTGTACGTCAGGAATTGAATTGAATAGGAATGTTAACACATCGGGAGCTCTCACGGGTGAGAGAGGGCGTAGGACGTACGACGTACGGATCAGATATTTTTATTGCGCATGCTGATTGAAAAGTTCTTGGCAAATAATCAAAAACCTTTTGTGCTTATAAATTTGCAAAAGGTGTATTGTAAAGTGGTACGAGGAAAGTTGCGGAAGGTGATTAGAATTAGATTAGATTAAATTAGAAATATGAGAGTAGTCATTCGGGAAATCGCGTTACTTACTGTCACCCGTGCAAGACGAATATTCCATTGCGTGGTTTAACATCACACGTGTCAAATATGGTTGCATAATATCCACGAACAATTAAATTGAAAGACCTGAATGTATGACATTTGGTCAATGAGATTTGAAGATAGACTGAGAAAGATATCAAATGGAGGGTGGCCGTAGAGAATAGATTAAATTGAAACGTATCATCTGATATAGGTAGGTATAAGACTAGAAGTGCACGATGGAGATCAACACTGATGTCAGGAAGAGGGAAGAGAAGCCTAGAGCTAGCAGTGGAACTATGGCCGTTCATATAAGATAATCAAATGTTTAAATAAAGAGTATGGAAATGAACGACAGTGACTGGACGCGAGAAGACTCGTGAATTTGGACAACGCCAGAGATGTTAACCAACCCAAAAGTTATTATTTCTATATCCCCTGTAAGAAGCAGCACTTCTAAGTTCATACATAAGTGGTACATATTAAAAATACATTTTTAAACAGTGAGACCGATAAAACTGTGGCGCGCGGATTCATAGTGCCGCAAAGCTGATATCTGAGTCATGTGACTGGAATGCGAATGGATAATTTATGAGAAAATTCATAAAAACACGTCAAGAAAAATCCTACTTCGTACATCTCGGGAACCTAACAAGTCTATTAGACTAAAGGCGTATTGTAGTATTTGTGTAGCGCACACACGCACACGAGGAACTTGGCAAGACAATGAATCCACAAATTCATTAAATAAATGTCTTAACATCTTAAAAATCTCAATAAATGCAATACCCTGTGTTCACAAATATTCAATTCAATCCCTACAGTTTAGGTGCTTTTATTTAAACATCGCTTTCTATGGCGACAGGAATTATTTTTTGCTAACAATAATAATAATAATCGTAATTCTATCACTGTGACACATGTTGCAAGTATGTACGCAACCGTTGCTACCGATGCTACCAGACTGATTCTAGTCGAAGTGAAGGGAACTGAATGGAAAATAATATCCCTTTTTCCGAGTGCTGACGAAACGGAAAAAATATTAGTTCCGATGATTTCCGTTCATGTAAAAATGATAGAAAATAATATTATTTCTTCGTTAATATGTTATTGCGACAAAAACAAAAAAAAAGTCATATTAATCGGTCATTTATTAATTTAAAACTATGCACAAAAGTTGTTTCGACAATTAAATTCGTATTGCGTTTTTGGCAACGGTAACCATTTGGCCGGAATGTTTAGGCCAGTGCCCCGCGAGAACTCTCATAGTAGACTGTAGGAGAACTCCATCACACCGCAGTGAATCCGATTGTGAAGGAGGGAGTGCTTCACTTAGCTTAAAAACATATTTTTTTTTAAATAAATAAAACATAACGAAATTTCAAATAACTGTACCCGCTTTCATACACCCGCGTGTAATACTTTTTAAATATCTCAAAACACGTGATAATACTCAGCGATGCGTTTTGGTTTAGAGATTTTTAGGACTAAATGTTGGAATAAACTGCTTGACTAATGATCTTTCACATAATGTACGCAGGGTTGGATTTATCATTGAAACACGTTGGCGCCCCAACATTTAACAATATATATATATGTATTATATTGATGCGTAATTATATTTTTCGCGACGTTTTGTTGAGCGTGGAGTGGCGAATCTCTGACAGAAATGGCTAAAGGCAGTACAACATTAACAGCGACGTGTAGCTGGCCCAGCTTGATCCCCTTTGTACTGCAATTCAGCTGAAAGACCGCGGAAAAAGAACCAAATCGTTTCCCACCACGATAATGCTAGCCGTGTGATCGAATCCATCACTCACTAGCGATAGATGGGATTTGCTTCCCCATCAGCCCTACTCTCCCGCCGAGACCCCCACGGGCAAGTTGGTCTATGACGATTTGGAGGAGTCGGTGGAGGATGTAAATCGTGGATTGCCTCAAAAGAGCAGCGCTTCTTCGCCCTCGGAATCAACCGTCTTCCGAGCAAATGGAAAGCAGTAATGGACGTCGATGGTGACTACGCATCCAAATGATAATTGTACATAATGTTTTAAGTTTGTTTTCGTTTTTGGTTATGTTACAATATAATTTAAAAAAAACGGCCTTAAAAACCTAATAAGTACTCTTCGGGTTTTATTTCATCAAATCGTAAATGTTTTAGCATTTCAGACTCTACTGACATCAGAGGCTCGGGGCTCGGGTCCGTGGTGTACCACTACCCCCTTTAGCCATACATTATAGTAAATACTAGTACTGTGCCTAAATGTCCTATTTATCAATTCTTCCGTTCATTTCGCCGCGGGATTTTATAATACTGTTTTAAATTGGCAAGGCTCGAGTCGTAATTTTAACAGTGATACAGAGAGGTTCCTCATCATTCATTGTTTATGTATGTGTCTAATCTAAATACGTCTTAAATTTGCAAATGAATTGTCGAATTTAAAAAACTGTGTGTCCTTGCCGCTTGTATGTGACGATGCCGTATCCTGAAGAAATACACTCAGCGAAAAAATTTCGGTTTCATCTTAGTCTTGAATTTATTTACGAGTTGATGAATACTTGGCAACAAAATGATGAATAGTTGGAACAATTCACTTGAATCTCCTGCTGATAGAATACCAACAGTCAGTTCAGTTCGCGCCCTGAACGTCGGTAGGTATTATTAGATAATATACTCGTGTGTACATATTCTGGTGGGGGTTCCGTCCCTACACTAATCTTTATGTCATTTGTAATCTGCGCTGAGCTTCTACTTTACTTGTGAATGGTAAAAAATGTAACATTTGAGGCGGTAACTTTTTTAGTCACACTTTTTAATTGTGCAACTAAAATATGTTTACATTTAACATTGGCAAGTTATTAAAAATATTTTATGTTAAAAAATGTACCCGAGTCGCTTAATACATACTTCATTTTAAATACAATCGTAGTTAAACACAATTTAAACAAAATGTATTGTTAAGTGGTGATAGTATGATTTCTTCCGATGTCACGTGTCACATCAGCCCACTCAAATGTACTCTGAAACGTTGGCTACGACCAAAACACACAAAAAAAATTCTATCATCACACTTATTTTGTATGCATACATTATGAATAATTATTATCAGGACCTACGTACGTAGATAGAGCCTGCGACCTAGGCGGACCTAAGAGTGAAACGTTCGCAGGGAGGTATTTTTTGTTTAAGTTCCATGTAGTAATCACATTTCTCACATTGACATATTATTAACGTCCGACATTAAAAGAGTGCGGACTCACCGCGAGGAAGCCGAGTTCCAAGTGGCCAGGCTGGGCGTGGACACGGTGAGGTCCTCGTCCTTCTTCCGGCCCCCGTGCTCCTTGTAGTCCCTGAAGCACCTCTTGCAGCGCGTGGGCCACCTCACCTGCGGGTGGAAGCCCAGCGGGCACAGCGGGTCGCCCTTCGCCAGAGGGTACAGGTGATGCATCTTGTCCGGCTACCGAACTACCGCTCAGACGCGCATTTAACGCGACGCGAAACTCAATTATTCTCCGATCGCGTTCAATTACTAACAAGTCAGTCACGTTTGGAGGCGATATAAAGCCATCACTCTGTTTGCCAAATTCAGATTATAGCTGAAACCGCGGACAGGTCGGTCGTTAAGCGTCAACTCGCGCAGGAGGTTTAGTCTTCCCCGCTAATTTATGATCGATCTATTTTTAAAAACTTAACACTCGACAAAAATGACTAGGAAAAGAGTCTTCGGGGATGTGTAGTCGAGATTTTTCTCACCCGCAACTCAGTTAACAGCAGATACGCAGTCAGGATTGAGTGACTGCAGTCTATCGAGAAAGTGGTCCAACGTGTCGCAAGTTTTAAATAGGCGGTTATTTTAGAAATGCCACTTGTTTTTTACATTAATTTCGAACATCTCGGCTTGACCCGGATAACATTTTATTTTATTTTCACTCCAGAGAACCGCACCGCTATTTAATCCGCGAAGTAAACGAACGATTGAACTTCTCCGCGCGCGACGCAAATACAAAGGTGAAACTGTTGAGTATCAAAAATAGCCAAACCGTGACGATATATTTGACGTACAGTGGCCAGTTTTCAATTAACGTATTGTTGAGGTATCGAACCGGTAGACTCTTTGTTCAGAACTCCCCGCACACTGCACTCAGAGGTATGAAAAAGTCAGTCCTTTCGTTAAAATTATTTGACAGGGTGTCTTTTTTTTGTACCGCGTGTATTCCGATTAGCGGAATCGTGTAAACAGTCGGCGTGACGTCACGTGATGAATGTGATGAAAACTCGGCGCGCTATTTCGGGCACCTGCGTGGAAAGCGCGCACCGTTTAAAAATCAGCGCTAGGATAAAAATGGTCGATCCTGAACGGAGCGGAGCGTCTAAAATGTATTTAATTGTAATCTGGCTAAGTATTTAATTTATCACTTTTAATTAGGCGGCAAAGTTCTTATTGAAACAATTCGGTAAAGGTACGTTTCGAAATAGGAACGGGAAATGCGGGCCCTTTCATTACATAATTAAGACGTTTCCGTTATGACTGGCGCGCGTTTGCCGTCGACGCGCGTCATGCACTGGCGTCCTGGGCGGTCATGGAGAAATGCGATATAATTGGAACTCAGCGAATAATCCGGACTGGACTGGGAATCGGATTTAGCGGCGCTGATCCGGCGGCGGGCGGTCCGGCGGCTCGACTGGAGTCGGACGGGCGCGGAGCCAAGCCCGGGTCGCTTCGCGCTCGGTCCAGTCGGATTAGCGTTTCGCAGGCGGAATGCACCGCTCGCCGGGACCGCGGGTGCCAGTCGGCGGCCACCGGCTCTCGGCGACGCGCGGGGTGCAGCGAGGCCGTGCGGGAGCGCTTTTAAAAATAGTACAAAATTGCAGGTCGATAATTTATAAAACTGCGGGAAATCTTACAAAATATTTAAATAGTTATTAATAGCTTTTATAATAATTAAAACTACTTTACAATCAAAAATCAATTCAATATTGAAGAAGTTTTTCGTTTCTCGCGTAAAATAATGTGTAATTCAAAACTTTGTAATGAAAACGATGAACCGAACTGTGTTACATTAAGTGAAAACGTTAATATAACATTTGTAAACAAGAACAAAATGGCGGCAGATTTAAATTCTCGGAAGTAATGCAGTTGTTGGCAGGCGGCGGTTTTCTAACTAGGCGGTGGTAAAATTGTCATTATTTTATTAAAATAGGTGAAAAATTATTTGAATAATTAAACTTTCATTTTCTCCCTTCATCCTAGAATTCATTTAAAAAATCTCGAGGTTTTAGAGCACCGATGTTTTAAATATTTATTTTGAAAGATTTAAAACAGCAGATCAAGATCAAGGCGTCAGACACCATTTAAAAAATGATAATTCATATAATATTAAGTATGGAGAATAATAAATATTAATAACTGATCATTCAATTACAATTATTATTTAACCCACCTAAAATGGAGTAGTTCTTTGTCGTATTTAGCTATTATATTAGCTAGTAATATAAATATGACTTGAAAAAGTCGGGTGAAAGAGGTTAGACGCCATTTCCACAATTATATTCGAAAAATAAATTATATTTTAAATGAGGATATTGTTTTACAATAAAAAAGTAGTTACTTTATTAAAAAGAGAATAAATAAAAATTTAACAATTCTATAAAACATTTCAGAAAAAACTGATAAAAGAGAATATTTATAAAACTTAAGAATTGCTAACTATACAAACAATTTATGTATATCTGTCAAAAACAATAATATTGTTAGTTACAATTTCCTGTCATTTGGATTAACTTATGTTTTTTTGATATTTCGCACTCTCACAACTTTATGTATTTAATGAATTTATTCATTTTAAATTGTGTTAACTCACTTTTAATTATAATTTTTAATGAATTGCAGAGTAAATTTGAAATATTCTCTACCATTTCCAATCCAAGTTCACTTCATCGCCATAGAAATCAAAATTATTACTATCATTTCTCGGAACAGTAACAGTCTTCTAAAAGCTTTTAAGTAGCCATATTTCTTTTAATTTTTAGGCTTTCGCAGAATTCAATAAATGTTTTGCAGCTGTTAAGGCTTCAGTACAACACTTTACAATACTTAGAGACCTTTGCTGCCAAAGGTAAGTCAGGTAAAGGTGATCACTAAACATCTGTAGATAGATTCATTGTTATGGATCATTTGCTCACCTTAAAAATGCTTATTTGTTTCTCACTCTATATTAGTAAGTTATAATGAGAAAAATAAAAAATAAAAATAAACATTGGAAAACATTTATTTATTTATATATCACCACTCATGAAACCCATATTATTATCTAATTATGTATGTTACAACACGAGATATGCGTAACTCTATGGACCTGTACCGTGTGTAACGTGACTCATGCATCACTGTGTTTCGTCCGAGTCCCTTCATGGGAAAGTATACTTGATAGTTAGCCCTTTAATGGCTGTCTTGTACCCACTGGTCTCTTTACTTCCGTACATGACACTTGATTATCTTGTTTGTAATGTTGTTATATACTGTATTTCAAAATAAATAAAGATAGCACTTAAAAGGGCGCAGGAAGGTTTCAATTTAAATCTCTGTTCGTTTTCGCAATCTCTTACATTAGCTTTGGTTTTTTATCTCCTTTCTTTTGTGTTTATTAATTGTACATTTCGCGTTTCTGTAGTACTGTGAGTGGAACCGATAAAAGAAGTTGAAATTTATACAACAGTTTCGGGAAAGGGTGGGTCCCCCCTGTCTAGCGCCCCTTTAAAAAACACGAGATATCAAAGTCTAACTCAATGATGGACAACTATATATATATATATATCTATTATCTCTCTGAAATGACAAGAAAACATTATGCAATGTCAAGGAATACACGTTATTTAAAAATACCTTTTATTATTATCGCATTTAAAATTACAGGTCGCGTAGGCCAGTCTACCTGTCACATTATCACCTTTTCTAGTTTGCTAACATCACATCTTGATAAATTAAATAATAATTATAAATGAAAATACCGAAACATTTCATAAACTCTGAAATTTAGTGCATAAAATTTTCAACGACATTCTGCCCCCATGAGTGAGTTTGGTTAAAAATAAGTTCACTTTATACAAATGTATTAAAAATTATTTTATGCTATCGACATGAATGTATAAAAAATTTATATAAACTAATTTATCTCACAATGGAACAGGAACACAGCCGACATTGAAAGTTAGTTTTTAACGGTTTATTTTAATTTATAATATTAATGGTCTACATTCGACGTACGAGTACATGTAGTTACTTAAAATTCTGCTCAATATCAATCAACCAATCAACGTTAGCCGCTTGCTTCCTGCTGGTATATACAAATTTCCCATAGATAATGTTCTGATATTAATAGTCGGAATGATATAAAATTGTTTTAAAGAGGCATTAAAAGTGTATAGCTTTGTTTATAATTAAAATATTCTACATATAAAAATATATGATTAAGCTAATAACAAAAGGTATAATATTTCTAAACCCTGTTTGAACAAACTTAGTAACAACATTTATAGTTTTTTTATCAAACTTAAATTAATACAAACACATGGCCATCTCAGACACTTTCCGATTACTGCTGACATTGTTACCAAGTGATTTGTTTACTTTTGACATGTTTTCTTTTCCCAGAAAATTGCAGATGAATCTTCCGGCCTGCAGCAATTTAATCATATCTATGCCAGTAGGTACACCAAAACCGTTCAGCATATAAACTAATTCTTCAGTGGCCAAATTTCCCGAAGCGCCTTTCGCATAAGGACATCCACCCAGTCCAGAAACTGAAGAATCAAAGCATTTTATGTCCATCTGTAAGAAACGAATTTAAATGATAAGTATTTTTCTTTTGATAAAAAACACAAAAAAAAATAAAGATCTTATTTTAAGGAGAACACATTTTTTATGTGAAGTTGCATTTTCAGAACATAGTTCTGTGCTATTTTAATACAAATTAAATTAATCAACTAGAAAGATATACAGAAAAAATATTTAGTTTCTACCGGCATTCGAACCTGGACCTCTTTCTATCCGGGGAAGCGCGTTCACCATTTTCGCTATATCAATCGAATAAATTTTTGACAAATTTTGAACTTATATTCGGTAATCTTTCCGATTAATAAAATTCCATTTTTAAAAGCAATCAACTTTATTTTTTTCGATAAATAGATTTTTTCTGTATATCTTTCTAGTTAATTTATTTAATGTGTATATTATAATATCATAGGCGTTAATAGCATATTATGTAGATTAATGTGTTAATGTGCAATGATAGAGACAACATTAAACGAAATGTTAAACTTGAGTTTGAACTTCGAACATAAAGTCATACATAAATCAATTGATTTGTCTTATCTCTATACAAAATATAAAAATAATGATTTTGCACACTCGGTAATAATTTTGAATTGTCCTTTGTGTGTTTCAAGAGCAAAATGTTATACAGATATTGAACAAACATATTTTAAATGGGACAATTATGCAGAAGAGAGAAAATAATTATTTTATATTGGGAGGAAATACTTAAAAGAAATGAAATAATATAAGCAGACTAACGTCAATTCCCGCCAAAACATTGGCTAATGCCTGGCCGTAAGTGTCATGGCAGTGCAGGGCGAGGCACTCGGGGGTGGTCACGTGAAAAACTTCATGCAGCATCCTCTTTATGGAGCCAGGAGTTCCGACTCCAATTGTATCACCTAGAGATACCTCGTAACAACCGACATCAAACATCGCCGCTGTGGCCTACAACCATAAGCATAACCAGGCATTCTAGAGACCGAACTTGACATAATTTCTTATTGCAACAAAGTGCAGTGATTGTGAGCCTCTGTCCACTGTCGAGAACTTGTCATTGTACCCAAACAAATTATATATAAAATGCTTAAGTTGTGTGTATAATAATGGATAGCTTAGAAGTTGTATCGACCCCATAGGAAAAATAGTAAGATAATGCACAGTCAAACTTGAATACTTTTGTATCTCAGTCAATCTACAATGGAGGCCAGAATGTACATTATTTCAACAAGAGAAAGTTTCTCAACATTAGACTGACTCTAGAATCTGAAACTAGTAAAACTAGTACATATGATCAAAGTATGGATGAGAGGAGCCCAGCACTAATCTGAAATGGTACATTTTTGTCATTTGTGAATTTCACCTAATAACATACGAATTAGTAGAATTAGTAGAACTTTAGCGTCAACGGAAATAATTTTTAACCATTATTAATAAAATTGGGAACTTATTAACTTTATCAGCGAAGGCCCAAATTTAGTTTTGATTAAGATTATCTTATCAGTTAGTGAAAAATTGAATTTTCCTTAACAATAACTATACTTGTTGTTTATTGAATACACTACACACTTTATTGGTAATTTCCAAATCCAACTGTCATTTTATTTTTGTACCTATACCTAACTTGATAATTTTCATTTTCATTTTATATTTAGACATTTTAATAATCGTGTCACATTG
Organism: Eubasilissa splendida; assembly: GCA_031772225.1. NCBI lineage: Eukaryota > Metazoa > Arthropoda > Insecta > Trichoptera > Phryganeidae > Eubasilissa > Eubasilissa splendida. Next base: position 39,450,581 of record CM062848.1, on the reverse strand, counting down.
AAGAACATATATCTTATTTTTAAAGAAAACATGCAAGCTTTGAAGTAGTTGATGTCATAATTCCTCAAAAATATTAATATTATCAGTATAATTTTGCGGTGGCAGGCCCAAAAGCGTGGGACTCTTTCCCCTCCGTCATAAGAAACAGTGCATCAGAGACTTTATTTAAGAAGAGACAAAAAACGCACCTTTTCAAAAAATAATTTCCATCGTTAAAATAACAATTTTTAATTTTGAAAACAAAGATAATGTAGGACTATAAACAGTTTATGCGTAAAGAGCCCTTGAGGTGAAAGTTTTTACAAAAATGACGCTATACAAATTATTCAATATTATTATTATTATTATTATACCTTGGCGACTTTGGTAGGACTGATCGGTCCTTCATGAGGGCAGCCGACCACACAGGAGACGTATCCCCGCACCTTTACATTTCTATCTCTCGCTTCTTGGGTGACTTCTTGAAACCTCGCGATGGACTCGGAGACAGAACAATTTACATTCTTCTTGGAAAAAGTTTCGCTTGCCGAGCCAAAAATTGCTATTTCTCTAGCTCCAGCAGAAATCTGCAAAAATTAATTAAAAACTAAATAAATTTTCATACACTCGTTTTAATTAAATTTATTATATTTAACTTTAACTTATAACTTTGCTCCTATATAAGATACAACAATTCAAAGAAACTTATATATTTACTTATAAAACAAAATATATAGCACTGCATACAATTATTCTGGGTAAGGTTTGGTATATATGTATATTGTTTCTTACTTGCATACTGTGTATATATGTACTATGATAATAAAAAACAACTAGCCAGAAAGAGAGTAGGCCCTCCCATAAGGCGATTTACCTCAAATTCAATGAACTTGTTAAATAAGTTCTTAAGGGATACCCTGAGATTTGAAGAATGGCAAGTGACCACTTGTATGTGCATTCTCTGTACATCTCAATAATTAAAAAACATAGCTTAGACATTGAATAAAACTTAATGTTAAGTTTGTTTATGGATCCACCATGGCATATGGGCATCAGATATGGATACAGATACAGATAAAGTGTCAGTATCCATATCTGAAAATACAAAGTAAAAGAGTGAAAGAAGGAGCATTTGAAATTAAGTGTGTGTTCAGGCCAAAATCACCTAAGGAGCATGCTTGACTGCAAGTGAAAATGTAAATTTTTAAATTTTATAGTCTTGACATGTGCGGAGAGATAAATTACGCATTTTAGTGAAAACTGGACGAAAATACGGCCAATATATCGGCCAAGTTACAAAGAATTCAAAATAATTGTATTATTTACGCCGCATGCTCACCCCAGTCGCAAGCTCACGCACTGATGTAATTTTAGCAAATATACTCAAAAATATTACCCATCATTTTTATTTGTTAATCATATAGATATGGTAAAATAATTAATATGTAAGAAGACCGGAACAAAATATATTGCACGGTTTAGAAATTAGAGCAGTTTAAGATACAATTACTACATTTTATCCAGTCAAATTTGAGAATGGACCAATAAGAAGCCGCGGTTAAAAAATGTACAAAATAATTTCACACACGGATAAGTTCTTTTACAAATAAAGCATTAAATAATTAATTAAAAATAAGCGTAGTTAGTTGTAATAAAATGGCCAGTCGAAATATCTAGGACTTATATCTGACTTACTGGTATAAAATAAAATTAGTTATGTATGGAGTCATGTCTAGTTGAGTAATAATTTAAGATATTTTGCCATGAAAACCATATAAGGATCTTTTATGTGTTTATTGTTAAGCGTACGATTTATGTGAAGCTACCAGAAGATCACGGGAAATTAGCACTTGCAGGATATCATTTTTGTTACTGCAAATGTTTCTCTATTATGATTACAAATTCGATTAATAAAATAAATGCAAAAATGAGGCGTCTGGAGGGCCACGTCCCCCGTTATCTTGGCGTATATATAGGAGTGCTTTTGGCCCAGATGGAAGGTTAAAAAAAATATATCAAGATACTTCAAGAATATGTCTCTATTACAATCTTCGCCATCTTCTTCTTCAATTCTTCTACCAAGATAAGCAAGTGCTGAGTTTCTGGGCTTCTGGTACCTCCAGGTCCGAGAGTTTTTCTTCTTCTTCTTTCTTTTGTAACAACTGCAGTTCTGCCGAGTTCCCATACCACAGGAAGAAATATAAACAGTATGTATAAAGAAATTAAGAAGAAAAGCTGAAATAGCAATCATGTAATAATTGTGTACAGCTTATGCTACATAAAGATACTTATGTACATAATTATAAGAAAATGGATTCCCCAAATAAAAAATCCCAAAATATTAAATTGTTACAAATCTCCTGGGATGTCCTGGACCTGGACAAGTTGGAACAAACAGATAAAGCTATGTGAAGAGAGTCTAAACTGCAGAAGAAGCTATCACAAGTGGGCAGAAATGGTATAACTGGGGGTGCCTTTTCCAAGCAATGGTTCCCTGAGTAAGAGAAGAAGAAAATAAATCACTTTCCTCTATGAATTCATACTGCCTTCGACCGAATTTCACATTTTTCTTTTGACAAATCATATAATACATATATTTTTTCTATATTTTATTTTTTGCATAACAAAAATGATAATCAACATTTGCCAAACTGCAAAACAATTGTACGGGAAGTTTTACATAGAAAATGGTTTGAAATTCAAATATTATACTCACTGCTGCGTCCAATCCTTGTAAATTAGGTACCAAAACGGGATAAGCAGTTGTAGGGTTCCTATTGATTCCTTTCATCACCTGGATATTATCAGACATTTGTGGAACCCATTTAGGACTGACAAAACTGGAATAGGAATACTTTATTGCATCACTTTAATAAATGTATTCAATTACATACAATTTTTGTCTCTAAACAAGAAAGTGAACAAATTTACAAATAATAAGGTATCATAAATGTGATAACCGTAAAACATGCAACTCCTCAATGAACAACGAGCTGCTTGTTGGCAAGGATAGGTAAGAAAATAATAAGAAATATTTGAATATGTTAAAGAACACACAAATTACTAGATTTTTACCTATTAAGGCACTATTATTAAATAAATTGTATTAGATATCTCATAGAGACGAAGCTATTTTATTATATTTTAAAGGAATATATAGAAAATATGGGGGGTAATTACAGGGTTTAGGCTGGCTTAAGTGATCACTTTATATAACGTTCAACAATTCTCACTCCTCAATCTTCATATTTATCAAATTTTTAAAATTTTGCTTTAATTAATTTTCAACAAAAATCAGATTCTCATTGAGTTAACATATAATATGCTGTCTCAAGGAAAAATTAATTATCAAATTTGGTCGATAGATGGCGATGTTGTAGTGGTACTCGAAGCGAGTCCATGTACTAACATATATAGAATTTTCAAAAATTTGATAAATATGGAGATTGAGGGGTTAGAATTGGTGAAAGTTATATATATAAAGTGATCACTTAAGCCAGCTGGAGACAGGTCTTAAGCCTTGTAATTATCCCCCATATTTTCTATATATTCCTTTAAAATATAATAAAATAGCTTCGTCTCTATGAGATATCTGATATTTATATAAAATAATAAGATGGGTAATGCTATTATTTAGATAACAATGTCAGAACAACTCTCACAAAAACGACACTATATTGGCATACACAATATTGTTTTGTTGTATAGTTTGGAAAAAAATTCTAAGAAATTTTCATTTTAAATAATATGAATGGATTATTGTCATATTTATGTTAAGTATAAACGTACCTGGTGGCTTCTATTGATGAGAATCCACATTCAGAGAGCATATTAATGAACTCTATTTTGACATCGGTAGGAACTATTTTTGACTCATTTTGCAGGCCATCACGAGGGCCGACTTCAACAATTCGAATTGTATTTGTGGGTTTCACTTGATTACTCTGAATTTTTTTCACAATATAAAAACATATTAGTAAAGCAAACTGCATAAAAGGCACGCACAAGATCTCGCAAGGGATCCTTACAAGGGGGATCAATTATACTGTATATAAATTAAATTAATCAATTAGAAAGATATATAGAAAAAATCTATGTATCGAAAAAATATTTAGTCGCTATTGGGATTTTTGTATTAAATACCACAGAACTATGTTCTGAAAATGCAACTTCACAACAAAAATGTGGTTTCCTTAATAATACTGTAATTAAATGATATGGTAATGACAATATCCAGACATTTTTATATCGGAGCATCAGTATTGTATTGACAACTGGAGGAGACACTGTCATCTGTCATTAATAGTGATTGTGTTAGGCTGTGCGTATCATTATTCCAATTCTATAGGGAAGTTGTGTCACTAGTGAATTCCTAGTCTCGGGAGGCAACACTTGAACACTTAACGGGAAGATTTAACAAACAGTTCAGTTCTTTGGAACTTCACTCAAACATTATTTAATTCTTCACACTCTTCATATATATCAACAAAATAAAAAATAACCTAGTTCTTAGTAGCTCTTAAAATATATATATATGTATATATTCAGTGGAACCTCGCTTAACGAGTGATTCGCATAACAAGCAAAAAATATATATTTCAAGGAGACAATGGGTGGGTTAAATAATGCTTCAATATAACATATTTTTAAAATCAAACAAAAACTGAGAGAAATTATGAATAATAACTTACATTTAATCAAATACTATAACAAATGTGAAATACTTAAACAGTAAACAACAAAGTATTGTTGATATCAAAAACATGTATTGAAAGTTTAGAACTTATACAATTATTTATATAAAACTTACATATTTGCAGACATTTTTTAGGTATTTCGGAACGAAATGAAACCGGGAATGTAAACTGTTCATATTTGCTTACTTGGATCCAGAACAAGAGCTTCAATTTAATATTAGTATGCAAAGTATTACGTGAAAAGATTAGCGTACGCACACCCGGCGACTTCTTTTCGACACGACAACTGCGATTGTAACAATAAAAATAAATAAATGATAAAAGTTTTATGAGATAAAAATTTGTTATTCAAGCGATGTTAAGTAAACACGTTTCTATATGTGTAACATATTTTTTATGAATTGTTGCAGCAGGCAAATTAAATATCCACTAAATTCATTTATTCTCGAACACAGCACATGATAAAAACATTTTTACGGGCGAATAATAATATTTTAGAACTTTATCACAGTAACACAACAAACACCACGTGACTTTGACGTTTGACTTGACAGTTGTAACATGATAAGACGTTTGTAAGAAGCGACTTAACACTCCCGTTCCAAAACGGGGCTCAAAATAACCCCAAAAATCTTATTTGTAGAACTATGTATTAATGATATTGATAAAAATGGGACACGAAGTTGTGCGCCATGTGATTCGAGTCGAGGTTCGTTTAGGAATTCTAATTCAATTAATCGAACACGTATCGTGCTCCTGATCGCTCATCTGAACGATACCCCGCACTCTAATGGAATGTTCGCTTCGCGAACCATCCATCAGATATCACGCCTTCATCAGTACCATGGTTATAGGAAGAACACAGGTCAATATGAACACACGGAAGATACACAAATTAGACATTTATTAAATGCACATTTACAATCACGGGCAGGTGGAAATACTTATAACTAACTTAATCTAAAACTACGTCTACCTCGGATTATTTATCGACGTTCCTCCGGATCTTCTCCCGGAGATCTGGTTTCAGGCCGGCGAAGTGATGCCGTTAGCACCCGGCGTGGGCGGTTACCCGCTGCCTGCTCTGTAGGATTGCGGACCGGTCTGGGCGGCTGCTCCTGGGTGGATTGCGGTAAACCGTGGCTGCTTCCTCTGATTCTCTGGCGACGTTCGGTCGGATTTCCGGTGTCGGCTTCTACTTTGATCTCCACTTGGATTCAACTCGTACCTCGGCTTTCGAATCTTGTGTTCGCCTCTGTGTGTCTTTCACTGCGTGTTTTCACCTGCCGTCTTCGATTTTGGTCCCAACTGCGGTTTTATTGACGTCTCTTTCGGACCTCGTTTCCAACTAACAGAACACGCTCTCGCCTCTAGTTCTTACTTCCGTTCCCACCGCGTGTCTACCACCCGTTCCCGTCGCGTGTTTACAACTGCTTCTTCGGACTTCGTTCGACTCGTCCTCCCAAATCTCGCTTACAACTGATCTTCCTCCAAAATCTTGCTTCCAACTGATCTTCCTCCCAAATCTTGCTTCCAACTCCTCCTCCTCCCGAATCTTGCTTACCACTTCTCCTCCTCCTGAATCTTGCTTACCACTCCTCCTCCCGAATCTTGCTTATAACTCCTGCTCCTCCCGAATCTTGCTTACAACTGAGGTTCCGGGTCAATTTTACCAATTCCTTAAAGTCTACGATACTCTGAGTACTCTACATGCGGCTAGACCGCCAAATCTACTGCTACAAGTGCATCAGCGCTAATCGCTTTGACACTTTTACTAACTTATTGTAATAAACATCGTATGTGTTTTATATTAATACATGAATTGGAAGGGTTAAAAAATTCTGTCAAAAATGGACCAATAAGGCATCATCAATCCTGTGAGGACAGATCGACCCTCGAACGAGAAGTACGTTCTCGCCACGAGTACTTTAAAAGTGCCAGATCGCCATTTTTGCGCTAGTTGAAAACAAGATTTGGAGGTGGAGAGTTGAAAACAGGATTTGGAAGTTAGAGCTGGAGGTGTGAGCTTATCCTCGGGAGCCAAAAAAATTTAAAATCGGAGTTAAAAGTTGAAGTTCGAAGCTGGAGATCAGAGTTGAAAATTAGCAGTCAAAGACCAAAGTTGAAAGTCAGCAGTTAAAGATCAGAGTGGAAAGTTGGAAGTCAATCTCGGAAGCCTAAAGACGTCGCGAGGTCGACCAGCAGAAGCAAACAGTCAACATCAGAAATCCGATATGAATGTAACAGAGAGTCGAAGTATACTCAGAAGCAGCTGCCCAGCCCGTTCCGAGCAACCAGTTTGATAGCCTGTCGTCAGAACAGCCGCTGAGTTAGCCTGGAAATAGTCAGCAGGTTGCTGCCCACGCCGGGTGCTAACGGCATCACTTCGCTGGTCTGAGATCAGGTCTCCGGAAAAAAATGCAGAGGGACATCGTAAGATAACCCGAGGTAGAATTAATAATAGATTAAGTTAGTTTTAAGTCTTTCCACCTGCCCATGAGTGTAAATGTGTAACTAATTAATTTCTAATTTGTGTGCCTTCCGTTTGATTATGTTCACCTGTATCCGAAATAATCTGAGATAGAATTAGTTATAAAATAAATTAGTTGGTTAAGTGTTTCCACCTGCCCATTGAGTATAAACTGTGATTAATAAATGTCTAATTTGTACATCTTCCGTGTGTTCATATTCACTTGTATTCTTCCTATAACCCATGGTACTAATGAAGGCATGATACCTGACGAATGGGTCGCGAAGCGAACATTCCATTAGAGTGCGGGGTATCGTTCTGATGAGCGATCAGGAGTATGATACATGTTCGATTAATCGAATTATAACTCCTAAAGAACCCCGACTTGAATACATGGCCCCCCTCAATTTTTTTTTTCCAATTCCTTAGAGTCTACGATACTCTGAGTACTCTACATGCGGCTAGACCGCCTAATCTACTACTACAAGTGCATCAGCGCTAATCGCTTTGACACTTTTACAAACTACCTTATTATTATAAACATCATAAGTGTTTTATATTAATACATGAATTGGAAGGGTAAAAAATTACTGATAAAAAACCCTCCATGGCCCCCCTCAAACACGTCGTGTCCACTTATATCACACCATAGATAATATCACACATATAAATTATTTAACCATAGATAACATATACTGGTTTAACGGACGTTTAGAATAGAAATTTGATTTTTGAATGTTGTTTTTTTTAAAATCCAAATAATCGTATTGCATTTAACTTCTGGTGTGTATATTGTTCTAATTAAAAATAAAGCCTGTTTAAGATTAATTTTGCTGTATTATAATAGTATTTTTTTTCCGTAATCTATTGAAAATTAGGAATGTTCTGTAATATTGAATTAGATCGAGAATATTATAATAAAAAGAACTCCGCATTTAATTTTCGAAGGAGTATTTCGTCGCCTGAATATCAAAAGTAGATATAATATATTGTCTCCTTGTAGTGAGTAGTGTTTTAGTGTTTTCAATATTGGCTGTACCCGGTAGATCTTTTACAATAGACTATTTTTTCAAATGTCAGAAAGTTTTGATCCCATTTTGCGAATATTTATTAATGCAATAATTCTTACATTAGTGTATATTTTTAGATTCTGTACGGAAAAATATCCTAAAACGAAAATTGTAGAACTTTTCAAAATAAAATCTGAACCCAATATCGCCGATAAAAACAAGATAGTCGACATGTACGAGTGGGAGTCAAACTCAGACACGGTGATCTGCCTGAAAGAACAAACTTCACAACCGGAGGATCGCAATGATGTTGAAGGCTGTAAGAGTGTTAAAGGCGACATCGGGAGCTTAGACAGCTCCATATCAGACCGATGGATGAGCATCGTGGGTCGCGTGAATGATGAACCCCTTCTGGAAGACGAGGCTGTCCCAGTAGTTGAATTCTGTGAGTCTTCTCCTGAAACACACCGCTTCGAAAGCTTTGATAACACATTATTGGAGCCGGAACCAAAATGGAGACTTGTTTCCGACGAGAGCTTTGTTAAGATGGAGCAAATGGTCATGAGCCCTTTGAAAAGAAGTGAATTAACCCCGGAATCTAAAAGAATGGATTTGTTCAATGAAAGTAATTTAATTGAATTCAGCCCTTTCAAAAAGGTTAATGTTGTACTAGACGTATCAAATAATAAAGATTCAGACAGCACTCAAAGCCAGTCAGAAGATAAGTACGATACTTGCGAAAGTTACCATTCTAACATCGAATTACAACTTTCAACAGATAAAACTAATATTTGTAATACCACACTGGAAGAAATGGACAGCTATCTGGCCGACAGCGAAGGGAACAGCAATGACAATGCCAACTCATTAGCGGCGGATGATTCACTTGGTCTTTCACAGAATTCCGTCGCAGATGAATCATTGAAGTTCAACGATACTCTGGAAGAAATGGAGCACTTGATCAAATTTGGCATGAATTATATTGTTTCCAAACCAGAGGAACAAATAACAGAGATAAAGGCAAAGGTCCATGAAACAAATGAATCACCCGTGTCAACACTCTGGCCTAAATCGCGCATGCCAACAGTCAGACTTAAATCTTCTGTGCCAGCTGTCAATAAATGTGTGCCATTGCCAAGAAGTTCTAAGGAAAACAAATTTAAATTGAGATCTCCGCGATTCATTCCACCTTCAAACTCATCCAGTAATGTTTCTCCTTTCAAACTGCCCAACAAGACTCCTTCATCGGGGAAAAAATTCTTCTACAAATCCCCACCGAGCGTAAAAGCACCGAAAGTCCCGCCCAAGTTCGAGAACATCCTAAGCCCGGTTCAGTACTACATCAACAACAGTCCGGTTGTGCCCAAAATAAAAAATGTCAGTCCAGGATTTAATTTATGGGAAAAGCACGCTCAGAGAGCAGCATCCAGCGGAGAGGCCATCAGGATTTCGCAAGACCGAGAACAGGCGCCTCTCCAGAAGAAAGCCTACAAGGCTTCCAGAACTACAAAATTGGTAAATGAAATTACATAAATATTTTTGAATGGAACTAGCATGTTAACTGTAACTAACTTACTCTCAGAGAGGACAGAGCGCCACATTCTCCTGTCCTGACACACAATTCTCGCCTCATTCACATATCTCATATAAGCTTGCTGATTATTGAGGCTTCTAACAGGACCATCCTCCAATATCTGGTTTACCTGGTTTTGCCGATTCTTCTGCGGACGTCTTCTATTTCTGGTGCCATCAACATTTGTGTCATATATCTTTCTTACAATTCTCTTCTCCTCCATCCATTCTATATAACCATCCACCTAAGTGATCCTTTCTTAATCTTAGTCACTATACTAAGATCCCGTTAGATATAACTCCATTAAATGCACCGTTCACTTTATTCCTTACAATCACGCTCCTTTCAATATCTTTCTCAGCTTTTCCATTTCTATCAAACATACTTCCCAAATACACAAACTCATCTACTTGTTCCAAACATTCATTACCTACAAGTATTTTGCACGGTGTCTTGCTTTCCTTCTTCTCGAATACCATCACTTTCGACTTGTTAACATTCATAATAAGGTCGCTTTCCTTGCATACATCATACATTCTACTCACTAGACTCTAATTCTTGTTCATTACATCATTGGCATACAATATCGCCCATTTTTGCTCATACAATCCAGTTCTTTCACACAATTATCCATATACAAGTTGAACAGCCATGAAAACATTACAGCGAATGTATAGTTGTACTTTTATATTTAGATAATTTACTATATGCATGTAATAAAAATGTTAATTTGTATGTTTGTAAAACTGATATCACCCTCATTTTCAGTCAGGTTGGATTGATATTTTTACCGAACGATCTGGAATCTTCTGAAAATGAGCCCACATATTTATTTATTTTTTACCACCGCATAGCATTTGTTTATTAATATTTTTACTTCAATAATTTTGTGTTTTTTTAATTCATAAAGTAGTAACATGTAAGATTGATATTATGAATACTTAAAAATATATAGTAATGTTTAGTCAATTCTGGAGACAATAGTTGTATCTGCATAGCTGTCACCAATTGCTTTCTATTAGTTCAAAGTGATATATCTTTTCATTCTAGCTCGAAACTCCACCAAAACAAAGACTTCCCAGAAACTTTAAAGTGGAGCTAATGGCAGAAAGTCTTCCCAAACCGACTGTCATCAAACATGAGAGAAGGGAGAAGATCTTAGAACCTCTACGAGAACACAACAGTCAAGCCGGTTATACTTCCCGAGGATCTGCACACAATGTTGAAGAAAGCTTTGCGAACTTGGCGCTGACGTCTGATGATGTATCCTTGTGCATTAAGAAACCAGCTGTCAGAAGTTACACGTTAAAATAATACAACTAATCATTAATTTTGTTAATTTATTTATAATTTTTGCTCGCTGCAAACATAAAATATATCACATTTCACCAAACGAACTAGCTGATATGCAATGAAAATAGAACTAATAGACTAAGCCTAATAAAATCTTAATTTCTGAATATTAGAAACCAATTTTTGTAAAGAGCATTGGGTGTAAAAAAAAATCAAATATAAATTTATTAATGAATGTTGCTTGTTTGAGCGACTTTCATTAATGATTTTATACATATTTGTGTTCACATAAAATCTTTATATGTAGATCTGTTTCTTTCGAAGTTTGTCAGCGTCGTCTCTATCTATTAATAATTTTCTATTAACTAAGTTTGCTACTAGTAATGGACAACTACAACATGACTCTAGACTAATTGTACTTTCACAATGCAATTAAAACTTGAATGGTAATTTCTGAAGGGAGTAATTTTTACCAAATGAAAAAATTTGGTGGATCTTATTATTTTTTTAATTACAAATGACATTGATGAATGATACGGGTTTCACTGTAATCTGTAGTATTGACTATTAATTGTCATATTCAGTTCAGGAGTTTCAAAATCGTATGACTGTTTAAAAAGTGTTGTGCCAATTTGTTTCAATGTTGTAAATATATATCTCTACGCAATAAAAACAATGTCTGCTTAGAGCAGCAAATATATTTTTTTCAAATAAATTTGTGTTTTTATTGTGAATCCATTAATCTTTTGTTACTAAAGGTTGCTTAACCCCTGCAGGTTCAATTAAAATTTCTGTTTTTTCAGAATTTACCCAATTCATTTTGTTTTTTAATCTTTTTTATACAATGTTAAGTAAATTTAAAATTAAGAACACATTTTTGTTTTAAAGTTACATTTTCAGAACATAGTTCTGCGGTATTTAATACATATTAAATTAATCAACTAGAATTCAGAATATAAGTTTGAAATTTATCAAATGTATTTGATTATTATAGCGAAAGTGAAGAACGCGCTTTCCCAGATAGGAAAAGGTCCAGGTTCAAATCCCGGTAGCGACAAAATATTTTTTTGATAGATACATAGATTTTTCCGCATATCTTTCTAGTTGATTAATTTAATTTGTATTAAATTAAAAATTGTTTATCAAGTGTATTAATATTTTCAGGGCCTAAAATGAAAATTGGTGATGAATTAAACTGTGATTGTAATGATTGGTAACTGATCATGTATTTGTAATTGCCGGTACGCTAGAAACCAGACCTCCAAAAGTTAAATCCCAGTTAGCAATGATTGTTACAATCGAATGCCAATCACAGTCACAATCGGTTTAGCTCATCATTAATGAAAATGAGAGTAATGACTTGTTTTGGAAATTGTGTGTCTCCTACTTCTCTACCTCTGCTCTGCCCACGGTCACAGTGAAATTGCAAGATACCCTCCTGAACTGGATAGCTATTCACCTGTCTACTTAATATTGATGAATAAATCTCTATTTATTCATCAATATTAATGTAGTCCCCATCAGATATAAAATACACTTATGCCAGCACTTTTTCTAATCCTTGAACTGTTTCTGGAATGTAATTTTCGGTATGGCGTTTAGCTCCTTCAGCAATTCTGTCTTTATCTCCTCAACGTTGACAAAACATCATCCTTTCATGGTTTTTTTCATCTTCGGGATTAGGAAGAAGTCACAGGGGGCCATGTCTGGTGAATACAGAGGCTGGGGCATCGTAACAGTTTTGTTTTTGGCCAGAAATTCACGAATAAGCAGTGAAGTGTGAGCAGGTGCAATTGTCATGAGTTGTTTCACCACAAATCCGGGTGTTTTCTTCATATTGCTTCACGCAAACGGCAGGTAGCCCTCCTTATTGACTGTACGACCCGGTGGCAAGAACAGTGAGCAAAACCTTCACATTCACTTGAACTTGACAAGCTTTTTTCAGTCTTGACTCTACAGAAAGCTTCCATTGAGATGATTGGGCCTTAGTTTCAACGTTGTATTCGTACGTCCATGTCCCATCACTAGTTTTAGTTATGACCCGTTTGAGCAATTCTTTGTTTGACAATTATACAACCTGCAAAATTCAAAAATTTAAATTTTTTTTGATCAAACCCCATATATAATTTATATTTGTAGACCTTCCAATAGGCTTATCTGCCGGAAGGCGTTCTCGGCAGACCTGTCCGCTCTAAGAGATTAATCTGTCTGGGGAGTATTAGGTAAAGCAGAGCAGGTCAGTGCTTTGAAAGGTACTGCACACAACTTGCGCAAAGTTTGAGCTTAGCCGACTTGAAGCAGCGGTGAGGTACTGGGTGAGGTGTTGTGATATTGATTTGGGGCATATAAGATCCCCCTCTTTGGCAAGGCTGGGTTAAATCTCGAGAAAGTGTTGTCATTCTTCAAAATATTCATGCCTTTTAGGCCTAGCATGTACTGCGGTTAAACATGCACTTATTTCACTCACAAAATATTGTATCTCATAGGTTTGTATGCATTTTAAAAACGCATTCGGACACATTTTGTTCTGTGGCTCAAAAACGCGCTTGGATTTGTTATCTATGGAAATGTATGGTGGCACCGCACTGCAGTTAAACGCGAGCAGTTTTTTTACAATCAGTACGAGTTGAACCAATGGAGAGGTTAATTGCAATGTCACTATATGTCGTCAACTAACTCCGAACCTACGTTTGCCGTGACATATGAGAATCTATCAGACAAAATTATATGCGAAGTCCAAAAATTACGATCAAATGTATTGTACAAAGAGATTTATCCAGAGAGATGAACTATCCCGTTGTACTGAGAAAAATTTTGATGCCAGGTTTTGTAATATGTTCAAAGTCATTCGGATTGTTCGGCAATAATCGGCAGTTCTCGAAAATACCCGAACGTAAAGAGTGTTACTTTCAATAACACCATAAGTCAATTTTCACAAAACTAATTATGTAAATTTATTTTATTTTCACACTAATTTTGTTTATTTATTAAGGTCGATATTTATATTGTGTTTTGTTTGTTTTAAAATATTGCGTTGTCATTCTTTGAGATGTTTTTAATTGTTTTAAAATCGTCAAAGATAATGTAACATTAAAATTCGTTATATATTTTTATTTACTGAATTTACGAGTTTATCGAATACGACCAAGTTTGTGGGGATTTGTTACTAAAGTAAACAGGAATAGATTTGCTGAGTAGTGGGTAGTTACGGAAACAAAAGTATGGCTAATGTTTCTGTAAAACAAATACTATGTGATTCACGAAGAATTTCTTGAATTTCAAACTGGAAAAATAAAAGTACTCCCTTAAATGATTTAACGCTGAAATACTGCCTTTTGGTAGGTTTCATATTTGATAATTTTGTAAGATACCTTACTCGAATAGACAAATACCTATCCAGCACAACTCTCAACAATTGTAATTGGCGATTATCTAGAGGATGCGTTTCTTTACAATGAACGTTTAAACTTTCAAAGAAATTTAGCATCAATTTTGCTCATGAACAGATATCAATAACATCTTGAGATGGATATAATAACCCTCCCCAATCTTTTTGTATGATAAAACTATGGCAAACTGATTTCTCGTTGGCAAAGACACTGTCTATACAGGTCGTGCAATATAACATCTCAGCCAATTGTCGCACAACGAATCCACCAATATAAGAAATTGTTTGCTTAGAAATTTCTGTCAAATTTGTAACTAGGAATTTTGATAGATTTTCACTATTTTCTTCCGATATTAATGTATGAGCAAAATCAAAACTTAAAAAATACTTCTTACCGATGAAATCTAATATCACTTGATGCATTTAATAATTTATTAGGGTTTGATAAACACAGTTTGACAGCACAAGTCACCATTTTGAATAATTAGACCACTTAAAAAGGACACTTTGTTCTAATAATGACAGCCAAGCATTACCAGCGAAAGGCAGAAGATGACTAATCGACGTGTCCGTACGAATTTCGTGAAATCACCATTGATGCTTCAAATCACCACATTTGTTTAGACTCTTTTGTAATATAACCTCATTGGTATTGTACGATAAGACATTACGATCAAATGTTTAAAGACGAAACAATTATTATTGAGTCTAATTATTATTACAATAATTAAATAATTTGCTATAAAGTTGACGTTTTCTAATCTAAAAGTAACGGAGAGACGTTTTCCTGGTGATATTGATTTGCGAAATGTATCCTGGAACGTAATATGTAGACCCATTTCTATTAAAAGTTTTTCTAAACTATTAATTGACATTCTATAATAATTAAAAATCCTGGAACGTAATACAGTGAAACCTCGGTTTTACGTTCCTCGATTTTATGTTTTCCCGCTATTTATGCAGAGATACAAATATTTCTCGCAATTTACGAAGATAAAATTTTTACAATTCCTCAGTTTTACATTGAAACATTTCGAAAATTCAACATGCCAACTCTACATCCATTGATTTTTATGCGTGAAATTTTGAATTTGACTCTTCTTTCAAAAACTTGACACGTCATCCATCTGCTACACTGATGCCGCGACACAGGAATTAATTTTTGTAACGGTAATATTTTTAGGGGTTTTTGAGTTGTATTTTTGCCGAACGACAGATGACCTATGGGAACGACCAGTATTACAATTTTCGCTACACTGCCGAGCGTGATGCGGGTTGCACGCGGCAGACAATTGACGTTGCTAAGTTGATTATATAACATGTTATGTATTGTTTTTTAAAGTTTTACGATGTTCTTTTATCAGTTTTGATTATTAAATCGATTTTCATTTTGTTTTCACATTACTTGTTGAATTTTTCTGTTAAAATCATTTAACATTAAATATTTCATATATACATCGTTTTTATTATGTTCCAAATTTGTCGGTGGTAGTACTCCGATTTGCTTTATTCGTATAGATGCGAGGTATGTGGGAGATGATGTGTGCAGGAGAGAAGTAAAACCCAGAGGGCTGTTAACTCGGGCAGGCCACAGCGAAAACTGGTCTTCTCAACCGTCCCCGCGTTCTCGCGGTACCCCCCTATTTATTGCATGTTTCATACCGAACACGGCCAGCGGTGCAGGGGGCTTACAACCCCCTCCGCCGCGTGGCGTCGGTCCATCGAACTACAGTGTCCGGAACCCGACAATGAATGGTTTTAATACCGTGCCAAAGTCGCTCTCCTTACCAGACATAAAAAATAAATTAAATACAAAATAGTCATGGAATATCACGAACAATAAACAAATACCATCCAAACCTAGCTCGTGATATCCACAACATAATCAAGGCATTTATTGAAACAAAGACAAATATGAAAAATGGAATAAACAGGGGATAGGGGTAATCGCCCGTAATTTACACAATTATTTCAGCGGGCAATCACCCGTACAAATGTGTGGATATCGCGAGCATTAAACATTTATTATCAAGACCAGCTCGCGATATCCCCCCAAAATGATTACAAATGTGGGTGACTGTCCGAAATTTCAATACACAAAACAATTACCTTCAGTGGACGGTCACCGAATACAAAATATAATTAGCGGCCCTATCGAGGACCACCTGCGACCCACACCATGGATACTTACGGGTCCATGGTGAACAACAAAAAATCGCAATGCGTGCGCTAGGCCTACAACGGATTTCAGATATGTGAAATTTAAACCATTATAAAAGGTTACTTACTCAAGATTTATACTTTGAGTTAAAGAGGCTGTTCAATTCTGAAGATTGATTCAATATGAGCATTGGAGGAGGATAAAAAAGAAAAGATAATTGTTAAAAATAACATTTAATTGTTAATAAATGCAGATATGTATACATGGCAATAACACGACTTAATCAATGCAGGTAAGAAAGTTGTTACTTATTTTCATATTGAATACAAAAGCTTGTACTGTTTGACACACTGTTGTGGCAGGCGTGCTGGTGTCAGTCTTACTTGATGAACTCAATCCCCAGCGATTGGGCCACAAAACATAATATATCGGTGTGCTCTTCAATCTGAAATATTCAGAAAATACACAGAAGCACATTAATTTATTCCACATTATTCTTCATTATATAAATGTTACCATTTGCAATATGTACATACTACCACATTTCCTGCTAAAGTGAGAGTGATCACACCTTCAGTGTAAGTAGTTTACTGATTTGAATAAATGCTGTCATTATGGGTTATGTAGCTACATAAAATTTAACAAAAATCAACAGACAGCGAGTGGAATTATTCAAAAAATGCATTCTAGGCTCATACCACCAAATATATAGACATGAACTAACGCAAATTTCTTATCCCAATATTTTAATTTCGGTGTCTTTGGTACCACTTACGCAATCAAATAGCTCTGCGACTTTTTAAAAAATATGATTCGAATTTAATGAAAATTTAAACACTGACAATATAATAAGCATTAATGTAAAAAATATGTCTTGTTTACACAAAGATTTGATTTTTGAAGAGTAAATGTGTCATTAACTATCAGATTTATGTTTCCACCAAGAATGTGTGTATAATGCCTCAACAATTGACTCACAATTTTGGTGGTAGGTTTTCCGCTTCCGTGTCCAGCTTTGGTCTCTATCCGGGCCAGCAAAGGATTGTGCTGCTTCTCTGCATCCTTGGCATTGTGCTGAAGCTGCGCCACATATTTGAGAGAATGAAGCGGAACCACACGGTCATCGTGATCGGCTGTCAGAACTAAGGTTGCCGGATATTGATGTCCTTCTGTAAAACCCAATTTGCATATACCAATAAGACAATATTACTTGAATGAATTAAATAATATATAAGTTAATTAATTAATCTAAATGATTGTGCTAGTGCAGTGAACTCACCGGATTCTTTGAGATTTTTAATGTTGTGAAGTGGAGAGTATTTGATCAGGTTATCAAAATCTTTTTCCTCGTCGGAGCTTCCGTAGTCAGAAACCCAAGCGTGACCAATTGTAAACTTATGGAATCGTAGCATGTCCAAAACTCTAAACAAAAGATCTATATTGTTTATCAAATAATATAAAGACCACAAATTGATATTTTAATAATCTGATATTTTGGTCAAAATTGACCCTTTGTATCAAAATTGTGAAAATAATTTTCTCTTTAAAACTGTGTTAATAACATGTCAAATTTCCCAATAGTTTAGAAGGTAACCAGAAAAGTTCTTAGGTTTTCACGACAGTTCTGAATCTTCTGTGTACAGTTTTCTGGCCTAATCTGCCGCATATATCTGACCTTTTTGGCCGACATTTCGGATCCCATTGCAGGGCCTATCATCAGGGCTGGTGTGACTATTGGTGTTGTGTGAAATGGGTAGTGTTGTGCTATGTGTAAGTTCCATCTACTGTCGGATCACTATCTGTGCGGACTCTTCCGACTCCTGTGGTTTTGATACCACGAGGTTTTTAATTATAGTCCATCATCCCTACTAATGTTCACTGGGTGTTTGTATATTTCAATTGCTTCTTTGACCAGACGTGCTTGACGACTCTTGGGCTTTCCTAGAATTTTCGGCTCAAATACAAAATGGTAGACTATATCCAGAAAGTGAAAGTGAAAGCCAATGCCGATTTTCCTGGATGGCCGACTTTTGCATGCATGTTTTTGCTCGTCAACCCTGCCACACCGGTATTTTTTCATACAGGATAAAAATAATTTCATTTTGTATGAAAAATTGATTGTAGGGAATTAATTTAGATTTTTTTTTTCAATATACATCATTTTTCGATATAGCAAGTTTGCCCGAAATCAGGAAGTCATTTTTGTAAAAATGTCACCTCACAGACAATGAACCAAATACTACGGAAAAAAACAAAAAATGAACATTCAAAACTTTGAAATTCAGTTTGATGTTAATATCTGATGATACCTTGTCGTTTCAGGAGCACAAAATAAAATAACAGTTCTTAAATCAAGCTAAATCAGCGAAGCGAAAAACTATTTATCCATTTTCCTAAATCTAACAACAATTAACATTGTAATACAAGTATAGATATATATACAGTAAAACTCCATTAATTCACAACTCACGGGACCAAAATTTTAAAAAAGAATTTGAATTACGAATAATGAGAACAATTTTTTTGAAGACAACATTAGAAAGAAATTTTAAAAGACACCTCGTCAGTTTATGTGTCTGCATTTTTGCACGCGCATCATGATTTTCATACTGAAAAACATGGCGACTGTCTATTATTTCAGCTTTTTATGTGTCGAAATGTTTATCAAATAATTAATTTTTTATTCCTAAAATTAAAAACAGGCTTCCTCAAACAATTCACCAGTACTTGACGCAACAAAATTACGGATATTTTAATTTGATTAGCGGTTGAACTCTCCTTTTCTTTCAAAATTGGGCAAAAAATTAGAATATT
The DNA here is from genome assembly GCA_031772225.1 of Eubasilissa splendida. NCBI lineage: Eukaryota > Metazoa > Arthropoda > Insecta > Trichoptera > Phryganeidae > Eubasilissa > Eubasilissa splendida. The sequence continues at coordinate 39,431,196 of CM062848.1, read as the reverse complement.
AAAAACTCAGTGAAAAACTTTTAAATTTTCATACTTCGTTAAAGCTTATTATTTTTCCGCGATTTTTCAAGTTTGAACTTGGAAAGATATTCAGGATTGAAATTTTTCCGCTGATTTTATCTTTGAAATCAATTTTTAAAATAAGTTCCATTCTTCAAGGATTTACACGAATTACGAGATGTTTGTGCCATTTTAGAAAACTAAACATAAAAAAAATTAATTATAAAATATGTTGTGTATTTAAATACAAAGGTTTCATTTTCTTTACATTAAACACATCGTAACATTTCATAAACAAATGTCGTACGTTTATTTTCTATAGCATAAAATTCTGTCAATAGACAGTGTCACAGTTTAATTCTACTTATCCGTCCCGTTGCCTCCATAGAAACAATTGCTAATACATATCCATTTCCGCTGCGCTCCGTGCTCTCCCAAGCCAGACCCCCATGGAAGTCGGATCGTGGCTCCGTCTCCCATATAAGTAATCTCGCCTATCTCAATATCAAGAGTTGTGTGAAGATTTGGTCCATTTGTCACCATCTTATGCTATGTTCGTGTGTGCATCATAGGATATCATTGAATATCCCCTAGGCTGAAATTGCATTCTGTCAGCTAGCGGATTACATTATTCACTATATTTTGACCGCCACGCTCCCGTTGGAAACCACGCGCCATTCCAACCGACACGCGCCCGAACGGAATCCTTCGCATTTATCGCCTTCTACTTAAATCTCCGCCTGTGCACTCTTGCTACGTGACCCTTGATTCCACCACGCTGACTCCACACCTTGACCACCTCGACTAGATCCATTTCATCATGTGTGTAATTTGTTGTGGAATCTGAGGTATTTATCTACCATCTATAAATTGTGTTTCCTCAGTTCACCTCAACACGTCTGAATGTAGTGAAATCCGCACAGCGGTCAGTCAGTGTCATCCATCACATATGGAGCTTCTCAAGAAGAATTAACTCGTGCCATTTGGTATTACTATTAAGATCTCCATTGATAAAACTATATAACATGTGTGTTTCATCATCTCATACAAATACCTATTTTCTGATGAGTATCGTACTGTTATTTTTACTTAATAAACCTGTCTTAGTATTACATAACTGATCTTTCATTGAAGTGCTTTCCCGCAATATATGCTCTGGTAATCCCGGTGTACTGTACAAGGGTGAGTAGAAATATATAATTCGCAATGCACTGACAATTATTGTCAAAATAACAATGAATCTTATAAAATGCACTACAGAATTTGGTATACATAAATATGGTATCACACAGTTCGGCTGCGGTTTGCAAGCTCTAAGCGCACCGATCTATTGCGATAAGGAACAGTGCCGTGATTGGCTAGGGGGTGGATCTAACCACAGATGTTTACAAAGGGATGATAAGTGCGTAGTCGCGTGAATTTAGATATAAAAACATGCGAATTACGTGAACTAATTATTTACTTTGGGTATAAAAAATGCTTACGAACTACAAATAATGTTTTACGAATTATCGGTAGAAATTAGTATGAAATGTTTTTTTTTGGGAGTTAAAATTTTTGAAAAAAGTGAATTACGTGAAAATACAAAATATGGGTACACAAATTATCGGAGTTTTACTGTAATAAGCTGTGGAATGTGACTTACCCTACTTGAACGATTGCAGCCCCAAACAGATCCGGTCTTTGGTTAATACAGGCAGCAACCAAGAGCCCGCCATTGGATCCGCCCTGGATAGTCAGGAGATTAGGTTTTGTGTACTTATTGTCTATCAGGTATTCAGCAGCCGCTTGGAAGTCATCAAATACATTCTGTTTATTCAAAAGACGACCCGCGTTGTGCCATCTCTCACCATATTCACTAGAATTAGTTAATCAAATTTGTCAAAAATTTGCAAAAAATGACTCGATGGAGTAATTTCTAGTTATCTGTAAGTAGTAAACTTAATCTTGAATGAAGCTTTTTTAGGTTGGTAATACAAATAATAAGTATTGTGTTTGTAATATAAGATATTTTATCATTTAAGCCCTTACCCCCCTCCTCTTATGTTGGGTATAGCGAGAACCCCGTTCATGTGCTGAATAAAGACAAGTCGTGTCACACTGAATGTGGGCTGAATGTTCACATTAAACCCACCATAGCCATACAGCAGCACTGGATTGTTACCGTCTAGTTTAATACCCTGCAACAATCACATCATGTGTAACAATTACTATATTAAATATGTACATGGTTAATTTATCTATCTAAGTTTGTATTAAAAACTAGAATACATCTAGAAGACAACTAGAACTTCATCAATAAATTGATCATTTTTTAAAAAGGAGAATTACAAAGTGTGTATTAAAAGTTAAACTAATAACATAATGGTTAGTAGATGTTATATTACCTTTTTGCAAACAATAAACATGGGCACTTTGGTTCCGTCTTTACTAGAATAGAAAATCTGTTTGGATTCGTATAAGGAAGAATCAAGATCCTGCACCTTCACTTCCCTGAATACCTGAAAAGTATTATTAAAATGTCAAAGCTTTTAAGTTTACTTTGTTGACCGATTTTGGAACTATAAAACAATGTACATATAATACTGCAAGAGATATCAAAAATATATTTTAATTAGTATAAGCCCCATAAAAATGACTAAGATATCATTATTAAAGTTACATTCAAACTTGCAAAGTGAATTCACTTGAATTTTGGGATTAAAATTAAGCAATGGTATAAAATAAAAATATTCTCAAACTCACTGACAACAATTTAGGAAATTGTAATCTAATTTTATATTTTTTATGAAAATATAGCGACATTATTAATATAATTAACAATAATTCATATTTTTGTGTTTTTTACGAAAATGTGAGTTTTTATTATTCATTTATATTAGAAGTTAACTAGATTAAACTTGTTTTTAAAACTATTACTTTTACACTTATTTAAAACTAATAAAGTGAACATTATTTGCCATATTATAAACCGTTACATTTGCAAGACATTATCAATGTTCGATTTTTTTTAAATACTTTGTTTAAGTGAAAATGTACATTTTTGAATAATATGTATGTATTGTATTTACTGTCATGCTTTGAGGCTTCAGCAACTATTTAAAATCAAGTTTTATTTCAAAAACACAATAATTTCTTACTAAATTATATTTACGAGGGCCGTCCGGAAAGTAGTACCCGTTTTAGAATTAAAAAATATGTAACAATTATTTTTTGACAAAACTTTTTATTTGTTAACAACAAATCTTAAACTACTTCTCTACATAGTTACCATGTAAATTTAAGCTTTTGTCATCACGTGTGGCGAGTTTTTGTATCTCAGCTTCATCTTCCTCACCCGCCAGTCCATTAAGAAAAGTATTCACCTCTTTTTTCAGTTCGTCATCACTTTGAAATTTCTTTCCTCCAAGAAAGTCCTTTAGTTTTGTAGATATGAAAATCTGAAGGAGCCGGGTCCGGGATGTAGGGTGGATGATTGAAAATTTCCCACTTGAATTGTTGGAGAAGTTGTTGTATTTTCCCAGCATTATGAGGCCTGGCATTGTCATGAAAGAGAATGACGCTGCTAAACAACAGACCTCGTTGTCGATTTGAATTGCCCGCCAAAATTTCTTCAATGTGAATCAGCATTGATAGTGGCTCCACGGGGCATAAAATCGATGAGTAGTACACCTTGTCGATCTCAGAAAACGGTTGCCATGAGTTTCCAGGTAGACTTTTCCGTCTTGAATTTTTTTGGTTTGGTTGGTGAATGAGCATGATGCCACTCACAGAAACAATAAAAACAATGACAGCACTACAAAACTTCCCACACAGTGAGCAGACAGTCAACTGAAGTCGTTTCACCTTGAGCGTTTCACTTGGTTACTCGCATCACAAGCGCTCTGCACGGCACGAACGGGTACTACTTTTTGGGCGGCCCTCGTACATCGATCATAAGATCATATGTAATGTGTATTTTTTGCTTCATTCCGCCGGTCCCAAACAGCATGATAGATGTCAAATTTGCGCTCTTGCAATTTTAGTTAAAAATGTTGAATATATATGTTTTCACTCATATTTTTAGTCACAATATAAATTAATATTGAATTTATTCACATTAGTTCCAAATTTCATAAATTAGATGTTTATTTACTGATTTTAAGGGAAAACAACATTTTCTTGAACAAAGTAAACATTTTATGTATGTTATTTTGTATGTAAGTTGTGTTATTTATATTTAACACTGTAGTCTTTGAAATAAGACAAAATACTAAGTACATAATTATGAAATAAAAACAATTAATAAACAAATTCAACTATGTATTATATATAAATACAAAGAAATCAATGAATAAAAATGTGTTTAACTTTGACCTCTGAAGCCACAATTATTTGACTGCAAAATTTCTATGATAACTTTTTACTATTTTTATATGAATTTTGACTGCGGTCAAAGTTAGAATAAAAGTGACTATTTTCACTAAAACGAATAAATCTTAAAATAACTAAAAATATTACAACAATACATACATAAAAACAAGTCTGTCAACATATGATATTCATCCTTTGAAATCTCTACTTAAATGTGTAAATGTACATAATCAGTTTGGAAGGTTTTTTCCCTTAAAAATCATCAATATCCGGCTTTCCCAAGCGTCCTCGTGAACTGAGCAATTTATCACAAGATGTGCGTGCACAGATTAACTATCACTAAGTGTTTAATATTTAAAACCATAAGTTGAATTCTTCATTCATTTTCTCATTCTCTTTTATTTTCGTCAATGTTAGTATGCCGGTCAAAGTAAGCAAGGTTTACAGTACATGATTAAGTTCTTACCTTTGGTTCTGCGCTTGGTTGAGTAAAGTCATAATGGTAAATAATTCCCGGAGTCATAAAAGAAACAAATTGGTAGAACATTTCAGAATGTTCTTTCTTGCCAGAGAAACCGACAATTGTGCCAACTTCCAAGGGAAAAATCTTCAGGAATTCCGCATTTTCCAGGGAGTGCAGCTGAAGAATACTCTAAAAATATTCAAGATTTCCTAGTAGTTTTCAAGAAAATAAATCAACAAGTGCTTGAGATATGGAAGTGCATGAAGTCTGTCCAAATGTAATGCATCACCAGATGTACATGAAGTCTATCTAAATGTAATATATCACCAGACGTAAATGTCTAAGCTCACAAACATTAATACAGATTCCGTGAACAAATTTTAATAAGACACATCACAATTGGTTTTGGAAAAGTTTGTTACTTCAGTTGAAAATATTTAAATTAAATTTGATAGCAATTATATAAGAACTCTTACCTTCACATCTTTTATATAGTTTATGACTAGTTTGTCATTATTAACACATACCGCCCAGTCTAACACGTTGGTGGCATGTTCCTAAAACAAACAAAATATATTGAGTAGTTGGAAAACATACTGTAAAGTATGTTCATGTAATGACAAAAAAAATACTGAGAAGATTTACCGGTAAAAGTGTTTCCCAATTCTCCTCTTGTGGATTTTCTAAATCTATCGTTATGAGTCGATAGTTAGGAGCATCTTTGTTTGTACGGAAGACGCACTTGGATCCTTCGTTTGTAATGTACTGTAATGAAGACACAAACAATATTTAAAAATTGCATGTATTTTGTATGCCCAGCATGTCATAAAATTATTGATTTCAGTTACAATAGGCTAGTTACACTTACTACAAATATCATTTAAAAGTTTTCATGTAAATTATACATTTAATTACTAAAAATAAACTTTTAATGTGTAAATTATTTTTACAATCCTATTATGCCTATTGTAAGATAGATATATAAAATATATTTAATATACCTCATAATCAGCTTCAAATTTAAAGACAAACTGTGTAAGTTGGAGCTTTCCGTTGATTTCTGGAGTCTTTGATAAATCAGCAAAGAACAAGAGATTATCTCTGCAGTCTTTCACGGGGGTAACAATCAGGTAGCGTCCACAGTCACTGACTTCGGCACCTCTGTAAATATTGCAAAACAATTAAACAGTTCAAACTAATTTAAAAACAACAAAATGTTAACATTTCCAAGGAAGTTTTCCAACTCACATTCGCCAAAGGGGTTCCTCTGGAAATTCGGCAACTAAAACATCTTTGGACTGAGGACAGCCGACAGTATGGTAGTAGAGTTTGTGGTCCTTGTTAGCTTGAGTTTCAGAGCCATCAGTCTTACCAGATTGGTCAGGATAGCGCTGCAAAAATAATACAGTAAATAAAGCCCACTCCAATCGATTTTATCCACATTACCATTTTATATACATTTTATATAAATTTACCATTTTATATATAATCTTTTGAGAAAAAACTACATATTTATTTGTTTCATTGCAAATTGCATTTCTGTATTTGGCTGAGTTGAAAATGAACCAGATTCTCAATACATTCAGAAGGATTTGTGGTGATTTATTCAAAATGAAGGCCAGGTTTTGGAATTGAATGTTTTAAGAGATAGCAAGACATGATCCGTGTTTTTTTTTTTTATGGAGACTTCAAAAAAAACATGTGCATTGTATCCTGCCTCCTTTTAAGACCTTATTATGTTTTTCAAACAAATTCTCTCATTTTTGATCATTGAGGGTTTTATTTGTAGGTAAAAAAAAGCCAAGTAATTTATTTAGTTGTTACGTGATTTTCATTACAACTTCTCTTCCGAGTCTTCAGAGGATTGTGACCCCTTTACCAAGCTAAAACTATTATACCAACTTTCTCCATTTGTCACAATATTGGGCTTATTGAGATAATTTCTAATCAACTAATTAATTAAATATAATAAATAAATTATAAAAAATAAAAAAAATGCACTAACCCCATAAAATATTCCCTTGTTATCTTTTGTCCATGAAATAGATGAAAATTTGACTTTTTCCAAAACCTCCGGATAAACCTCACCTGAAATGATATGCATGTAATGTGCATTGTATTTTATATATACAGTTAAACTGTTAATTCGTAACCCTATATTTCGTATTTTCATGGAATTTGCACTTTTTTAAAAAAAAATTGTCCTGAAAATAACATTTCATACCAATTTCTACCGATAATTCGTAAAATCTGATTATTTTCAGTTCGTATGCGTTTTTGACACCTGAAATAAATAATTTGTCCACATAACTCGCATATTTGCCATTGTTTTGAAATCGCTAAATTCGCGCATCTAGGCATTTGACCTTCGCATCCCTTCGTAAACATCTGCAACTAGCCCCACCTACCAGCCAATTGCGATGCCGCACGCTGGCATGACAGGTGCCGAACTGAGTTATGACATAAGGCAAAACTCATATATGTAATATGATATGTACATCAAATTCCATAGTGCATTTTATAAGAATTGTTGTTAAAATAACATTTTTATTGAATCACTTGATCTAGTTTCTATGTTTATGAAACGTTGCGATTTGCATAAGTAGGTATTAAAGAAACTAAATAAATCTTTCATATTTAAATATGTTGACATATTTCATTCCTTTTTTTTTTTTTACGTTTCATTCTCTAAAATGGCAATAACATCTTGTAATTCGTATAAATCTTTGACCATTTGGATAAATGGAGCTTATTTTGAAAACTGACAAAAAATTGATATCAAAGATAAAAATGGTGGAAAAAATCAAAACCTGAATACCTCTCTGGGTTCGAACTTGAAAAATCGTGGGAAAATAATAAGCTGCAACCAACAAAGCCATCGAGACATGAAGATTTAAAAGTTTTTAATTATTTTTTAGGCACATTTTAAATATTCCAATTCGAATTGAAAAGGTGAGTACGCCCACCTATCAAATTAATGTGCGTGATTTTGTTGCTTTGGGAGACTGCCGCGTCACCACTCACCACACACCTTTCTTATTCAGGAGAAATACATTATTTGATTAACATTTCAACAAATAAAAAGCTGAAATAATGGAGTCATCATGTTTCAGTATGAAAATTGCGATGTTAACAGCGGCAGCGCGCACTAAATCGCGGACGCAGTAAACTAACGCGTCTTTATAAAAATTTATTTCTAATGTTGCCTTTAAAATACTTTGTTCTCATTATTCGTAATTATTATTCAGATTTTTTTTAAATTTTGGTCCCGTGAGTTACGAATTAACTGAGTTTTACTGTATTAATTCTGTGTATTATTAATAGCACAGCAAATTCTTTACATATGAACGAGTTCCATTCCAAGAGCTTGTTTGCAAGTTGAATAAAGTTAGCCCAGGCATCCAGCATTTAGTATAACACTCACCTCTGACATTGTGCACTAATTACACGCATTAAGTGAATACACAGACTTGTTAAAGAAGTGCTCATGTAACTAGTGTAAATATTTTTTATTATTTACATAAATGTATCATTTAAACCAATAATCAAGGAATATTTTTAATTGAGCAAATCTGCGATTTTCTGTAAAAGTGAATCCTGCGCACAATAAAAATAAAATGTAAAAAAACCTGTTTTCACATTCTTGAAATGGATAGTGATCCAGTCAGAACCACTAGCACTTAGGCCGTAAGCGAAGATCTGTCCATCCTCGGAGAAGGCAGACCCAGAGAGCGCCACCGTGCCATCTTCAGAGAGGGTGTTGGGATCCAAGAAGGTGCGGGCTTCTCCGTCCAAGGAGTTTTGAACATACAGGACACTAGAATACAAATTAATCTGGTGAAAATAATATGTTTAGTTTCTAATAAAGATGCTGTTTTTATTTGTAATAAATTTCTAGATTTCTTGTGAATAATTAAAAATATTAGTAGAATATTGACATAGCAAAAATCAAAAACAATATTTCCCATATAAATTTAGTTTCAACTGACATTTCTTTTCTCAGGACCAAGCAATAGAAAATTAATGAGTGTTAAATAAAAAAACATTATTCTAAAAGTAAACCTAAATGTAAATAGGAACAGTTTCATATCTTGTCTGAAGAGTATTTTTACTGCATTATCTTGATCTTGATATTCAAGTTATCTGCAATCGCCCATATTATTGATGCATGCATATATATGGGTGATTGCAGATAACTTGAAAAATTAAACTTCATTCTGAGTAATCAATAATCAAGATACTGATTGTAGTATCTTATTTGGATAAGTCACGTCACATTGCAAAGTTTATGATAAGAGAAAGGGATGGAATGAGAACTGTCAGAATTTAAATCGGCTATCGTGAATACAGCGGACAACCACGTGACATTCTGCGGCATCTATTTCTCCACGGAAATGACCATTAAATAATGTATGATATCACCGGCGCCGCGAATCGGATCATTAACCAAATTATTATTTCCAGTAGTGATATTGTACGACGCCCCATAGAAATCTGTTTCGACTCAAGAACACAACGAATTACGAACTGAAATCGAGTGTAAAAATCGTAAAATACAAAATTGACAGTTGGCGCTTACTTTTACGTTGCCAGATCGCAATTTTATTAAATTTAAAAATTTAACACACATGTCAACGTCAAAGTGCTGATATTTTTACAGTTATCAAATTTTCAAAAACTTTTTTGATTTTATTTTTACTTTACAAAATGGCGGAGGATGACTTATTTCCTTAGTGGAGACTGTCGACTTTTTAGACATACCCGATATGTTCGCTACTACCGCAGAGTCCGATGATGAGAAGGACGCAATAAGTTGAAAAGAATCTGGAACATTCCAATTTGTGTAAATTGTCAGCTAGATTTTGATATACACTCGCAATATTTTTCGTTTTTGTTGCCAAGTAATTCAAGTGAATAAAATATTATTTTTTAGTTATTAATTAAAATTATTATACAAGCGTTTTACTATAAATACAGTGAGTGCGCCGTTAGGCAGCATTGGCCGACGGTATCATTTTATGCGCCTTGTTAGTGCTATATAAGTGCGATATGTAATGTGTGCATAGTTGTGAAGTGCTAATATATTTTTGTTTTTAGCATCACATTAAATACAATAATATTTTAAAAATCTGATGTTGTCCTCCCAAAAAAAAAATGTTCTAAGTGTTATGGGCCTGACAACACTACCAAATTTTATTTTTTCCTTTTTTTCAACATTTATTCACAAAATCGCGATCGATGGACACTTATGGTACCCACATATTTTTTTTTAGTTTCACCAATGTTTCCATGGTTTTTTCGAAAAATAAAATTCGAAAAAACTAGCCTGTGAATTTTAAATTTTAAGAATTGAACATGTTGAACACTGTTAATTAAATATTTTGAATCCGTTGTCTGAAGGAGAAATAGAAAATATTTTAAGCAAAATCTAAAGCAGAGATGATACCGAGTAATAAAAGAACTTGCCTGGTTTAAAGTAATAAATTTACAATTATATTCTAAATTTAATTGACAGAATTGTTCTCAAAATTAGAAAAAAATTCTAACATTTTTTTGATACCTAGTACATATAACTATTGTATACTTAGTTAGCATCATCGTTAGAGAATAACCTAAGTTTGTGCCTACTACATGCCAATGATAAATATCCTACAACTAATAAATATTATTACAAATGTGATAAGAGCCTCATTTACAGAAGGTTGGTTAACATATTCATTCTTACAGAATATCAACATCGAAATTCAAACTGACACATGAATGAAAAATGTGTTGTTAATGATAGCATTATGGTAGTAGACCTGTTATTGATGGCTTCGTGCATATCTAAAAACATTAAATGTCTACAAAGCTATGAATTAAATGAACAAGAACATTAAACAAGTCACACTTCAATACCATTTCAATTTATTTGGTAATAAAAACTATTTTGTGTGGGTATCATTAAATACAACGTAACTAATATTATTTTCTTTACCAAAGGTTACTTTAGTCATAAAATAGTGCGTGGGAATTGGATACACTTTTGCAGGTGTTTATAGAGACTGTAAATCATTCCAATTATACTACACATATCTATATCAACAGCTGCAATCCGTACACTGAAATAACATGTTTGTAACAAAATACTCCGGGAAACAAACCAAAATTAAATGTTTATTTGGTAATATTATAAATACAATAATTATTGAATTGTCCAAAAGAACTCTACATTATGATGATAAGTGTGAAGACATTATAATAATAATTAGGTTTATAACTTCACTTACAATGTTTTATTTATAATTGAAATACATTTTTATTTTCAGCTATAAAATAAGCAAAATAAACAAAATAAGCTTTGGCAGGCAAACAACACTGGACCAGTACTTTAATAAGTAGTTTGTAATTAAATGTAACTATGTACGCAGAAATGAGTATGTACATATCTGAATAAATAATAACTTCTAAAAATAATGTTTTATCAAATATATGTATGTAGGTCCATTCTATTTTCACCTATCCTTTGAAACTAACACATATTATATCAAAAATTTCTCAAATTGAATTTTTTCGACTTACACAATAACCTTTGGAACGAATTAATCACGTAAGTCGAGGACTTATTGTAAAATAATTATTACACAAGTCTATTTCTAGGTGGAATATGACTTAACTCCATGTAAATTATAATCGGTACCTAATAATAAATTACAGAAGAAAAGCAATTACGATAATTATTAATGACAACACAAAATAAATAAATAATATCTGATCTTGTGGTGTTGGGTTTGTGTTTATTTGGCTAAGAATAACTAACTTTAAAAAAATGCAAGTTGAATAGTCCCGGTTAGATCCGGGAATGCAAAAAAAAACTTAATTTTCAATGAGAAATTGATCACACCCAGGCCTTTTGTGTTTTGAATGTCTTCCAGTCAAAAAGACTCGTATAAATTGTTTCACAGCTGTGATGAATAAATAAATAAACAAAAATGCAGAATTGCATTTACGGCAGCCAAAAATACTAATCATTGCATAAATGTTATTTTGCCCGATTTCTGCTGTAAAACTAATTAACGTGTCTGTTGCTGTGTTGTAGAAAAACTAAAAATGTAATTGTGTCCTGAATCTTAAAAACAGTGCATTGTGTAAAAATAAACAAATGTGTTAATAATGCAATTAATAATGCAGTGTGATACAATCTGGTGATTTAAATGGGATTAATTTATGAATAACTATATAATGAAGTACAAATATAAACTAAAGAATTATACCTTTGATTTTGTAGACCGGTATTCATGTAGAAGAAATACCTTTCCCCTCTCTTGAAAGGACACGAGTACTTAGGATGGTTCCAGAGCTGCGTGAGTCGAGCATTGATGTTGGCCTTGTGAGGACAGCTGCTTAAGTAGGGTCGAGTTACTGCATTTTGCGCATCTACAAACTTGGCTGCTTCTTCCGACTCCGGGTCTTCTAACCAGCGATAGGGATCCGCAATCTTCAATGGGAAAAAACATTATAACTGAATAATAAACATAAATAGTAACCAAAACAGTAAGATTACAAAAATAATGTTCAGTATTATGAGAGAAGTAAGTTTCCAGAAAGATACACTATTTACGTCTCCTCTTCTCCTGGGTTCTTAAATTCAATGTTTAAATACTATCCAAATGCAAACTATTGATACTCGTTTAAACTACTGTGTTATTTTTACGCCAACCGGTTTTGATACTAATGTATCTTCATCAGGACTGGTGTACAACTGTCGTTCAAGTCCTGATTAAGACGTGTTAGTATCGAAACCGGGTGACATAAAAATAACACAGTGGTTTAAACAAAATTAAATACAATTTTAAATAATGTCTAACCACAAAGTTAATGCTACAAACATCAACAATATTATTGACGTACTTAGATGTGTAGACTACTCAAGAAAAATTGGGGTCACACCGTAGTGTAGACCCCAACAGATGCATTACTTTTTTGGTATTAACAGGTAAATATAGGAAAACAGCAGGATTGAACAATGGCAGACAGAGATACATTTTTCAGGGAGTTCAGGAACATCATAGAAGACAGTAAAAGTAATTTATAAACATTAAATATTAATTAAATATATTAATTAGAAAGATATACATATAAAATCAATTTTATCGAAAAATATTGTTGTTGCACCACCGGGATTCGAACCTGGATCTCTTTCCTAACCGGGGAAGGTGCATTATCCAACTATGCTACAGCGACAATATTTTTAGCGATAATTTTCGAACCTATATGTTACCTTTTTGATATTAATACATTTAATCGTTCCATTATTTGAAAGAGCCATCTACCTTATTTTTACAGAATCTCAAATACCTTTGAGTAATCTAATAGCAGATGCTAATGCACCTTCCCCGGTTAGGAAAGAGATCCAGGTTCAAATCCAGGTGGCGCAACAACAATATTTTTCGATAAAATTGATTTTATATGTATATCTTTCTAATTAATATATTTAATTCATATTTAAAATATCACAGACTGTCTGTTCTGAATAATTACAACTTCACAATAAGAATGTGTTCTCCTAATATAAATATTAACTTTAAAATATTGTTTCCTTCACTTGCAAATTATTTTTTAACACCCCCAAAGGCAACGAGATAGGAGATTGAAATGGTTCTTATAGTAAATCAATTGAAATGTAATGTATATTAGTTAATCAATTCAAAAAGCTTATTTAATGTTACCCGAGTTCCATGGTATTCATCAAAGATGGTGTCATCTCTTCGCGCTGAAGGATATTCAAAAGGCATTCTGGTTTGCCTGGATGTTTTTAAGTAATAAAAATAGTTCTGAAGAAACTGAAAAAAACAAAAATATTAATTATATCTCGATATTTTAATATTACAACAATTTAAACAAGCTAAATGGAAATATTGATTAAAAATTATAAATTTATCAAGTATACTTAATAAATTAATTTTACGCCTTTATCATAATATAATAATAATGCTAAACCAGTAATAGTGGCAGTGATCATTTCCAGAGAAAATTAATGACAATCAAAAATAATTACAAAGGGTGGAAAACAAGCAATTAATTACAAAGAAAATTGAGAAAATAAACAATTTTTAAAAATTGATCATAAAATATATATAAACTTTAATTACATGGTAAAAAAATATCTTATGCCGACGAAATAGTACTAATAATTAATGAAAAAACTTGGACTAACGCTAATATATCTGCAAATGAGGATGTTAATACCATAAAAAAGTGGACGGATGATAACCTACTATCAATTAATACTGATAAAACATACTTTCTATGATTTGATATTTAACAGAAAGATATCACTGAAATTAATATTAAAATTCACACCAACTCAAAAAGACTTTTGTGACCAATTGAAGAAAAATATTGTATCAAGCACCTAGGAATCATAATAGATAACAAACTCAAATGGAAAGAACATATTACTAATCTTACAAACAAAATAAGGAAAACTGCCAACATATTTTTATCTTATTACAAATCTGAAAATAATATATTACGCGTTTGTACAGTCACATTTACAATACGGTATTATTGGATGGGGAGGAGCATATAAAACTTAAATATCACAATTAGAAATCACTCAAAAAATGATAAAAATTATTCTAAAAAAAAAGACTTCAAGTATCCAACTCTTCACAGATTTCAAAGTACCTAAAATAATAGACATATACAAAAAATTCAATTACCCAAATTTAAAAAATTAAATATTAGAGGCTAATTTCGATCTATAAGATTTAGAGATCAAATTGATATTCCAAAACTAAAATATACCGCAACCCAAAATCACTACACTTATCAAGGCATCAAATTTTTTAACAATCTCCCCATCACAAATAGAAAAATCACAGGCTACTATAAATTGTACCTGAAGTCAAAAAATATGTACACAGATTAACTGAAACATAAATTATCTCGTACATACTCCTTCTCTATAAACAAGTCTTGCTCTCATAGAGAAGAAATAAATGTTAAAAGAAATATATATATATCCTATTGATTATTTTATAAATGTGTTATATCTTCTAATATTAAAAAAATAATATAAATATATATATTGAGGTTAAGGTACGCGTTAATTCAAACTTACGGATCGGGAAGAACAATGATGAAACTGGCGAAGACGTAAGTATAATTTTGATGCAATCCCTTTGGTGAGAGTACTTTGAAAATGATGACAAGCGAAAATTGAAAGAAGAGTATAAGATCTGACAGCTAACGTCATTGAGGTTTTTACAGAGCGCCCAAGACCGCGACCACAGATAAACCGCCGCCGTTATTTTAGGTAGGGGTCATAGATAAGGGGGGGTGTATCTCTTATCTATGGGTGTATCTTTGTATATCCATTAGCGGTGCGTCGTTCGTTAACGATCTTTGCGTTGAGCCGTTCAATGAATCACTCGCTCAACGGTTCAATCCGCTCAACTCGCTCCCAGAACAATTTGAGCGAGCTGAGCGGCGAGCGGCGGATCAGTCGAAAATCGACCCGTGGACCGACATCCGGCACAGATCGCTCTGTGAGTTATAAAGGTTGACATTTGAAAACGATCCTAGATAAAATTGTATCAGGGTGTTCGGTTATAAAACAAACCTTTTTTAAAAGTGAATTATTATCAAAATATTTGTTTCAATTACTTACGTTCTTAAATATCAGCCCTCTGAATCGATTGTTAAAGAGGGGAGGGATAAGGGCTAAGCCCTCTTGTCTCCGACATATGAGGTAACAACACTAGCGTAAGATTTTTTTTGGGGTACCCTATTCGGGGAACAAGTAGTAGCATAAATGGGTAAAGTTTTTTATAAAATATATATTTTGTTAATTATTTTTTTGTTTGATTTTGTATTTTTCACATTTTTTTTTTGTTAGTAAAGTTTTCTAATCTTTTTATAAATTATGTTCAATAGGGTTAAGAACAAGGTTTAAGTGAAATGGGACGAAGATGTTGAGGATCGGATGAGGGATCATATAGGCCGAGGGAGTTTATAAAGGGGTTTGTGATGGAAATTAATTTAGAATACAAGTATAAATCGTGTATGTGTCGTTTGAGTCTCTGTGAATGATTGTGTTTCTGACAAACCAGGGTGAGTTTGTGATTTCCTTAAAGATGGACGGATGATAGCTTTATACAAAAGTCATTTGTTTTTTAGGGATAGTGAACTGTAGGAATTTAGAAGGGGGTAAAATCTGTAGTAGGAGATTTGGGCACTGTCGCGAATGTTGTTAATGTGTTGTGTCCAGCGAAGTTTTTTGTAAAATGTAAATCCAATATATTTCACAGTATCTACCCATGGAATAGGAACCCCGTACATAAAAACTCTACGGTATGGAGTACTCTTTTTTTTCCTTCTAGAGAAAAAGATAGCTGCACTTTTAATGGGGTTCACGTCCATGCGCCAATTCTCGAAATAATATTGGAGTTTGTCAATGTTTTTTTGTAGGTGTATGGTAAATGATGGATGGTGTGTGATATTAGACTAATATGGCTGTGTCGTCGGCGGAGAGTGCTTTGTGAGAACTTTCGTTATTTGTAATCGGTACGTCGTGAGTGTATATATTTTTGGGGGTTAGGACGGTGGTTAAATGAAATACATGTGTGATTGGCGCGTGTTGAGGTTTATTGTGACGAATGATAAATGCGATTAAAACAGAATACAATGAATGAAGATGTAAGAAATTATGAAATGAAATGAATTAGCAGTCTTGCTCGGCAAAGACGAGCCGGCAATACCGCCATTGTGAAACGCTGAAACTGGAGAGACTGTCTGGCGGTGAATTGAGCCAGATTTGTGGCAGCAGCCGGCAGCGCTGTCGCTAGCGTCGATGCCGACTGAGATGGCGGTAGATTTGAATTATGGTCGCTACATATTAAAGAAAGACGGTGAAAGAAGAGAACCTTAGGGGACTCCCGCTGTCATAGTACGAGTTGTGGAAAGAGTGTTTCCGATTTTTACCTGAAAGATCCGGTCTTGAAGAAAAGATTTAAGAATACTTAGTAACTGGGGGTGAATTCTGGAAATATATAATTTCAAAAGTAGGCCATTGATCCATACTTTGTCGAACGCTTTATCCAGAAAAATACCGCCTGAGGACATGTTGTTACGAAAACCTTCTGAGTGATTTTCTCTGAAGCCATGCTGTTCATTGGAGAGGTGACATACTCTTTAATGTACTCTCTTTAATGTCTCGTCAGTAGTATTTTTTCAAAGCTCTTACCGATGTTTGAAAGAAGGCTAATAGGTCGATGGTTTTCGCAGAATTTGTAAAGTTTCCTAGGCTTGAGAATGAGAAGTGTTTCCAACTTTTTGGAAAGTAGCGCAATCTAAGAGCCGAATTAATGAATTGACAAATAGCTACTATACATTTTTGTGGAAGAGTTTTCAAGACGAGATTTGTTATCCCGTCAGGGCCGGGGTTTTTTTTGTTACTATGGTATTTGAAGGCGTTCCGAACTTCGTTCAGAATAGTGAAGAGAATGTTTTCATCCGGGAGGGACTCAAAAATTTGATTGACTCGGCAGTCTACCCGCTCGATGTCTATAATTTTGGCATGTTTACTGCTCAGGCTGAATTGGAGTTCAAGGCTGTCTGAAAAAGCTTCGGCCTTTCCCTCGTCATCGTATATTTGTTATACCGAGTTTACAATAATGGGGTGTATAGGAGATGGATTGGAACGGAGAACTTTGGCGAGTTTTCATAATGATCCACTTTGTATTTCTAAAGATTCCATTTTTTTGCCAATTATCGTTATGAAGCTTAAATAGTGCATTACGGATCTGCGTAGTGATGGAGTTTGCAAGCGAATTTTGATCTGGGTTTCGAAACTTTTGTCAGTTTCATCTGGCTCGGTTTCTTCGACCGATCAAAAGTTAAATAAAAGAAGGGAGGCCAGCACGATTTTTAGAGTCGTGTCGGGAAGGTAGTGAAGCTTCGGCCAATGCCGATGAAATTTGAAGGTGATAGAGCTTACTGCTTCGTCAAGCTCACTTTCATTGTTGATAGACAGCGAGACGTGTGCCGTCTCTTCAATAATATATCTGAGGTGAGGTGAGGTGTATTTTCTGAAGAGATGAATGTATTGGTGGTACTTTCAAATCAAGAATATTTAAAAATACAGGATTATGATCGGAGTTTAATTCGATGGATGTAAAAATGAAGTATGACCAGGAGAATTTTTTTAGGATACAGATGTCCAGAATATCTGGGGTATCTATCCTTGTTACATTGGGTATTGATGTTCACAATATATGTGATACTGTGTCCGAAATTAACGAAAGGTGCTACAGAGAAAAGAATATCATTCTTCATCATTTGCCCGAGAGTACTTCTAGCTCACAAGCCAGTATCATTAGTGACGACGTCACTAGTGTGAAAAATATATTGTCGGATCTGGACAACTCAATCAGTAACTAAGATATGAAAATCTTCAGAATAGGGAAGAAAATAGGGGATAAATTTATAGGGATCAAAATAGAATTTTCTGAATGTAAATAGGTAAAAAAATTAATAAATAAAAAGCACCTACTTAAAAATAACTATTGATTCTACCATGACCTCTCCTTCATGCGACGGAAGCAACCACGTGACTCGAGGGCTGATCTTGAAACGCGGAAAAGAAATGGTGAGCTAGACATTACTATAAAATATTTTAATAATAATCCCATAATAGTAAACCTTACACTAAAAAACTAAGCCAGACTATAAATGTTTACTACCAAAATGTTAGAGGAATGAGAACGAAGTTAAACGAACTCAAATACACTTTACCAATGATGGATTATGACATATACTGTTTTTCTAAAACATGGCTTAATTCGGACATAAACAATACGGAATTAGGCTTTTCCAATCACGCAATATATAGAAGCAATAGAAATTTAATTACCAACATAAAATCTAGAGGAGTTATAATCTCAGTTAAATCAGAGATATCATAAAAAAAAATTGAATGTTCAAAAAATAAATTGGAACAACTTTTTTTTATGGTTTCGTCGAACATAAAGAAGATAATACTAGGTTGCATATACATACCCCCTTCGTCAGACCTACAAATTTATAAAGACCATCACCAAGAAGTAAAGACCTTACGAAGGAAATATCCAGAAGCCAGTATTATATTGACAGGTGACTACAATTTACCGAATGTAAGGTGGGACATTGACTTCAATAATACATCTATCAGAATAGAAATGAATAGAAATGTCAAACTTTCAACATTTTTTTTTTTTTAATGCTGACTATGTAAAAATTAATAATTATTTATCGACAATTGATTAGAATTTCTTAAACTCAACCGATAATATTAACTCTGTGATTGATTTATTTTACTCTGTTGTTAACAATGGTATCGAATCATTTGTTCATGTATCAAAATTGCTCAAAAAAGATATAAACTAACTAGGGATATAAATGACTAAAACTTAGTGAACTAAGACTTAGATTAAAAAATGTTATAAAACTGTATTAGTAATTTTGAACAATTAGCCATCTCTAATCTTCAACATATTTTCAAATTCTCAAATACGCTTAATAATAAGGATACTGGAATTCCCTCAACAATGTATTATAAACACAGAATGGCTGATAACCCTCAAGTTGTTGTAAATTTGTTTGCTGAATGCTTTTCTGAAGTCTATGATCATCCACTGCATAGCGTGAATAATAACGTTCAGATTGAATTTGATAATTATTCATTTAGCGAGAGTCATATCAAAAAAAAAAATTCTGGATCCAAACAAATCTGTCAGACCTAATAATGTTGCCCACAATTTTTCTCATGGAATGTATCTCTATCTAAAAACTTTTTAACCTCTCACTGAGAACTGGAACTTTTCCTGATCGATGGAAACACAGTTTTTTATCCCCTATTTACAAAAAAGGTGATAAATCTGATGTCTCCAGCTATAGGCCAATTTGTTTACAATCGGCGATACCTAAATTATTTGAATCAGTGTTACTAACTAAACTTGACACCGAAATAAAGAAAGTTATTTCACCGGCTCAGCGTAGATTTATTTCGGGTAGATCAACTCTTACTAATCTTATGATACATCAGCATCAACTAGTTGAAATTATTAATAATAATCTTCAGACTGATACTGTGTACACAGATTTTAGCAAAGCATTCGACAAGGTTTCTTGTATTATACTCATTTATTAATTAAAAGTCTCGGGTTTCACTGGGAATATTTTTAAATGGTTTGAAAGTTACCTATCGTCCTGAATACTATGGTCTGTATTCGGAATCAAGCTTCAAAATTACTGTTTCGAGGTGCGGACCTTATACTTGTTGAAGGAAAGCGCGCACTTTTCATTGGCCGTACCGTGAAATTTCTATTCAGAGTGTATTTCTTGACAAAAGTATGTATCTTCTTTAAATTTTGGATGTTCATAAATTACACGTCCTGGTTAAGATGCAGCCGTCCACGAATCTAGAGATATTCTATAATTTCGCGCTGTGTTTGATACTTATCTATGGTTTGGTGGTAGTACATGACAGTTATCGCATTTAAGATTATGTTATAGCGATTCCGAAAAATGTTTACGTCCAGGAAAGAGTTTGTTTATTAGATATTCTCAACCGGTATCTCACTATAACTATTCTCGCTACCGATTATTATCAACTCGGATAGAATCAAAGTGCGCCGTCAGACTTGTTTAGAGATTAATTCTGTCGAAGGCAACCAGACTGTAAGTACATATCAAAATATCGTTTTCACGAAACAGATAAACATTACATGAGCCAAAAATATGGTAATGATCTTTCAAACAAATAACAATATTCATATTTTCCAGAGAACAATGGCAGGACAATGAAATGAAAAGACAATGTCTCCAGCCCCGTAAGATGATCATATCGACTCCATGCTAAATATGAGCATCAATGTAGAAATCAGGGGTCAATTACAGTGACGGTCTGGAGTCAGCTCTGCAACCTTCGACGAACGCTGAAAGAGTTCCTGATTTATGGTGAGTTTATAAAATAATATCTTCACATTGACAGAATTTTCGATTTTAACTATAATCATTTAATATTAGTTTGATCTTAGGCGCACAAATAAACAAATGTGTGAATCATTTCATATTTCTCTAGATATCCTAGTAACTAAAGTAATAGACCTCAGCACAATTGCAACAGGGAAGTGTACTAAATATATGAAATACGTTCACAGTAGAGTAGTAGTGCAGTGCCCATAGATCACTATATGCTGCATCAATTAATTATATATTTTTAATTATGGCAATTAGCAATTAATTTAAATAATATGGATGGACGTTGGTGTGTATTTGCTCGTGTATATTAGTAATCTTATACAGTATTTTTCACATAGGTTTAAGGAACCCTTGTTTGCGGACCATCGAAGATGAAGCTCATAAGCAGGTTGGACTGCAATAATCGCTTGATCCAATATGATCAAGAATTGCATTTATTAAAAGTGGAAACAGCCAGACACCAACTGGAAACATCCATACAGCTAAAGAAAGCGGTCACTTTGTAGACGAAAACTGCCCTTATTGAAAAAAAGTATGCCTTGAAAAAGGCTGGAGTAACCGATCAATGAACAAAATGAAAAAAATATTTTAATATCTTCTGCTTAAACTTTATATTTTTTTATAATTATTTGTCTTCAATTTTCGAATTACTTTATTATCTTTTTATTCTTCTTCTTGCCATTAGCCATGATTTTCTCCTACTTCCAGTAATCTTTTCCTGCTTTATGAGGTGCAAGATCTCATACTTCTCCGGATGTCTCAGTATGTAAAGTATTTGGATTTTTATTCTTTTAATTCCTTCTTTTTCTTCATTCATCTGAACCATAACAACTTCATTCGTAACTACCCATCTAGCTTATTTTAAGCATTCTTTTGTAGATCCACATCTCAAAGGCTTCAAGTCGTCTTATCGTTTCTTTGGTGAGTGTCTATGCTTCCATTCCATAAAATAAAATCGAGAATACATAGCATCTGACCATTCTCATTCGTAATCTAAGGTTGAGATCATGACTGCAGAATATCTTTTTCATGCAGATAAAGGTTGCATCTTTTTATTAAACTTTACTTTTGTATTTGAACCACTATAATGTCAAAATGATATACATGTTTTGTAATAAAATATATGTACATGAAAAAAAAAGTTGTTTTACTATGTTGTGTAATCATTCTACAATATAATGTCTTATAAGTATTTTTCTTTGTCTTTTCGCATCCAATCAATGCATTACCATCAGTGACCCTATGAACCCGGCTAACTTTTAGTATTCGCCTATAGATGATCCACATCTCAAATACTCACATTGCTTTAGTACTGTTTCAATTAGAAGACATTTTATGTAAGTGCATAATACTTTCGTCAGGTGAAAGAATACAGTTCGAGGTTGCTTATACTCCTTGGTCCTAGCGTCTGCTATAGGAGGGGGGATCGAGGGGGTTTAATATACTCATTATTTGGATATATGTAGTATATAATTAAAATTGTATTGAGTTTACATGTCTTTTATTAACAAATAAGATAATGCAAAAACAAGAGATATTTTAAAAAGCAACAAAATGAAATAACAGATTGGTATACAGTACATATTACTATTTTATCTCTCATGTAGGAGACTCTTGGACCGAGGTGTTTATATAATTAAAATTGTATTGGGTTTAAATGTCATTTATTAACAAAGAAGAAAATGTAAAAGCTAGAGATAAGCAACAAAATGAAAGAACAGGTTGGTATTTAATGTCATTGATTTTTGGTTAGCAAATTTAAAGAAAAATTAACTTACAAACTTTAAAATTAATGAAATCTATCTGAACATTTGTAAGCATTGCCTAATGTGACGCCGTACCTGAGCTCAAGCCAAAATATAACAATTTGAAAAATAATTATGAAATAAAATAATTGACAAGTATGTACAATTGTTTTCAGTTATGTAGTAATGGATTAATGTAATATTTATATAACTGAATGAGATGAATAGGTATCAAAAAAGATTAACAAAGAATCCTTTAAAAAAACATATTACGCAGGCATTAGAATGATGTTTATAGACACTAGTCTCATGAACTGCATATGAAATATGAGTATTCTGATGTGACATGAAAATAAAATGATTTAAAATGCATAATGAAATTAGTCAAAGTGCCTTGCAATAAAAGCTATTTTTATCAGCCCACCTGACATGATGTTTTGCCTGTGTACACCAGGGGGCAAAATGAAATGTGGGTCCCTCGATGCGATGCATATGTTGCGTAGAACAGCACATACAATTACAATATTGGTTGTATTTAGGAGAACGTTGTGTAGTTTTCTCGTGAGGCAGAGGAAATCTCCTTTTCCACAGACCGAAAAACTTTTCCATCACGTTACGTGTGGCTATTTGTGATCTATTATACCTCTCATCGGGTTCAGTTCTCGCATTTAACATTGGGGTAAATAAATACCTCGACTGCGTGTATCCCTCCCCGATGAGGATACCTGAAATCCTTCATTATTCAAACTTTCTACGACAACTACTATTTGAGAATATCCTCGAACCATGGGCGGAACCTGGCCATCTGTTCATCATCATCAACAATGTCCAAAATTTCCATCCGTGGCCTTTCCTGTGCTGAACATTTCTCTTTTGGCTTTGCTCGGGCATATGATAAGAATGTGGGTGCAAGATGCATCCCACCACTCCTGGAAATCGCGCTTTTCCATAAAATATTCCCTAGAAATTGCTTGAATAATTCTGATAGAGGTCGGCTGACTTATTTTGTGGAGATCTCCAGCAATAATCTGAAAAAATACATTGTAGATAATTGTCAATAAAATATTTAAATAGTAATGTATGATTACTCGATTTAAAATAAGATTTTTTTAGGAGAACACATTCTTATTGTGAAGTTGTAATTATTCAGAACATAGGTCTGTGATATTTTAAATATGAATTAAATATATTAATTATAAAGATATACATATAAAATCAATTTTATCGAAAAATATTGTTGTTGCGCCACCGGGATTCGAACCTGGATCTCTTCCCTAACCGGGGGAGGTGCTTTATCCAACTAAGCTACAGCGACATTATTTTTAGCGACAATTTTTCAACCTTATATGTTACCTTTAAATAAAATGTATACCTTAAATATGTTACCTTTAAAAATAAGGTAGATGGCTCTGTCAAATGATGGAACGATTAAATGTATTGATATCAAACAGGTAACATATAAGGTCGAAAAATTGTCGCTAAAAATAATGTCGCTGTAGCTTAGTTGGATAAAGCACCTCCCCCGGTTAGGGAAGAGATCCAGGTTCGAATCCCGGTGGCGCAACAACAATATTTTTCGATAAAATTGATTTTATATGTATATCTTTATAATTAATATATTTAATTCATATTTAAAATAAGATTGTATCGACCGAATAATAAGAATATGTAGAAATATGAAACAATCCCATATTAACGACAAGAATATCGGACATATGTACCTGAAAATTTCCCGTCGCATAAAAGCGCAGCGTTACTGCAACTTGCTATAATCGGAGAAATAGGCAAGCCGCGATTGTTAATTAGTTCATAACAGTTTGTTTTTCTAGGCGAAACCTCAATTTGAAGTCGCGGCCGTTAATAAAAATCTTATCTCAAAGTCGCGTAAATAACGCCGAATTGCTGTGGGCATGTCCATCTCATTCATATAATTGACGTACTCCTCAAAATTGTCATCCAAAACATCAATGTTCTCCATAATTAAAGAAAAAGTAGTTAAAAATATCGACGTCAACAACATATATGGTAGCCAGCACATTTCTTTAACTGTCATGCCAGCAGTCCACTCTCACCGAGGCACGGCGAGAGGAGCCGAGCACGAGAATGCATCGCCTATTCCCGTGTCGACACGGGTCGTCTCGTGCCATCTCGTTTCACCTCGCATGCCTCGCCTCACCTCGTCCAAGCTCCGTTCCGGTCGGTGCACTAATGAGACGGAGCGAGGTGAGGAGCCTCGAAGAGAGTGGACTGCTGGCATCAGATAAAATGTGTGTGCTTTCCTTTTAGTGTGCATATGTGTGACTCTGAAATGAAATTCCATACAAATTTTCAAGGTGAGCGTCGACTTTAACGTGTGACGTCATACCTTTGTCGGGCGCGGACTTTTGTGCGACTCTGAATAGAAATTACGTGTTTATGGAATTTTAAAGAAAAGTGCGGGCTTTGCCGACGTATTCTGAATACAGGCCCAATAATGGTCGATAGGGAAAATTTAATGACAAATCTTATCAAACAATTTGCAACTTTACCATTAAACATTTGGTGATTTTTATGTATTCATTGTTATTTTCATACATTCACAATATTGTCTTGATGTGAATTAATAATATTATATTACAATTAAAAGAATTGTCTTTTTTATCTTTGAATATAGTAATGTAAAGTTTCGTTAATTTTTGCTTTTTTGATTGTTCAAATTAAGAGAAATGTGGAAGTATAATATATATTTGCACAATTTTGATAATGATAATTCGAATTTCAAACTGGAAAAATGAAAATAGCCCCTTAATAAATTAAATTAATACTTTATATGAATTGAAATACTACATTATTATTTTTTTAATTTTAGTTATATTTTTTTTAATTTAACCTTCGCTTAAGGGATACTTTCATTTTTCCAATTTGAAATTAGAGAAATTTTACACGAATTTGATATGCTTTCAAGATAACGCTAATAGTTAAATTATTTTATGTATCAGATAAATAATTAATGGCGTTAATTGTTACGTAAATCATGCGAGAGAGGAAGGTTGAATAGAAAGAGACCGCAATAAAATTGTTGATTTTCTCGCATTCGATACAAGTTTTAAACATAACTCGTATCAGGAGTATTTTCCACCTTTTTTCATATTGATATATTGAAATCATATCAATCATATGGAATGATATAAAAATGCGTGTTGTCATTTGAATTAACCATTCGAAAATTAAATCATGTGTTAAGTACCTAATTCATATGTTTTGAAATCGGACAAAGTACCCGCATATATTTATATGGTCGCTTAAATGAAATTCTAAATTTAAAATATTTATGACAGCTTTAATTCATTATTTTGTTTAATATTATCGATTTAAAACGCCCCGTTGCCGTTTTGGTGATATGTATGTTTCATAATTATATATTATTTATGAAACACATAGCTTTGCTTAAAATGCAACAGTGTTATATATAAACGAAATATTTAATTCCGACTTGCATAAAAAATAACGTACATGAAATGTTTACTTTGTTCAAGAAAACGTTGTTTTCCCTTAAAATTGGTAAAAAGACATCTAATTTATGAAATTTGCTACTAATGTTGAGAATAAGTTCAATATGAATTCATACCGTGGGTAAAATATGCGTGAAAACATATATTTTAGGCATTTTTTACGAGAGCGCAAACTAGACGCCATTACGGCCGCTGTCGATCGGCGATCTGAATCTGAAGTTAATAATGAATATAAAAAATACACATTAGGATCGATATAAATATTATTTAGTAAGAAATTATTGCGTTTTTGATATCAATCTTGATTTTAAATAGTAGCTGAGGCCTCAAAGCATGTGAGTAAATACAATATATTATTTTAAAACGTATGTCTTCACTAAAACAAAGTATTATAAAAATGTCGAAAATTGATAACATGTACTGCAAATTGAACTGTTTATAACTCTATTAATTTTTGACCTTTTGCTAATTTAGTTTCCAACGGATTTGTCTCCATAATCTTGGCTTCAAGATTATAAGAAAATATATTTCGTTTATGCAATAATTTAGCCCATTAACAGAATTTTGTAGCACGCGGAAAATACATCTAATGGTCGCGGTCTTTCTTATAATACTTGTATTGTCTTAATTATGACAAATAACATTCAGTTTATTAGTTTTAAATGAGTATAAAGGTCCTATCTAAGTAATAGTTTAAAAAAAGTCAACTCTAGTGTATAACTTCTGATATAAATTAATAATAAAAACCCACATTTTCGTAAAAAACGTGAAAATTTGAATTATTGAAAGTAGCGGCTTAACAACAGTTATCATTTGTATATTTTTTACTTTCAAATATAAATGTTATTCTTCTTACTATGTTATGTAATGTATGTAAAAATGAAAAGTCAATGTATGTTAATTAGATTTTAAATACCAAATACTTATACTAATATTAATAATATTCCCGTGGTTATTTATTCATGTTAATTGTTTACATATTTAAAATATTATATAATTTCATTTGTAAGTACTTGTGATGGCTAATTATGCTTAATTGGCGAAGGCCACAATAAAGTGAAAAAAAATGTCAAGCACTGTACTTACTGTGCTATTATTTTTATAGAAAATTAGGTTCTGTAACACTGCCTTTCTGGACTCTTTGGCATGAAATATTCGCACTAGAGGTATTCATCTTATGGAATCAAATCTTCGAGTTACTCGATTGTAAAGAATCAATTTATTTGAGCCGTTACTTTGGACGATGAATCATTGACTTCACATACTCAATACTTTTAACATGTACCGAGTATATTGGTAATCAGATAGTTGGGTAACGGGTGGTTAAGAAATGAGTTATACAGAGTGAATATTATGTTCCAGGCCTGTGTTGTTTTTGAATACCTAGGAAATGAAATACCATTTTAAATTTGGTTTTGACATCGGCCAAGTGGCCACCTTTAGCAGCGGCACAAATGCGTGCTCTTTAACCACATTTTTCATAACATTTTCGAACACTTTGCATGTTATTTCAGCAGAATATTATCCTGTAGTACCAGAATTGTTGGTGGCTAATTGGTGTAGATCTATCCATTCAACTAACCTCACAGTAAATAGTCGGGAGCAGTCAAATCAGGTGGTCGAGGAGGCTAGTTGATATCACCACTTTTTGACATTATGTGGCCGGGATAAATTTCTTGCAAAATTTCAAGCGTAGCTTGGGCTGTGTGTGGGGGTGGCACCGTCCTGTTGAAACCACATTTGTTGCAGGTCCAATCGACCCAATTCGGCCATCGAGAAGTTTTCCCATATGTGATGATAGCTATCACGATTAATGGTTACAGCATTGCTATTCTACTCCATCCCACACAATAAACTACGAGTACATACTTAATAGCAATATAATTGTATCTAATGTTTATCATGTTATATTATAATATATTCACCTCTGTTACAACAAAAACATGTTTGTCAATAAAGTCTAATATGTGAATAAATTACTATTATTATTTAGAAAAAATGTTTTAATAACTTCAACATGTCGTTGAGGCGTTAGATGCTCCATAATAAATTACCAATACCTACAGACTCTATGACTACCAAATGCGAATTGACAAATTAAATTGGTTATCTAAACAAAATCGGTTTGGAACATAGTATTAACCCTGTACAAATGTCTGTGGGCCATGTCGCTCCAACTGTATCTCTAAATGACACTGTAGACATTTTTAATGTACTTTTCACATATTTATTTTGTCATTGGCTTCAGGTTTAATAAATATTTCTCAAATATTCATCGTTCTTTAAGCAAGCTTTTTGTAGTGAATATGACAAACATTTTGAATAAATCTTAGTAGATTTAAAAATATTTTTGTTCCGTTATTGTGTTGCACAGGATCACGCTCTTAAGACCACCCCCCCCCCCCCCTTTTTTTTGCAACTCTGAAAAGTGCCCTTTTTTGATGCGACCCTGAAAAGTGCTCTTTTTAGGGTCAGTTCAATGGAGGAAACGGGTGGTTTTGGAGCTTGAGGTCCCCAAGGATAAAACGAAAATACGATAATAATAATGAAGACAATAATATTCTAACATGTCAAATAGAGGTCAACATAATAAAACTCTAGCAACTAATTTTGTAGACTCCAAAAATGAGGATGATTATCTGCAAAAAATCGCAAAAAGTTTTGGAAAAAAAATTAAAGCCGTTCAATATGTGCAACTCTTACTTTAATGGATTCTCTAATCAAGGCTCAGAAATGGGTCATCAGAGTGATAAACAAAAGGCCATTTAGATATAACTTTGAAGAACTTTTCAGATCCTTTCAAGTTTTGGATATTAAGACAACTTTATACCAGATCAATCCTAAAATTATTATTTAAAAATTTAACTTTTCATCCATGATCCGAATCAAAGGAAACAAGAAGAAGGCCTTCAGAATCTTTTTAGTGCCAAAAATGAACACAAAATTTGGACGATATTTTTTATTTTGTGTTCCGCGAATATATAAGAAATTGCCATTAGATATCAAAGGGTCAAAAGTAATTAATGAATTTAAACCAAAATTAACAAAGTGGTTGCTTGATGTGGGTAGAAAACAAAATGAAACTACTTTGTCATTTGTGTTAATTTAGCTAACTACATATTTTCATCTCCTATATAGATAAATCTTTTTGTATAACTTATGATTTTATACAATATAACTGACCTGTCTAGTAAAGCAATTACCTTTATTTTAAATATATTCTTTTTATGCTAAAAAATAAATAAATAAAATTTATATATTACGTCAACATTATATTATTGCCGAAATATTATAATACAATGTATAAGTGTAAATCGCGAGATATTTTATATCACATATGCCGAAAGTGGAAGCGGTTCCAAAAACAACCAAACAAATGATTCAATATTTATTTGGATCTGGGCCTGAAGCTGGGTTTCCATCAAATCGGCGATATCAACCACCGCTAGGGAAAACTGAGCAGTCGATTCCAAGGAACACTCTGAACATGCTAATAGGCCTGTCAAAGTGCCTGAATGATACAATGGAATTTCACTAAAAGTAGGCAAATTTTATTTAAACAAAGACTATTTATTTTACAGATGTCAAAAAGTGAACAAAGCAATTAAATTATTATGTTTGGTGGTTAAGAGGTGGTACTACTTCAGAAATTAAATAAAAGTTTTGAAATTGGGAGACTGAACATTCAACATTTCAATCCTGAAGCAGCCTCAACTAATATCCTTCAAACAAAAATAATATATTAATACATATTAAAATAATCTTTTGAAAATGAATAGAATTTAAAACATAAAAAGAAAATTCTGTCTATTTCATAAATATAGACTATATACATGTTTATTTTTTTATTTGTGTAAACAAAATACAGGTTGGAGAGCGACCACTCATTTAGGTGGTTTATTAAGTAATCTTTGGTTGTCAAAAATTGAATTTCAGTCTTAATACAGTGATTATTTAATGAGATCAACTTGACTTGTGTTAGAGCCAGAAGTAATGTGAATACAATAAGCTCCATTATCCTCACGCCTCATCCTGGCATTGAACAATTTGTCTGCATGCAGAATTTTACATGGACCGTGGAAAATAATGTGTAATTTATTTTAGAAAGGGATTCACTACAACTACAATGATCAAACCCACAAACCATGGTCACCATACTGGGCCTGCAAATGTTAATTTTCATAAAATCAGTCTTAGTATGTACTAAATGAAAAACCAATATCCTTGTCCTTTCCCACGGTCTATGTTATTGAAACAAATCATTTCTTGTGACACAATTACAAATCTCATCATATTGAAAATCAAATAACAATTAGAACATTCATATTAATGCGTAATCTGTCATCGAGACAACATTTATACATAAATGGCGCTATAAAAATAATCAAAATTTGTTAATATCTATCTTGTGTACAAAAATATTTCAAATAAGTATGACTTGCCAACTAAAATTGACTGGAATTTTTAAAAATTTTAATAGTAAATCTCTAATAATTTTTTAAGCATCGACTGCAAAGAGTCATCCCAATAAATCTATTAGTATTTATGGGACCAAAAAAAGTCTTTTGTGGGAAAACAATACTAGGATGTTGATCGATTTGTGAAAATTCTGGGGATTCAAAAATACCATTTAAGATCATCTTTTTCATTACTTCCTAGAATTTACAATATTACGCATCAATGAGTTTTCCCAACCTAAATGTAGTGGTGTGTCTACGATCAAATTCAAAAACTAAGAAGGGTGGGTTGCATCACCTTAAAATGAATGTTAACTACTTATTGAGTTAATTATGTTTAATTTTACCATAAAAATGAAATGTTATAAATTAAGCATTTCTCTTTTATATGCAAACAATTTTATACGTAACAGCACAGCCTTGACTCGCAATTGTTTTATTCAGCTAAGTAATTTAATAAGTACAGCAAGTTTTCAGTTACGGATCCAGCTCAGCCTTCGTAAAACAAAAAAATATATGGAACAATAATGTAAACAAGTATTCCATGTTGGTGTATTTAAAATAAAAATA
This sequence comes from Eubasilissa splendida, assembly GCA_031772225.1. NCBI lineage: Eukaryota > Metazoa > Arthropoda > Insecta > Trichoptera > Phryganeidae > Eubasilissa > Eubasilissa splendida. The sequence continues at coordinate 39,400,112 of CM062848.1, read as the reverse complement.
TTGTATTTGATATAATACATGTTGTAATTTTTCAAACTACATCTCATTTATTGTGTCATTTATTAAATTTTTTTATTTGATTATATAATTAATTAAAAATATATGGCTGTGTAAGTAATTCATAGATCGCATCATACACTTTAATAGATGATCATCAGTGGATTAAAACTATAGAAACTTTCAACTAAATGTGTTTTAAACGACCGAGTGTTACAAAGTCAATACATATAGTATAGTAATAATAAATATTATTTAACCTTAACTTTGGTTAATGCAACCAGCACTAAAGAGATGTGATATGTGAGACATTTTCATTGCTTTCATATACATCAGTTGTGCACTTCAAATTAATATTTCCAATCAAAATATTTTTAAAAAAAAAGTTTAAAGCTCAGCAAAGGTCAAGTGTATTCATCCGTGTCCATACAATTTATAAATTGCTTCTCTCGGTCTGCTAATAATTTTTTAAGTGAACATTCTTTGTGGCTTCTGCCATTATATTTATATATATATGCCGCAAGAAAGCCAGAACATTTCAAGCTACTATTAGATATCTTTCAAGATACAACTGACTTAAAAGACCGAGACACAATGCATAACTCCATTTTTATTCAAAAAATTTGATACTAGTAGCAATGAAGCATTTTATTCCTAAGATCACAAGCTCAAATATAATACAAGCAGAAAATATTTCTGATATTAGGATGAAAATCGATTTTCAGTCCATCTGGATCACCACTCCAGTGTATAATTTTGAATTTTCCATTGATTGTCACAAAATAACTTAACTTCTGAACTAATAAAAGGAATGGTACTGTACTGCATTGCTTCAGTCCAATTGGCTCAGTTGTTAGCGTGCATTTAAAGCTTACCGAGACACGCATCATGTGACCTGAGCCAACAATATTTTAATCTGTTGTTTGGAATTTAAAATATTAATATGTACTGGTTAAAAACATTAAAAAATATATAAAAGTAATACAAATTAGAAGTTATAACTAAGGGGACATTTTTGTTGCTCTATTGTTAATACAATGAACCATTTACAAAATATTTGTGAAATGTAATAAAGAAGATATTTTTTCAATGAATTGCATGAAATAGATAAAAAAATGATGTACAATCTATATTTTGACTCACCAATATAATATGAAGTTTTATTAAATATTTTGAGGGTATTATATTATTTACAAAATCTTCACAAATATACAATTTATTAAAAAATCATTATATATATTTTCTTGTACACATTGTCCAAAAAGTAACCATGCAGTTATGTCGTAGGTATTAATTAAACTAATTTAAATAAGTTTAGCAAATATTATGCTGATATATATTATCTCTATTGAATGTATTTAGTAAAACCTCGTTAATTCAAGGGACTGACAAAATTTCGAGAATTTTTTAAAAATATTACATTTTTTCACTTTGTACTACACACACACACACATTTTTTTTTGAGTCACATCACAACTAATTTCAGGAAGAGCAGTCCTTCCCATCTACAGGTGTAAATTGAACTAAAATGAAATACGTTGGCTATTGGGACGGCAGTGCACGTAAGGTATTTTAAGCATATTTCATACTCTTTCAAGGGAAGACTAATAGTTAATTTAGTTTCAATATTACCTAAATAATGACATATTTGTTATGTAAATATAGCCAAAGAGAAAAGTTTTGATAGAAAGAGATGACAATATACATAGTGGTTTATTTTCTCACATTCGAGACAAGTCAATCGAAAATTAAATAATTTGTAGTACTTCACCATTACCTAAACAGCAAATAAATAGTACAACTTATGAGAGTAAATTTTGATTTTGCATATTGGTTGCTTTTTATAATTTTTAAATGATATATGACACATGCATTGATTTATAACATAATGATGATTAGAATAACCTAGGTTTTACAAGTAAACTTTATACAGTAAAACTCTGTTAATTCGTAACAAATTTCGGACAAAATTTAAAAAAAAATCTTAATTACAAATAATGAGAACAATTTTTTTGAAGGCAACATTAGAAAGAAATTTAAAAAAACCAATTGTCAGTTTATGCTTCCGCATTTTTGCAGGCGCTACCGCTGTCAACATTGTGATTTCCATACTGAAAAACATGACGACTGTTTCAGCTTTTTATGTGTCGAAATGTTTATCAAATAATTAATTTTTCCTGACTAATGAAGGTGTGTGACGACGTGGCGAGTCCAATATTAAAAATAGGCTTAAACGATGGACATTTTAATTTGATTAGTGGTCAAACCCGCCGCCTTCTTCATCAATATTGGGCAAGAAATTAGAATATTAAAATCCCGTGAAAAATAATGAAAAACTTAAGTTAAGTTTGAACTTAGAGAGGTATTCAGGATTGAAATTTTCCCGATGATTTTATCTTTGACATCAATTTTTGTCAGTTTTTAAAATAAGTTACATTTTTCAAATGGTCAAGGATTTACATGAATTACGAGATGTTCATGCTATTTTAGAAAATGAAATACGATTTTTTATTTATTATTAAATAGGTTGTGTATTTAAATACAAAGGTTTCAGTTTCTTTATTACATTATACAAATCGCAACATTTCATAAACAAAAAATTAGATATAAAATCAATAGAACTATTGTACACAATTGATTTATAAATTACGAGATTCAAAGAAAATTCTTCACATTATTTAAATAATCTATTGCGATAAGGAACAGCTCCGTGATTGGCTAGGGGGTGGGAGGTTTACGATGGGATGATGAATGCATAGTTGCACGAATTTGGATTTAAAAATACGTGAATATGCGAATTACGTGAAAAAGTTATTCACTTTGGGTATAAAAATGCATACGAACTACGAATAATAAGCGTTCTTAGGTTTTCACAGCCGTTCAGCATCTTCTGTGTATAGTTTACTGGGCTAATCTGCCATGTATATCGTGTAGGCCAGAAAGGTCAGATATACACGGCAGATTAGCCTAGAAAACTATACACAGAAGATACAAATAATAAGGTTTTACGAATTATCAGTAGAAATTAGTACAAAATGTTATTTTCGGGGCAAAATTTTTTGAAAAAAGTGCAAATTACGTGAAAATACGAAATATAGGTACACAAATTAATAGAGTTTTACTGCACGTACTGATGATTCGAGTCATAATAAATTTTAACAATTTGAATTAACGGGGTTATACTAAATGAATTGTATCAGCAAAAATTGCATCGCATAGTAACTTTCTGGATACCTGTGTATTCACAGCTGTTCATAAAAAGTGTGAATCTTAGAACACAATTTATCATGGAAAGATTTTCTTAAAAATAACCCACGGCTGAAGGGGTTGAAATATTAAGATATGAAATACAAATTGACAGTAATTTAAATTTTGAAAATCTATTATTATACACATAAAAACATAAAATACAACTTGTAATAAAGTTAGAATAATATGTTGATTCAGAAATGGTTTGCATAATGTATTTAGTACATATATAGTAGAGCAGTTTCCAGTGGTCAGACAGGTATGTTAGATAATCTATCACAGCTTGATTAAGAAAGACTTTCTTGATCACATTCATCCCAGCTGTCGCAAGCATAAGGATCATCATTATCACATTCAAACTCGCACGCAGAACGGCCTGTGGCATCAGAGCTCAGGTCTGTCATCGCGGCATCAGAGATCGGCTTTGATATGTCAAGTAGCTGAAAATACAAGAAGGATGTATTACGACGCAGTGGTATTTTGCAGAATCAGACGCACATTACTGTAAGTATACAGTTCTCGGAAGCACCAAAAGTTACACCAATAAGAAAAATTGATTATATTATTTAAATCTTTCAACTTTTAAGAGATCATCTGAATTTAGGCATTTTCAATCTGCGTATGTAATATAAAAAATAAATAATAAGTACAGTGAAACCCTCTTAATACAATCACCTTTAATACGTTTTAATGCCTAATAGGATTACATTTTTCGGTCCCGAAAAAGTCCCATACAAATTACGTATTATTTTTATACTTAATACGTTTTCCAAATAATAAGTTTTCCGCCTAATAAATTAAAATATTTCTGACAGAACTCAATTTATCCCAACAAAATGTCCCTTATAATACGTTTTTTGCAAAAAATTTTTTGTTTGACATTTATAAAAATGAAAGTGTTATTCTTTCAATGGGTGCAATAAAATGAACTCTCTTTAAATGGGTTTTTCCATGTGTCATAAAAGTTTATCCATTTACAAAAAGGGTAATATTTGAATAGGCCAATAAAACATAGTGCCCAAGCAAAATAAATCCCAAATATCGACAAAACAGAACCCCAGCTGTCATAAACAATAGATTCAGCATGTACAATACCAGAGCCGCATTGGTAATTTTGTTTTATTTCCACTGATATCTATCTTAAAATATTCTTAATTGCTTAGGAGGCAGGAAAACCCTTAGAATAAATTCTTGGAATGCACAATTTACTTAACTCTTACGATGATCCGCATTGAATTAGGCCTCATTTTAGGACAAGCTTGTCTTTTCAAATAACAGATAAAGTAACAAAATATGTAGTACATTGACATTTTTATTTTCATCTGTTTGCCCGTATTACTCTAATTATGTTTGGCCTGAACCTTCAATTTATTTCGGGAACTCCAAGTATCGAATAGTTTCATCAAATTTTGAGTTTATAATTGAATGAATAAATTTTATGTAATCTTATTATGTATACTGAGTGGAACGCTATATTTTAGGGGTAGATACATATGGATTAAAAATACGAGTTGAAAATGTTGAAGCTGTGTATATTGTACCTAATCTCAATCATGTCAGAGATATGAGTGTTTAAAAAATCCTAGTTATGCGATTATTTTGATTAATTGAAATATTTTATTGATTCCAAATTATATATTGAATACAAAAAATAACTAATGGGAACTTGTCAACCGAGGCGCACAACGAAGTCCCTACACCGATATCGATGTACGGAAGTGAGGTCTGTAGCTGGCAGAAGAGGAACGAAAGTAGACTGAATGCAGTGAAAATGAGATAGCTTAGGCGTAAATGTGGCAGATCTATTTATAACAGAGTAAAGAATGAAGAAATAAGGAAAGAATGTAAAGCTGATCTTGAAAGGAGCATTTATTCACATTTAATTTCTCATTCTTGTTATGCTAAGAGAGTAGGAATTCACAGAGTAAATTATTTAACTGTGTATTTTGAATTTCTGAGAAGTACATGCGAAATGTAATGTGTGCTCAATGATATATACATCAAGTAAAAATATTATGCGCTAAAATTAACCATTAATACTATTCTGGATAATATACTCTTCCTAACATTTCAAACAATGTAAAGCAGATCTTAATATAGTAAGTTAGATTAAGAAAGGATCACTTAGGTGGTTTGGTCATATGCAACGGATGAATGAGGAGATAATGATTAGAAAGATATATGATGCAAATATTAATAGCACCATAAATAGAGGACGTCTGTGAAAAACTTGGCACGACCAGGTAAACCAGATACTAAAAAATACTTATGTTAGAAGCCTCAATAATCAACGAGCTTGTATGAGAAGATGTATGTATGTAGGATGAGGAGATAATTGTGTTTCAGGGCAGAAGAATGTGGCGCTCTATCCTCTCTGTTACTCACGGAGAAACGGTGTGATGGTAAATTAGTTAGTTACAAAAAAAAAAAAAGTCACTGAGCTTTGAGCTGATAGACTATTTTTTATTAGATGATTTATGGCCTGAAGGAATGATAATGGAATAATAATAATAATGGATCAATTTTGCAAATATTTATTTCGAAGTAAATTTATTTGAAGCTTAACATGATTTTGTGAAAATCTCCTAATAATGTTTTCTGTAACGGTACAGAATTTGTACACACTCCTTGAACATGTTCGACTACAACAATTTTAATGCAACTGTTTAATGTTACTTATTCGCAATCTCAGCTACCTCCATATTTTTTATTTGGAGAAAACGTGAAATCTGATAGAAGCACAAAGAACAATATATTTATTAATGCATTTCTTATTATAAATAATAATCCCCATAATCTGGTTTGAAATACATAATAAATACAATATATTTTTCCAAAACTAATCTAGTTTCCATACTGGCGGCCTTTTAAATTTCTGAGTAACGAAGACTGCTATTGATTGAATTCTAATATAAATGGCAGCGGCAAAAGTGACTGATTTTGCAACTAACACCGATTTTGAATTACCAATTAATATAAAAATGAGTTAAGTTTGAAAAGACAACTGCATTAAAAGTTAGAACAAATAATAATGGAGGTTGCTGACTTTGCAACTAGTACTCTCACTTATAGTTCATGAAATTATTTAAACATATATTATTTATAACTTTGTTTTAAACCACTTTTATGAGTTAAATTTAATACACCATCCGGTTTCGAAAAATATCTTTTCCTTCATCAGAATGTGAAATAAACTAATTAAAACCATGTTTTTTGCTTGAAAGAAAAGGTATTTTTCGAAAGCGGTTTATGTATTAATTTAACTCATAAAAATATATATTTTTATTATTATGTTCGAAATCTGATAACATCCGTTTTCGGAGAAACCACAGGGAACTGCTTTCATTGGGAGCTGTTTCATTTTATCTACTTCTGGTTCAGCTTTGATTAATATTTCTTGACAACTAAAACAACCAAATTATTTATTTTCGCGACCGATACGTATTTGAAAATTTATTAAAAAATAAACAAAACAGAGTAAACCACAGGGCACTGATAACTGAATTAACATAACCGGCTGATCTATTTGTTTGTTTGATTTTTTACGTCAGCACAAAATAAATATAATGTATTATATATTTGTGATTAAAAAATTTAAATCGTAAAATTAAGGAAAAAAATACTATTAATGTATTTTTGTAAGTTCGGACCTGCCATCGTCGATGTCAAAGCCGACAATAATTTCCCTGAACTGAGATTCAGTAAGGGCAAGTATTCCATGTCTCAATTAAACTGATCGAGGCAATATGTCGAGTGTACAGGTAAATTATGTAAAACTCATCAAAAGGGATAAATTTTAGATATGCAGTCTAACAGGTTTTCATTTACAAACAGTACTTTTTTTAAATGTGCATTCATCAAGTTGGCCAGGAAGAGATATGAAGGCTCCTCGCCTTGTCTACGCTCCGACCGGAACGGAGCGTGGACGGGGCGAGGCGAGGCATGCGTGGCCAAGCGAGATGGCACGAGACGACCAGTGTCGACACGAGATAGGCGAAGTAAGCTGAGAGCTGCATTACATTCTCGTGCTCGGCGAGAGTGGACTGCTGGCATTAAAAGTATGAACTTTCGTAGGACTTACAGGTGGCATATTTTATCTCCTGATAATTTTGACCTACCCTTATTTTACTATAAAACGCTGAATAATTTGAATTTGAAATCATTTCGTGTTTTGGTCTTGTTGTCAGTGGTTCTACTTTTACTCTTTGCTACGTTGATTTATTTTATTTAGGTAGTTAGATATTTTATGTGAGTTTAATTTAAATTTTGTTTTATAGTAATTTTTTTATAATCACTTTTTAGTAGTAGTATTTTTTTGCAGTTTAGATAGTAATTTTTTTTATAGGTAATTATTTAGATAGTTCAAATTTTATACTACATTTAGTTTCCTTATAATATTATTTAGTTTCCTATAAGTAGTATTTCATATATTTCAAGGGTACATTAGGAGATTAGTTGTATTTTATTAGATAGTCATCAATCAACATTTTACAAGTTTGTTTTTAATAATTTTATTTTCATCTAGGTTTTTTATTAGCATTCTTATTGTTACATTTTATTATCATTCATTTAATCTTCTTCGTTATTATTAATTTGTTGCATTTTTATTACTCATTTTAGTATGCCTATTTATGGCCATTATTTCATTATTATTATGGCCATTATATAAGTAACTTTTATAGAATTGTTTTTTAATAAATAAAATATTTTCATTTTTTAATTATTCTAATGTTAGTTAAAATACAATATTAGATGTTATGATCAAATAAAGCATGGAAATATTGAAATCACTGTTAATAAGTTTTCCTGCTTAATAAGATTTTATTTGGCGGTCCCTTGGAAAACGTATTAAAAGGGTTTCACTGTAATAGCCATCGTTTGAAAGAAAATAAAAACCTAGGCGTAAGTAAGACAAATGTTTTAGTAAAACATCTTCCGGGCTGATTATATACTCACTTCAGCAGAGGATCTCAAGCTATAATTATCGGATTGCAATTCCTTATCCATGGAGATAGTCGTAAATTGTCCTTGAGATCTTCTCTTTATATTGTCTTTAGCGACACTCTTCATTTCTGGCTTGCTCACCCCTTCTTGTTGGAACGTGGTTCCTGGAAACACGTTTTCATCTTCATTCACACAATTTAGTGAGATTATAATTTTTCTTATATTTGTTCATATTAATATTTCTTACCTATTCTCGCTGCATCTTGTGGCACAGTCTGCGGTGGAGGGTCAGTGTGTGACGCGGAATGTGATGTGAGCGAGGGAGCATCTTCTTCTCCAGACAGAGGCGATCCTGAGCAGCCCCATCCGGAGTAATAGACTTCGGGAGCCGCTTCTTGGCTCTCTGTACAATTATTTTAATATGGTAAAACTTATGACAATTTGAAATTTAAAAGCAGTCCTTCATTCATTAATAATTTCATAATAAATGATTCAGTAATAAACTTTATGTTACAAATAACTCACTAATTTGAAGTTTTGGAAAACACAGTGAAAATAATTTTTAACTCCTTAGCCGCCCACATCGGAAACTTGCAACAGAGAAAGAGATGGCACGAGAACTGTCAGAATTTAAATTGGCTAACGTGAGTATAGCGGACACCCACGTGACAGTCCGAGGCGTCTATTTCTCACGGAAAATAACCATCAAATAACGCATGATATCACCGGCACCGCGGATCAGATCTTTAACCAAATTATTATTTCCAGTAGTGACATCGTACAGCGCCCTATAGAAATCTGTTTCAACTCAAGAACACCATGAATAATGTCTGAAATGGAGTGAAAAAATCATAATTTTTCCTAAATTTTAAGAATTTTGGTGCCAATATGGTAGATTGTATTTCACCACCCAGGGTGTTTTTGGGCAGCTAATAGGTTAATGTCAAATTATTTATATCTCCCAAATAGTTGGTATTGTACTCCACCCTTCAAGTGAAGTGGAGTGTGCAATAACACATTTAAAAAAAATAATTGTGAACATGTACCACAATCAATGATGTCACAGAAGTTATAGTTATTAATGTTGACTGTCTGGTTCATCCAAGAGTGGGCCATCAGCTGGGATATGGTGCACCTTTCTTCCGGCTTCTTGCATAGCATCCATCGCAGTAAATGCTCCAAATCTATAAATAAATCACTAATCATAAATATATGGTAATATCAAAAAACTAAACCATCTACAGCCTTATTCCAGGTTTTGTGTTAGTGCAGATAACATGAACAGTGATAACACAACAATACAATATAAAGCTCCTAACCCCAAAAAGGCCCGCATCGACTATCGCCATTATAGAAAAGGACAGTGATAAACATCAGAATATTTAGCGCCACACCATAGACAAGAAAGATGCTGCGCTACGTGACAGCACGCGCAGATGCCGGTAATTTTGTGTTGCCAGATTTCTTCTTTATTCAAATGACAGGATTTTCAGTAATATTATATTATACGCACTTTTAAAATACCAGAACTTTCCAAATGAAAAGTACTTGTCAGTTACATTTTGATTCCAGTCGGTGCGGGGTGTTATCAGGATTTATCCTACAATACACATATATTTACAATTGTACCCTTATTTCGTGATACTTATTTGTTTGTAAGTAATTAAAGTAAATAAGACATTATTTTTTAGTTATTAAGGCGCAATAATAATTCAAAATTTACGAAAATGTGGGTTATTATTATTCATTTATATCAGAAGTTATACACTAGAGTTGACTTTTTTTACAACTATTACTTAGATTGGACCTTTACACTAATATAAAAAAAATATTACGAATAATGTACATATTCTTGCACATCAACAAACAGCCTGTTCGGACCAAATACAAGCATCCACTGAATACGTGATCTTCTCATCGGCTCGACTACCTGCCAATGTGTCAGTGGTTATAAATATTTTACCATCTTTGAATTATAATTGATTTTTTAAATATTAGTATTTTTTTTTTACACAAACAGAATGAAAATAATTTTAACAAAATATTTATAGACATGAAATAAAAATATTAAATAGTAAATATTTTTCAACCATAATGTATTTTTAAACAACATTTATAATTATAATTCAACAGCAATAACAATATTGTAAAGCCGACATAGGTCCAGGTAAGATAACAAAACTTCATATTTTAATGGTGACCCTTTCTGGGGAAATACATCTATTAGCGCCAGACGAAAATAAGTCAAAACAAAATAAATACGTGTTCAATAATTGGACTGAATCACAATATACAGATACCTGGATCCTCTGTGTACCTTTTCCACGGAACGTTGGAAAGGAGAATAATAAAGGCATTTAAAAAAATGCTCTAAAGGTTGACAATATATGATTTAGCGTGAGCGGTGAGAGGTAATCCCATAAAAGCGACATTTGTCTCAAATTATTTTGAAATGTTTAATAAAAGATTAGCTAGAAGAAAAACAGCATTAAACAAATATTTTTGGCGTAATTCATATTTTTACAAACACCCGGGTCAGATCTGACCAACCACTGCAGAGTATGTGTTAAATAAATAATTAATACATGTCACATTGATATTCTCTGTATATTTAAAATTAAGTTAAGCGCTTGTTCCATGAACAACTGGTGGTCTTCCAGGATGAGGCTTTATTTTGAGTCAGGCTTTAATTTCAGACATTGATAAAATGATTTAGAAATAAAAATAAAGATAATTTGTCGGTGCTATGGCATAAGGATCAATAATGCTTGCAACAAGTGAAACAGTTTGTTTCTCAAACTATGCCTGAGTGAATGTAAGGAAGAGAAGTAATATTGATTGAGAGAGAAAGGACATCTTGGGAAGACAGGTTTTTATATACCTACTGGGGATTCTTTCCTGTCATTCTTCATAATATAAACATAACAATTCTTAGGTGAGAACTTTAACAAATTATTTCATTTTCGCTTGATAATTTCCAATGGCAATACATATGTATTATGAATGCTGAAGAAATGGCTATTTTCTGATAGGAATTTAAGAAAACCAACAATTGTATACTCGTCCTTTTCTATTGATACCTTTCACTCTAGCAATATTTACGTACAAAATAATGCACTTTTATGTTTACTTGATATTGTAAAAGAATTAACTATTAGTCTCATCTTGAAAGGGTGTGCAAAATGCAAAAAATATCTCGAAATTCAAACTGGAAAAATGAAAGTCGCGCGTTTTACTATATAGACCATATTGGCCATTGGCGCGAACGGAATTTCATGCGTGTTAGTGCTATGTGATAAGTCCGATGTGTAATGTGAAGTGCTAATATATATTTTTTCGTTTAGTTACCAAATTTAAAAAAAAAAAAACATTTACAAACATTTTTTTACAAGATGGCCGAGGGTGACTTTTTCGCTAATGGAGATATTACGGACTTACTAGAAATTTCCGATAAGCTTATTATCACCGCAGAGTCCCGTGATGAGTTGGATGATGAGAAAGACGTTATATAATAATTGTTTCATTCCAAATATACATCAATTTTCGGCGACTCCTGATTTTAACTCTGACCTTGCAGAAGACCCGCAGGAAATAGATTTTTAAAAATTGTATCTCAATACAGCAGTGGTCGATATTATTGTGGATGTAACAAACCGCTAATTTAAATTTGCCACAAAAAATATACCATTGACTGAAAAATTGAGATGGGTTGACACCACAACTGACGAAGTATATGTATTTTTGGCCCTGAGCTTGTTGATGTCCAGGAATATGTTGGTAGAACATTGGTGGACAAATCAATTGCTGAGTGCATCGACCTACTCGGATACTATGTTGAGGAATCAGTTCCAAATAATATTAAGAATGTAAAATTTTTCTGATAACTAACTCTAAGTGCTGGGTGACCTACTCCATAAGATCAGGCCTACAGGAAAGAAAAATTCTTTTTGAGAAAAGAACTTTTGACACCTCACCAAAACCTCTGCATTGATGAAAGCCTTCTGCTCTTCAAAGGTCGGCTTTCATTTCGTAGATGGTTTCATTGATGAAAGCCTTCTACTCTTCAAAGGTCTGCTTTCATTTCGTCAGTATATTGCCGTGCTTCGAATCATATCACAATGAATAAAAGTTTTAGGCAAGCATCACATTAAACACAGTAATATTAGTGTAAATAAAATGTTCTAGGTAAAGATCAAATATAATATAGTTGTGTTAATAAAATCCGAAGTCATCCTTCTAAAAAATAAATACAGAATAAATAATAATTTCTTCTTAAACATTATGGCTTGGTAACACTATAAACTTTTATTTTTTCCTTTTTATCAACTTTTTTTTATCTAAAAACTGTACAAAATCGCAGTCGATGGACGCTTATGATAAAATAGAGGGTCCATATTTTTTTGGTGGTATGATGCTGTTTCACCTAGGACTTTTTTAGGCAGCTAACAGGTTAATTCATACATTTCTAGAGATATAGTAAACAGGAGAAAATGTAAAATAAAGGTTACAAACAGCAAATTACGACAAAATAACAAAATTTAAGTTCCACTGCATTTTAATAAATTGGACACAAATAGTAGCACATTGTTAATAAAAATAATTTACTTACCATTGCTAATATTCTGAGGTAGAACGAGCAGAGCTTGAATAGTGTCTTCAATATCCATGAATGGATTCTCAAAGAAAACTAATATATACAAGGTGATGCCCATGGACCACATTTCTAGTTCAGGGCCGGCATATCTGTTGAAGAATAAGAAACACAATAATTTATAATGATCACGTTTGAAATAAATAACCTAATAATCAAATAGTACCCACTTGTTCCCAGCTAACACCTCCGGACTGCAATATTCCGTGGTGCCATAAAAGGTTGAAAACAAAATAGTGTCATGTCGGAAAGTCGCCGAACCAAAGTCGATCAGCTTCACATGAAACTTATTGTCTATTATTACATTTTCGTCCTTGATGTCTCTGTGCAGAATGTTCAGTGAGTGTAGGTACTGCACGGCCTGTCCAATCTGAAATAATGCAAAATACAGATAAAATAAAGTTAACTACTTTTAAATATATAAAGAGCATCGCTCAAATCAAATAATAACCTGCTTGAAGATGAAGCAAGTTAGAGGTTCATCCAATTTTGGCCATCGCTCGATAAATTCAAACAAATCCATTCCTGAACCGTGTTTCTCCATTATCATTTGGAAGTACTTTTCATTTTCATAAACGTCCAGCACGGTTACCTGGAACGAGGACAAATGATAATGAACAAATAAGAAATATGTTGTGTATGGCGCGATGTGTGCAGTTACACTTACAATGTTTGGATGTTTCAGTGTCTGAAGTAAGCTAACTTCCAGAGGCACTTTCTTCCCACTCTTGTCCTGACTGTCCACCCAAAACTGTTGGTTCACCTTCTCTTTGAGAATAAACTTGGCGATTACCAGCAGACGATCGGATCTTCGATATGCCATTTTAACACAACCATAAGCTCCTTTTCCTGCGAGCAACATAATTATTAAAAAATTAACTACGATAATTAAGGGGGGGGGAGACTTTCATTTTTCCAGTTTGAATTTTAGAGGTATTCTTTGCGTATTTCACACACTTTCAAGATAATCTACTTCCAATACCATTTAAATATAAAAGGATGTTATTTTTTGACATGAGAATAAAATGGTTTATTTTTTTGGATTCAAGAAAAGCTATCTGAAAAAAAATCTAGAATTTCATTCATTCAGTTAAATTTCTATGTTTTATCATAATAATATTATGAAATTAATTCATATGTGCTGTCATTAGAGTTAATCAATTGAAAATTAAATAATTTAATAAAGTACCTACGGCACAGAATTTAAAAACTAGTACAAGATAAGATTTTCCGAAGAAAAAACCATTTACAAAAATATTTAGGCAACTTCATCGTCAATTTGTTTTAAAAACTAATTTTGTGTTCTTATTTAAATTTTATTTATTTAAATCATTTAATTTTTTCCATATTAATAATTATTTTTCACATATATAAATGGTTTAAGATCATTTAAAGTACCTAAATATCTAGAGTAATGTCATCAACGATGATCCACAATCAAAATTATTGTTAGCTTCGTTTTCTTCTTTTATTTAAAGAAATCGATTTCGCTGCCGTTTTCTGAGCTGTATGTTTCATAATTACAAAGTAGTTTGCTACGTTTAAAAGACATTGGTGCTAAATGTATAAGGAATATAAAACTGTGATACCTTACAAAATGGCGTACATAAAATGTTTTCTATGTTCAAGAAAACTCTTGTTTTCTTTTAAGATCAATGTAAAATTTACAAAATTGCAACTTATTTTGTGAATAAATTCGTATTATAGCTAAAATATATGTGAAAATATATTTTATCGGCATATTTCGTATATTTTGGAGACCGATAGATTTGAAGTCAACGATGGCTGGATCAAGCGGCAGTTTACTCATCGAACAAACAATAAAATAATAATCTTTTATAAGACTGAAAATATATTATTTAAAAATGAATTATCATGTTTTTGGTACAAAATTATCTTTTAAATAGAAGCCTCAAAGCTTGTGAGTGAACATAATATATTATTTAAAATCATTGTTATTCACCAAAACAAAGTACAGTGAAACCTTCTTAATAAGTTCTCCTTTAATATGTTTTCCGCCTAATAGGATTACATTCTTCAGTTCCGAAAAAGTCCCATACAAATTACATATTTTTTTTTATGCTTAATATGTTTTCCAAATAATAAGTTTCCCGCCTAAGAAATAAAAATATTTATGGCAGAACTCAATTTATCCGTACAAAAAACCCATATAATATGTTTTTCGCAGAAGTAATTTTGTTTGACATTTCTAAAAATGAATGTGGTATTCTTTCAATGGGTGCAATAAAATTAACTCTCTTTAAATGGATTTTTCCATGTATCGTAAAAGTTTATCCATTTACAAAAAGGGTAATATTTGAATAGGCCAATAAAACATAGTGCCCAAGCAAAATAAATCCCAAAAATCAACAAAACAGAATCCCAGAGCTGCATTGGTAATTTATATCTACCTTTAAATATTCTTAATTGCTTAGGAGGCAGAAAAACCCTTAAAATAAATTCTTAGAATACACAACAATTTTATTAACTCTTACGATGACTCGCATTGAATTAGGCCTCATTTTATAAGCTTGTCTTTTCAGATACCATATAGATAAAATAAAATATGTAGTGCGTTGAAATTTTTATTTTCATCTCTTTGCTTATATTACCCTAATTATACTCCTCTGCCTGAACCTTCAATTTATTTCGGAAATTCCGAGTATCGAATTGCTTTGTCAAATTTTGAATTTATAATTGTCTGAATAAATTGTGTGTAATTTTATTATGTATACTGAGTGTAACATCATATTTTACATATGTATTAAAAATACGAGTTGAAGATTTTCAAACTTCATGTGCCTATGTCATTTCGGCACAAAATAAATAAACAAAGAAAAAATAACATCATCATATTTGTGATTAAAAATCTAAATCGTAATTAAGGACAAAAATACTATTAAGGTATTTTTGTAAGTTCGGGCCTGCCATCGTCGATGTTAATGCCGACAATAATTTCACTGGACTGAGATTCAGTAAGGGTGGATATTCCATGTTTAAACGTAATTCTATAACGGTTCTTGACATTGCAGTGATGTCTCGATATGTTAGTGTACAAATAAATAATGTAAAAATCATCAAAAGGGATAAATTTTAGATATGCAGTCCAACAGGTTTATGTTTACAAATGTGCATTCTTCAAGTTGGCCAGGAAAAGATACGATACATCTTGTCATACAAATTTTTGTAAAAAGAATGAACTTTCGTCGAACTGACGCAACCGGCATTTATAGGTGACATCTTTTGTCATATGTATTTTATCTCCTAATACCTTTAACCTACACTTATTCTACTACGAAAACGCCGAATAATTTGAATTTTGGTCTTGTCAGTGGTTCTACTTTTACTTTTTGCTACGTCGATTTATTCTATTTAGGTAGTTAGATATTTAATGTCAGATTAATTTTAATTTCGTTTTATAATTTTTTTTTTGCAGTTTAGGTATTTTACTTTTTAGGTAGGTACTTTTATGTTCCAAATGTACCAGAAAAAAATATTGATAATGTATTGGAAATAGACGATTTTACGTCACAATTATATTTAAAAAAAATAAAACAATCTAGTATGAAGGACTATTTCAAAAACAAATAAATTGCTGTATTGTTATTTTTTTTAAATTTATCTACCCGTGTAATTATGAATGGCGATGAAAATTTAAATTCAGTTGTTATGGCCTAATTTCTCTCGGGTGATTTTCAAATATATATTTTATATAGGTAACTTTTTAAGAATAAATTGTTTTTTTATAAATAAAATATTTTAATTTCTTAGTTATCATAATATAAGTGTAATATTAGTTAAAATACAATATTAGATGTTATGTTCAAATAAATCATGGCAAAATTGAAATCACTGTTAATACGTTTTCCTGCTTAATAAATTTTTATTTGATGGTCCCTTGGAAAACGTACGTTTCACTGTATTTTAAAAACATCAAGAATGTACAAAATAGCCTGCAAATTAAACGGTTTATAAATGCATTATATTTAACACTTTCTTAATTCGAGAAGCTAGAATTTTCCATATTAAGGCAATTTTGTGGCACGCGGAAAATGATTTTAATGGTCAAAGTCTTTCTTATAATGTTTGTATTGTCTCAATTATGGCAAAAAGAAAAACAGTTTATTAGTTTTAAATTAGTGTAAAGGTCCTACAAGTTAAAAAAAGTCTAATCTAGTATATATACTTGTATATAACATCAGATATACATAAATGAATAATAAAAAACATTTTCGTAAAAAATGTGAAAATATTAATTATTATTGAAAGGGAAGCCTTAAAAAAAACATGTTTTCATCTATCTATTTGTAGTTAGCGAAATTAAAATGAAGGAGATTCTGCTATAATAAATTTTTAATAATAATTTTGAGTCTTAACTTACCAATCTGTTTTAGAGTAACATAGTTTTTATTATATTCCCCTGAGGTTTGTTCCTCCCCGCACTGACTCAGCAGTGAAATGGAGAGCGGCCGGCTGACGTTATGGCTGCCTTGCTTGTGAACCTAAATAATTCAATTTAACATTACACCGGATTTCATTATCATTATCACACCAGAAAATGACAAAATTATCCTAAATGTACATAAATGCACTTGTTATTTTTGCGGACAACCTTTATAAAACTCTGCAAAAGTACGTACGATCGATACGGAGTTGTCAGCTGTGGAATTAATGCTGGAAGGGTGCAGCGTAGTCGGCTCCGGGCTGGTCACACTCACCCACACACACAGCACGCTGCCGCCTCCACGCAGGCTCACGCTCGATACGGTGTACACCACACCTGGAGAAATGATCAAACACAATGAACGGTGTGCTCATGTAATAATATATCCCACATTTCATTTTCTATTTTTACCACAGCACTTTTACCTAAATCAAAATTGAACTTATGAATTTTGACAACTGACTTTATGTAATATATGTACATCTTTTTTCCAACTCCAAACCTTGAATGTTGTATAAAACATCAAAGTTTCTTATTATGTACACGTACAAGTCTAGTTTCCAAGAATGGTAAAATTTTTTGTGTGGAGCATTATGATTTAAATTTCTCACTGAGTTCCGTGCCATCCTTGTGTAGCACCGTGCCCCTGTAGGTGGCTTCTCGCTGTAACTGATGATGCAGTGGATGCAGAGGGTGCAGAGGGGCAGCGGGAGCGCGTGTTAAACGTGAGCCTGCAGGGGTGGATGTCAACACTTGGGTACGAAGACCGCGCGGGGTGCCATGGATGAGATCACCTGCAATCACAACAACAAAGGTCACACGAGAAAACAGACAAGAGATTGAACTGGAAATCATTTTACAAACAATAGAATTGGTGAGCCGGCAGTTTGGTTTAGAAATAAATCGGTCTGAAACGAAAATACTGACTGGGGATCATCCTAATTCCTAATTCCAAATTTCCAAAATAGCAGATGTGAGGTACTTCTCTTGTACAATTAGGTTATTTATTTGAGCACGCCATGTCTACTGTCACCAACACTGATGACAGTAGACACGAAATTCCAGGACGCATACAACTAGCTAAAGTTGCTATAAACCAACTAATGACAATATGGAAAGACAGCGATATCAAGCAAACAACTAAAATTATGTCGGTTCACACTCTTGTCTTTTCAATTTTCATGTATGCAGTGGAGACTCGGTCAGTCCACAATTGCGAAAAGCGTGTAAAATAGACACTTGGAAATATATTCCTGGAGAAGGATGTTATGTGTTCCGTGATTAACCCGACCCATGAATACCTTAATCTTGCAATAAATCAAACAACAGAAAGTTATATCAACAACAGTGAACTAAAGATTCTTCTAATTTTCGGCCACATTTTGCATCAAAATAAAAAGGAGATTATTCTTATTATGTATGAAACTAGATTACATGTTAATATTGACATGAAGGGGGAAAGAAGAGCGAAGAACAATATTTTCTGTAAATTATGACAATGTCTGTAATGAGTTGCCCTGCTTGCTGGTTATTATAACATATTTCATTATTTTGCCTATTACGATTGGCCAACTTGACGAGAGAACCTTAATTTGAGTACAAATTAATAAGCTTTTTAATTAATAGTGGATAATTTGCTAACTCACTTCATTCCTTGAACAAATGTATTTGAAATTGATGGAGATTGCTCACATTCACTACATTCAATAAATTCATGTTGGAACACCATTACACAATTATAGCTTTATATTCATTAATAAAAAATATTATTAATTTATATATAATATTATCTTACGTTCAAAATATTTGTTAGGATTTTCTGGAATAATATCAGCACTTTTTATATCAGGTTTACTTTTTTCAATATGCTTAAATGCAACAGATTTCTCCGAAAGTAAGTCCGTGTCATCTGTAAATCCCTCTCCTGTACTAGAGAGCGGCATCTCGTTGATCGGAGTCAAGAAGTCGGCGCTGGTTTCATTGGAATCGCACAGATCCAGAGACATCGTACTCCTATCCAGCAGGGAAACGACTGACTTCACAGAACACATTTTACTTGAGCCTTTGCTATTATCAAAGTTCAATTTTGTGGTGGCATCAGTCCCTTTGATACGTTGGCTCCCGTTAACACTGAAATCAGTGGATTTTCTCGATGTAAAATAAACAGAATCTGATCTATCGGTAGACTTTGTGGTGTCATTATGTTTATTGGCAAGATTCAGATTATTCTCTCTGTTTTCAGATCTGAGAATGTTTTCCGAGTGAGACTTGGAAATGCTAGAGTTGTAGTATTCATCGTCCATCGACATGTTGGATACTCCCGAGATGACGTCGGGTATCAGTGACAAATCTGCATCCAGTCGTTGCTCGCAAGTGCTGATGCTAGACACC
Organism: Eubasilissa splendida; assembly: GCA_031772225.1. Lineage (NCBI taxonomy): Eukaryota > Metazoa > Arthropoda > Insecta > Trichoptera > Phryganeidae > Eubasilissa > Eubasilissa splendida. The sequence continues at coordinate 39,380,436 of CM062848.1, read as the reverse complement.
ATGTCCTGGGTGGGGGTCGGAGTGTGCGTCTTGTCCAGATTTTGACAACTCGAAGATTTGTCGAGGCACATGGCGCTGGACGACTTATCTCGTGTCACTTGGGATATTTGAGAGTGTTGGACGCTCTGACTGAGCGGTGATTTACGACTGCCACCATCTTCATTTGGATCAGAGTCAGAATCTGAAATTGAAAAAAGATATGAAGGTTTTGTATTATGGCCAGCTATTATCATTAGTATTTTAAAATAGATGGATGGAATGTTTAACATCTAATAGCAAACTTTACCAAGGAATTATCAGGGTGCAGATTCGATATAACTTTGGAGCAAAGATAAGAAATTACATAATTATTAACTACAAAAAAATTTTAAGTAAATAAAAAAAAATAGAATAAGATACGAGATAGCCGGGAGATGACTAACCAGAATTATCATTTTGCACAGGTGACAGACTGATATTCCTACTACGCGGCTGAGAGGAGTGTATTAGGTGGGACTCGTGGCAGAAGTCGGTAATGATGGAAGAGATAGGTTTGCTGACAACTTCACCGTAAGCCTTGCCGAACGTCAGCATGGTGAAGTGATGGTTACAAGCCGACACCATCCCCGACTCATCCACCACCAACAAACCGCTCACATTGTGGTAAACCTGGAATGGAGATGAAACTTAAAATTGAAAGTGCCCGTCTATAAGATGCGTAATAGTTCTCGCAGAACTAACCCTAGATAAATTGGCATACTAGTGCTAGCTCTTATTGAACTAAAAATAGTAAAGTAAAGACCTAACCTTCGTATCATTTGTAGATCAATACCTGGAACCTTGATGTTCTTTCTGTAAAACAATTTACTTACCCGCACAATGATATCGTACAGTCGCTTGCTGTCCTGCGTTTCCTTTTCACCCATTGAGAGACTCTTGTTTCCTTCCACAACCTCGTGATGCTTAATCCACAAGCAGAGAGGGAATGTGCTGCCGTCAAAGGTCCTTCCTAGAATAATAAAAGTTATTGTTAGGAATAACTAAGTGAGATGGAAATGTTTTATTTAGTGAAAAAATCTAATAATTACCTGTGGCTTTCTGTTTGGAGACCTGTTTAGATATATCAAATGTGTCTTTACTGGGCATGCTAATGGACGGCACCAGAGTTGATATGTGTAGTCCAACTAGGCGATCGCTGTGGTCGCTTTGGAATATTAAGGCGGCTTCCTCAGAGTCACAGCCGATCGTCAGTCCCGTATCACCGTCTACATAAATCTGCACATTGACAACAAATATTATCCGCTTGATATTTTTTACATTCTTACATTGATGTTACTCTTCTGGGAAAATAGTATTTTCCAAACTTTTCATATCGGGCGAAAATGGAATTATATTATATCATTTATATTGTTAGACATATGAAAAGTGTGTATTTGTAATGAAGGTGAAGCTTACCACAGCTTGTTTAATGTGCACCGGTTCAGCCACGGCCAGACACGGTCCGTCCTGCTCCAGCTGGCGGATCCACAGTGACACCACCACCACTTCACCACTCCCGGTTAACATTTCTACAACCTGTATAATATATTATAAAAATAGTTAAGCAAATATGAAGAAATAAAACCACGCCAATAGTAGATTCCCAAATCAAGCGGCAGTTGTACATTCATCTCACCTTTCCGCTCATAAGTACCAAAGTCCCGTCATCCGTGTTCAAGCTACCCTCGCTGAGAGCCGCCGCGGGGACTCCGGCGGGAGGGCGTGATCGGAGCAGTTGTTCAAGGCGCAGGGCGCATAGCTCTGCCGAGGAGTATCCCAACAAAGAACAAGCGCGGCCATTGACGATCAGGATCTAACGTCACAAACAACAATACATCATTCTGTTAATCAACAAATTATGGTCAAGAAGGTATTTTGATATTTCTAAAAAAGATTAAAAAAATACCAAACTGAATAAAAATGTTAACAATTTGATATTGATAATTATAATAGGTATTATTTTAATATCTATTTAAATTAATTCAATGCCAACTAGATGCCACTAACGTGATCACTCGATATCAGAAGCATTACTAAACAAAGACTATAAGAGAAGTAGAGGATACTGTAAGAACAGGAATGTGTGACCCCTTCTGACCGCCATAGACAAGCGAGGGAACCTCGCTTTAGGATTAGTAATGAGAACACCGTGCACCTGTGTAGTCTTGGAGTCAATGGTGAAAACTGCCTTGTTAGGATTGATCCCTTGAGAGACACGGTCCACTGGAATGTAGCTAGTTGAAGAACCGGGCAGGGGAGAGTCACTAAGAGCAGCCAGCGAAGAATTGAAGCGTACGCCATTCGGTCCGTCGACTGCAATAAGATTACATTTTAAGTTAATGTAAGTAATGGTGAAAATGATTATAAATGACCCCTTAAAAAAAGAATATTTTTGATAATTAACAAAATTAATAATTGAAGGGTTCAGCCGAATAACGGTCTACGTTACATTTTTTGCGAAATCGGATTTTTGACAGAATAACATTCTATGTAGCTTCCTAGTAAGTTCCCACAGAAACCAACGGATGTCACTGCTATGCCACTTTATGCAGCTGGAATCATGAGTTCAATAGTTATAATTGAGTAAGATTAAGAAAGGATCACTTAGGTGGTTTGGTCATATGGAACGGATGATTGAGGAGAGAATGGTAAGAAAGATATATGATGCAAGTGTTGATGGCACCAGTATAGAGGACGTCCATGAAAGACTTAGCATGACCAGGTGAACCAGATACTGAAAGATGGTCCTGTCCCGGTCCAGAAGCCACAATAACCGATGAACTTGTATGAATGTGGATGATGCGACAATTGTGTGTCAGGACAGAAGCGTATGGTACTCTATCCTCTCTGTCTACCCTCGCGGAGAAACGGCGTGATGGTAAGTAACAACGGTCTATGTCGCAGTTGTGTTCATTGTTACATTTGCACATCATTTGCTTGTTATGGTCTTTTTTTTATTGCGTAGTTCCTTTGTTTTTTGTTATCACCCTATTATTTGAATAATTATAATGGAAATAATGTGAATGTTAAACTTTCAACCAGTGACATTGATAGCCTTAATAAATCAAAACGTAAGACTCGACAGATTGACTTTAGGAACTAGTCTGACGGAATAATGGTCTATGTTACTTCCGGGCAAAAATCCCTAAATTAGCAATGTCTTTTATTGTGTCTCTTTTAAAGTTTAAAAAAAACCAACTCGGCCGAACCCTTCAATTATTAACTTTTACAACACTTCAACTTATTTTTCCAGATTTATAATTTAGACCCGGGGTTCAAATAGATGCTCGATTTATTCTCAAAAAAATATTGCCCTTTGCATTTTTCCAATGTAACACCAAGTTCAATTTCATTATTAAAGAATGATATGTTCTGTATAAATCACATATCATAGGACACGGAATAGACATGTTTGTTCTTCTGAGATGTGAAATCTTTTTATTATTATATTTTCATCAGTTAAAAGAAAATAATTCTATGAAATCACATAGTATTTGTCAAGGACAGTATATTTTTCATGTTACGGTTTGTTAAATTTCCTATTTCGACCCCTGCAATATCACTAATATAATTAAATTATATACTAATTAAAATTAAGTTTTTTGTCAAAGATATATTATATAGCTTTACTATCAAAACCATAATTCAGCATTAGTGCATTAATTTGATATATGTACTAAATGTATACCTTACCTCTAACAAACTCCATTGTTGGTTTTGCTTTTTGTAGAGAAGTGTCACTGTCCATCATTCTTGACTTGAAAGATGTTCTAATTCTTGGAAAGCTCTGATTGACTTCAAACGAATAATCATGTGATCTCCCGTAACTTGTGTTTAAGCATTGTTTCCTTTTTCTGAAGCTGATAAACAAATAATAAGAATATGTGTATCTGTTCAGTATTAATATAAATACAAATTGAAAATATAAATATAATACTAACTTGTCTAGTCTGTGCGGTGATAAATATGTTGAAGGCGAGGCGAGTAGTCTCCGTTTCGCTTCAACATGTCGAGTCTTTTCTCCAAATGAACTGCGCTGTGCACAACATCAATCTTATCACTTTCCATCACTTTCGTTAGTTATAATAATTTCGCAACTTGCAAAGATGCTAAGTTTAACTGGCATTGCATTTATATGGATGAATAAAAATGTTCTAAATATTTTTGTTAAAGATCTAAAGCATAAATATTGCAGTAAAGCATATAAACCATTTTCTTTTAATATAACTTCTTTTATATCCATTTATTTCATGTTTGAAGGATTACTAAGGTTTACAATGAAAAATCTATATGACGAAAAATTACAAAATTCAATAATACATACTCTTGATGGTATATTGTTGAGATGTTCTGACGAAAAAGAATCATTTACGCGTCTAAGAGGATGAAAATGAGCGTGGGTAGGATTCAAGTCATCCAATTGAAAACTGAAATGAAAATGATTGATTCAGTACTAAGTCTCAAAATAATGTATACTTTAATACAAATCATAGGAAAGAAGTACATTTCGCTTGTAATATCCAAGCGATATCTTGAAAGGCATCTTGACGAAGAGATTTGTATTTAACGCACTGATTTATTTACATTTATAAGTATTTATAAACTCGCCAAAAAATCAATAAATCTCATTTTCAAACGCGCGCACTTCAAACAGAGTGATATCAATAAAAATATTCTTCGACCGAACCACTTTATATATTTAGTCAATTTATCCTGTCTTACCTTCCATGAACAGGGCGATCCATTTTCCAAATTTGAAATAATAAACTCGAAATAAACACCCTTTTAAAAACAAAACTGACAATAATTATTTAAATTATAACGTTCGGTATGAAAGATCAAAAATATCCAGCAGTAGCGTGCAAAGAAAACTAGCCAGCTAGAGTCAAAAATTTCAAGAACGACAAGCACCCAATAGGGGAAGCTAATGCAAGCGGATATACCTGGGTGAATTATTTTTCAAAATGGCATTTTAAATATAAGATTTCCCCGGAGTTACTACGCAACAGATACATTAAAGGTAAAACGTACCTCAGCAAACATTAGATCAGTTTAAAGTTAAAACAAAAACCCCTCTACCTAATTTTTTAACGCGCTCTACCGCCTTAAGGAATGCCAGAACCATCAACTCTAATTAAGTGTCAGATATAACAAGTTATATGAGGATTTTCAGCGCCAAATATCACACAAATTTAAAAAATATTTATACATATTACAAATAAAGCTAAAACTCTTGAACCTGGTCTTTATTTTTCCCCATTAATGAGTTTTGAGGCAAACTAAAAATATGATTTATTGGAAGGCATGAGGTGTTAGGTAGGGATAGTAAGTGAGGTAAAACAGAAGAGCCTAAAAAAGTCTATTGCATCCACAATCTGAACGTACCTTGCAAATTTCCAGGTGCCAAATAGGACTCTCATCAACTTTAACATCACGTCGGTACCGTTCAAAAAACAGACAACAATGCCTCCGCAGCTGCCCAGGAAGTCGACTCTAGCGCCTTACTTCTCTCGCGACAGCCTTCCAGATGGGTTCATTAACTAACGCTTCACATTGTAGAACATTAACGGCTTATACTTGTATTCGTAACTATGTGTCAAACATCAATAAACATCGTTCTATTGTAAGTAGCCTTTCTATGTTCATTTTTCTCGGGTTACACATATTAAAACCTAAACCTCTTCCTATCTGGGGAAGCGCATTTACCATTTCGCTATAGTATGTTTATTTATAAGTTTAATATGCTGATAAGATATATTTTCATGCGTACTTTAGCCGCAATATAAATTAATATTGAACTTACAACATTAGCTGCAAAGTAAATATTTTATGTACGTTATTTTGTATGTTAGTCGAAATTGTTTATTATGTATATATTTTTGGGGGTTAGGACGGTGGTTAAATGAAATACATGTGATTGGCGCGTGTTGAGGTTTATTGTGACGAATGATAACAACAATGAAGACAGATAGAAATGAATACAGTGAATGAAGATGTAGGAAATTATGAAATGAAATGAATTGATGGTCTTGCTCGGCTAAGGCGAGCCGGCAAGACCACCATCGTGAAACGCTGAAACTTGAGAGACTGTCTGGCGGTGAATTGAGCCAGATTTGTGGCAGCAGCCGGCAGCGCTGTCGCTAGCGTCGATGCCGACTGAGATGGCGGTAGATTTGAATTATGGTCGCTACAGGACTCCCCCTCCAGCGACCAAGTCGCAGGTCGAAGGTCGCGATACGTCTGTGTGGTCGTGATGGGTTTCTCTGCTACAGGATGGACGGTGGGACAATTGTACTGGCGTGGGCTTCACCAGTTTTGATGACATGACGGCTGCATTTCTTGAAGTTGATGACCAGGGCCAGGCGGAGCCCCCTGGATTCCTGGATGCCCAACCTGTCGCCGTCCGGTGAGTCGTGGACGTAAAGGCAAGTTGGTATTTGTGTTGTTGATGAATGCCCAACCTGTCGCCGTCCGGTGAGTCGTGGACGTAAAGGCAGGTTGGTGTTTGTGTTGTTGCCCGCCCGACATGTCACCGCCCGATGCGTCGTGGGCGCAAGGCATGTCGGCTTGAGCGGTTGCTGGGCTCGTAGACACGTCGCTGCCCGATGAGTCGTGGGCACGTAACGTGTAGCTCCCCGCGGTTGCATGCCTGTGAGTCGGCGTTGTGTCTGAAGATCGTACATCGTGCGGACCAAACACGTGATGCAATGGATGCTTCAGTTGCTTGAAGTGTAAACGCGCGGTGTGTCGGCGCTGTGTGCGTGAAAAACGCTCGGTGAATCGGCGTTGGTGTGGATGAAAGTCGTCAATGTTGAAATGCATGGCTTGGTGTCCCAGCCAGTCTTGTTTGTCCTTTTAGTCCATGTTACAGACACATGTGTGCGTCTTATCGCCCATGTAACGTTTGTTGACACACTCTTCGAAGTTAAATCTCGATCACAATTAATCACTTCACAAATTGTCAAATAGTCTGTCGCGTGTTTTAACCACCGTTAATCCCCACATGTCGATTTAAATCACGTCGGGGTCACCAATTTGGGGGTTAGGACGGTGGTTAAATGAAATACATGTGATTGGCGCGTGTTGAGGTTTATTGTGACGAATGATAACAACAATGAAGACAGATAGAAATGAATACAGTGAATGAAGATGTAGGAAATTATGAAATGAAATGAATTGATGGTCTTGCTCGGCTAAGGCGAGCCGGCAAGACCACCATCGTGAAACGCTGAAACTTGAGAGACTGTCTGGCGGTGAATTGAGCCAGATTTGTGGCAGCAGCCGGCAGCGCTGTCGCTAGCGTCGATGCCGACTGAGATGGCGGTAGATTTGAATTATGGTCGCTACATATTTAATACCGTTGTCACTTAAACAAAGTAAATTAATTATGAAACAAACAGATCACAAAACGGCAACGTGGTGTTTTAAATCAATAATATTAAACAGAACCACAAAATGCATCTTACATAATAACTTTAAATTTAGAACATTGTGTTCAGCGCCAATCTAAATATATGTAGGTACTTTGAATGATTTAAAAACATTGTAATACCTCGATGTGAAATGACGCGAACCTATCACATTAATCTGAGAATTTAAAAAAAATACAATAAAGGAAATTTCATTTTGCCCATCTCAAGCAAACCGCCGTCAACGAAGTTATATGGTAATTAAACCGTAGTCTGAGCAAAAAACCTTCGGTCGGGTGGCGGACGTGGTAATGACCTAGGGACCATCGACTTAGAATTGCACAATAACCATTAAAAAAGCTGGACATCGTCTTTTGTGTCGTATAGGATTTATTGTTTTAAAAGGTGAAGTGGATACAGTTTCTTGGACTATTGTTGTTCCGGATTCGTAAAACACATTTTTGGGGCATCTTGCAAATCTTTTCCTTAACGTTTGTCTTGTTAGTCTGAAATGTGAGCTTGACATCAGCAGATGTCAACGTGACCGATACTTGTTCGATTGCGACATTGCGATAGCATTCGCGGTGTGGATTTGTCAGGTCCAGTGCACTGGCACTGTAATTTGTGATATTGAGTTTGATCACGTAGTGTTTGTTGTTTATTTGTGTGCCATCTTCAATTGAAAGCGGAGATCTGCCCATCCGCGTGCCGTTTGTGTGATCTCGGCGGCAGCTGCATGGGTAACGGAGGCGTCATACACAAAGTAAGGCGAACAGTCCTTCAGAATCCCGGTTATCCTGAGATCATTGGTTCTTCCTATCCCATCATCGACTCTATTCCTTGTATCCAGATTCTCTTATTTCCTTCCTTTTTTCCCCCTGCGGCGATTCTGATTTACGACCGGAATCGTCGTAATTCAATCCGCTGGACGCGCGACCCGGAGATCGCACAATTCGTTCATTAGATTCTATCGGCGCAGGATTTACGATTTCTTTTCAATTGTTTTCAGAAACAAAGGGCGCAAACATACAATGGTGACTGCATTGCCTTTCGTTGAGTCGAACACATGTTCTGACTTTCATATGGAGAGAACAGTTCTGACAAACCCCGCCTTCATAAGTATGTACCTATGAAGGTGGGGTTTGTCAGAACCGTTCTGCAGTACGTGGAGAGATCAAACAATTAAAATTGAAATAAAGTTTAGATTGAAATAGGCTCATGGTACCGCGAACTCGCATTTACAAGTACATAATATGCATGTATACAACAAGACACAGTCAGGTTAAGCATATATGTAATAAACATAAGTAAATATAGAAAATTCAGGGTGCGATTTAATAGTAGACGGATTCACGTATATCAATTATAATTGTGTTTAAAGTTGTAAGAAATAATTAATGAATTAATGATATGCAAATAAGAATAAGAGATCTCGACGAACGATGTAATTACTGAGTAAAATTACTATAGAGAGAAGTTTAGTCATAATTTAATTGTAATGTATTTATAGTACAGATAAGATGGACTCGAAGTGATTATGTGTGGTTAGGCGAACACAATAAAATTATGTGAATAATTATGATTTGACATACAAAGGCGGGGTCTAAAGTTAGGCTTAAAATAAAGGTGTAATGCCGCTGTCAAGGATGGACCTATAAGAATACCGTCAGTCTTGCGAGAGTGGATCCAGCCGACAGGCGTAAACACACCCTTGCCCTAAACAATAAAAGCGAAAGAAACGCCATTTTTGAAGGCAGTTATCAAGAAGTTTTTTTACGGCAGTTAATCTCAATAGTCCGACAGCAGTCCGACGACAGTTCAAAGGAAGTTTGAAAGAGTTCGTCTCAAAATTTTACAGACAGTGCGTCATAGAATTCGGGAGGACCCATCAGCCGGCTTCGGATACGAGTCCGCCATGAGTTCAGAACAGTTCAAGTTCATGAAAGAGAATTCATTGGAGACAGCCGCGACATAGACAGTGAAGAATGATCCTTAGCAGTTAGCCCCGGACGGCAGTCTCCAATCGTAACGAGAAAAACCAAATTCCGAAATAAGTCGGAAGTCAAGAGCAGTCAAGCGCACCTGTAGTCGCTGAACAAGCAGAAAGGACGAAGAAAGTGCAGAAACGAGTGGAGTTGAATCGAATGGATCGACATGCGTTGACTAACGGAGAAGCAGACGGCTGGCATATAGCACGTTAGCCTATACCACTACATGAGAGACAGGAAGTGGGCCGTGATTTCGATGGCAGCGCGGATGCCCAGCCAAGCGGATACTAGGGCGGCAGAGTGACGCAGACGTTCACCCCAGCAGACATCAGAACGAGAGGAAATGCAGAAGACACTGCCCCCCGTCCGGTTGAGAATCTGACGTGAGGCCGGCTCCAGCAACGCAACGTGACAGTAATATAAGGTAGTTATAATTAGATTAAGTTAATTATAAGCGATTCTGCCTGTTAATTTTTGTATTATGCGTAGTGGTAAATAAGCAATCAATTTATGTGTTATCTGTGTTTTGAATATTCATCTGTCTCCTTCTATAACCATAGTTCAATTGACGATGTAACATCTGGGAATAATCGCGGGGCCGCTCTAATAAAACAATTAAGAGCATCTCATCTAAAATTATCATAATCATTCAACCCGCCCTATCAACATATTCATGCATGTAAACTAGGTATCGTAAACTTTATTCTATAGGTGAGTAGGGATTTTGGGAGGAATATGGATAATTGTCAGAAAAAAGTTTGAAGTCTTATTAGGCTACTTTGGCTTTGGTTTAGGACTTCAAATATTTTATGTTAAAATAATATAACGTGACCATGGTGTCACCATAGATAACGTGACCATAGTGTCACCATAGATAAGGTGTCACCCAGTGTCACCATAGATAAGAGATAAATATTTACCCTAGATTACGGTACTTCATAGATTAATTCAAATCACAAAACACATTTTATTTCATTCCATAATAATAATATGAAAGAACGTAGATAAAACTCTAGATACGTGTTTTTTTGACACTTATCTCGATTGCGAGAAAATCAACCAATTTATTGTGACCTCTTTCTATTTAAACCTTCCTCTTTTGTAAGATATTCGTAACAAATAAAGTTCTTTAGTATTTATAAGCATTTAAACTATTAGTCTCATCTTGAATGAGTATTTAATTCGCGTAGAATTTCTCAAACTGGAAAAATGAAAGTACACCTTTAACATTATTGCGTGACGAATATTCAATTCCTCCATTTTACACGATAACAAAAAATAATACTAAAAGACATTTGAGTTAATTTGAGTATTAAAAACGAAAATGTATTTTCTTCACCACGCACACACACACACACACATATATGTATTGTAATATAAGTGTACATTTCCTGTTGGTCCCAGTTCGTTAAATTTTCCATTTCCATTGGTGCATTGTCGCCTCATTCTTCCCTTGTAGTACATTTGAGTAGGTTCCACCTCGTGCGTCTAATAGGCTAGTTATAAACATAATTCGAATGTGTTGCCTAAAGAAAGTAACATTTGTTGACGTATTGCGTATTTTGCTGCTTTGCTCAGGTAGGTTTGGGTGTTGTCAGGTGTGTTCGGGGGATGGGCGTTAAATTTGTTTGTAAACAATCTAGTTTATGTGATAAATTAAAGAATATTGAAACTTTTGAACTTATGTTATTTAACTTTTATAAATAAAGTTATACGAAAGGAAACGTGTTATCGATAAACTGTGAAGTGATGTTATTAGAAAGTGAAACCGACTAACGGGCACCTGTCATGCCGCATTCCATTGATATTAGTGTGACTCGGGTGCTAGATGGGCTCGGCCTCGACAGTCCGGAGGCGGTCTTGTGCGACTTCTCCGTAGCGGAGCAGAATGCGGCAGCCGAAGCTCAGGGAGTTGTTCCGGCGGCTCCTTCAAATTACAAGCCGATCCTCGGAGAGAGCGTCACGTACATCGTGGCATGCGTGATCATCAACGACAAGGATGAAGTGCTAATGATTCAAGAGGCTAAGCAGATGTGTGCGGGGAAATGGTATCTCCCAGCAGGACGCATGGAGAAAGGCGAGTCCATAATAGATGCGACGGCAAGAGAAGTCCTCGAAGAAACGGGTTTGGAATGCGTCCCAACCAGTCTCCTGGCTGTGGAGTGCGCTGGGGGTTCGTGGTTCAGGTTCGTCTTGACGGCAAACGTCATTGGAGGAGAGTTAAAAACACCCGCTAGAGCTGATAAAGAATCTCTCCAAGCCAAGTGGGTGGGAAACTTGGCTGAAATATCACTGCGGGCCTCTGACATTGTACATCTCATCGATCGCGCGAAGGCGCACCGCCATCGAGAACTGGACCTGAGCTGGCACCCTGACATATTGCCTTCTCCGCAGCCACACGAAAAGAATCTCTTAAGGTTGGTTGTAATCATCAAAAGACGATCTACAAACAGGGTTCACGTCCTACTGAGTGAAAAAACTGCAATGCATTTTCCGACAGCAGAGATCAATCCTTCCAAGAGTGTCCATTCCACTCTTCGGAAGTTCTTGGTTGAGATTTTCGGATCTGATTTGCCTCAGCATCGTCCGCATGGTCTCCTTTCGGTCGAGCATAGTAACCACTCTGAGTCTGAGGCAGACGGGAATTGCCTTACTCTGCTGGTGGCCTTCAGGCCCCCGTTAGAGGAAGTTCCCATAATCGGGAAATGTGTTTGGCAAGAAGTATCCAAAGATATGGGTGATCGGCTGCTGGCCAGGGTGTCCTCAAAGAATGCCACTTTATTGCTGCACGTTGTCCGCTGAACACTAGAGAAGTTAATTTGATAGCTTAATACTGGAATTTCGATAGATACATTATTTTAGAAAGATTCTCTGATTATATTATTATAATATTTGAACGATTAGCCAAGCTACTTATTTTCTGCACAGCGTACCGATGGTGCCTTTCCCAATAAATTTTATTATGATTTATGCATCAAGATCCAAGCATTAGCAAAATATTCCACATCAGTTTCAATAACTTGGAACATTTTACACATTTTTCACACATGCTTCTGTATGGCGCTGAAAACACTTATTGTAGTCTTAAAATATTTACAAGTTACCCAAACTTATTTATTGGTTTTGATTTTACATTCACATTATTTTAATAAATATTAAGTTTATTAATTCGGGAGGTTGGAAGCTATACTGTCATTATATTAAAGAAATGTTGCTGATACACAAATCTCCCCGATATTCAAATATGTCCAACCTTCACATATTTGCCTTTATGAATACTTATGCGTATGTAATGTTAAGGAACAAAAAAATTATCAAAATAAATGTTCATAGATAATCAAAGTCAGATGTAATGTTCAAAATATTCCAATTATCTTTATTAATTCTCATTACCATTAAATTCTTAATGTCTATGTTTTAATTATGTTCATTTAATTTATATTCTTCGTTTGGTTAAGTTTTGTATGATTAAATATTTGTGCTTGCGACTTGGGTTTATAATATGAACACTTCAAAACTGTGAACAAAAATATGATCATATATACATTTAAAGTAAACCAAATATATGTCTATTTATGTACCTTTGGTATCAACAGATAACTTCAAAGTTGTTAAATTATTGTATAATTTATAATTTTTGACATTGAAAAAATTCCAAGATTAAAAATAATTAATGTATTTAGGTATTTATAATACTCAGGTAAATAATACTCAGTGGTGGTGGTGAGGGTACTCTTCCTTCGGTTGTGTAATATTTTGATGTTTATTTTGTTGACTAATACTTATATATTGAATAAATTTTATTGTATTTAATTAAACCTTCTTTAAATTGCTTTAATCCTATTTTATATGAACAAATAACAAATTGAAATTTGTTATTTTATGTTTTAATTTTTATTACTATACCACATTAGTGATAATATAAGTTTGTGCTCTGAAATGAGTAAGTTTCCGGATGTTTCAACTTATGCTTGATAATAAAGCAAGCATAGAGTTTATTAAATTAAATTATTTGATTGAATATGACCTTATTTCATAATTTCCATTGTGCCTAAAATGTTTTATCATTCTCTATTACAAATAAATTTTCTTGTACACCCTTTTTAATTTCATATAATGATTATAAGGGTTGGGTTGGTGCTCGGTGTCATATTCGAGGATCCCCTCGTCATTCCCGCTTCGATGTGGTTCATGGTTTCTCTGCATCTTATGCATTTTTCGGTGGGAGAATAGCTGAATTCGAGAGGTACTCCCTCTCATAGACGTCACATACAAACTAGTTCCGTTGTTGCATGCTCGCTGCTCATTTTTAGCTTGCCTAACCGCCACAGCACCGTCAGCCCGAGAGCAGATACTTCTCCATCTCCCACGAGCTTGAACCATCTGCTCTCAGTCTTCGGATATAAGGATTTGTTAATAATTAAAAAAGATCAATTTCATTGATTATGAAATAAAGCGATTTTGACTGTCAATTATGTCATTATAAAAACTATAGTAAAGCTCGGTCAACACAACACATCCGTACAATATATGTATAGGTTGCAGTCTATTGTATATTATGTTTGTATTGTTTTTAGATATATGATATTATTTTAAATCTGGATTTATATTTTTATACAATAATATACAAATGATTATTAGAGATTTAACATGAAGTTTGAATGAAATATTTTGCTTGTTATAATTTTATTTTCATCTAAAATTGTTTTTAAAAGTTATTAGGATAAAAATATTTTTTTAACAAATTTATAAAATTCTGCCAAAATACAATCTTCATTGGAAAATGTTTCAGTATTATTTTTTTATACATTGTGGTGCTAAATTTTGAAAATGTATATAGCATTGAAAATAAAATATAAAATATTTTTGTGTTTTTTTTCTTTGAACATTATTATCATTGAGTGGATAAGTAAAATGTTCATAGTTTGTAATAATTCTATAAACCCAGCGGCTCCCAAACTTTCCCCGGTGCATGAGAGTTTTTCCACGGCATCCCAGTTGCCCCTCTGCGAATCAATTCTTTGTTTTCATTTTTGTCTTGTCCATTCCCAAAAAGGGGGCGAGTTAAGTTCAATCCTCACTGTTCCCCGGACTTCCGGCATGAATTTTTATTATTTCATCAGTGACAATGCTATGTGTACATCTGCTTTAAAAAAATATTTTTTTTTTGTATTAATTTACTGTTGTGTATGTCATGTCAAATCCGACAATCGTATACATTCTTTAAAATAAAGTTTACCGGAGACAGTTTCTTGGTCGCTGGCCATGCCATCTTGCATTACAGTTAGACTGCATTGCGGTAAAGCAAGGCTGCCATATAGCATTTTAAAAAAAATGCCAACCTGCTCACGAACGAGTAGAACTGATATGGGAGCTTTTGGTCATAGTACGGTCCTGGGTAAGAGTAGGGTCACCATCCGCAATCACTCTGCGTATCCATGCGAACTTGTCGATATTGTCTCCTTGGAAGTATTTTTCAAACCGGTCGATATTGTCCTCCAGGTCACATACATTCATTTTTCTTTTCAGTAGTTGTCATTTTTTTCAAAAACTTAAAATATTCTGCAGTTATTTCAAAAATCATGTAGACCGGTTGCACAGAGGGAATCTTTTGGAATACTCTGGTTAGAATTATAAATTATTGTTATAATCGTATTTTTATTTAGGACATAACAAGGCAGCAAAGGACTGGAATAAATGGAAAATTTTTGGGTAGGCCTTGATCTTGCAGTGGACTGATGATAAATTCGAAAATTTTGGATCATCATTTTAATTTCCACATCTTATTAAAGTTAGGTACTAGATTTGTTTTTGAATTTTTTTTTAAATTGAATTTGAAAACAGGAACATTTTGACACATGATTTTAGTTAGTGTTAAATAACTAAATAAATATTCTTTAAAATAAAGTTATAAACTATTAATTATTTAAATGAACCACAATGTTTTTGCATTAATATTAAAAATCGTGTATAAAATGAATGCAAATAATATTGTTTAATTAAAAGGTAGTTTAAAAACTGTTAGTGACAAGATGTGGCCTCGCAGCGATTTTTGCTTCTTGTAAAATCCTAACTTGTCAAGTTGCAGTTAATACGTTCACTACTGAACAAAATCCATACAATTTCATGCAGCAAAGAATCTGAACAATGTGCTGATTCTTACTGACCTGCTATCATGGTGCTCCACTGTATTGTAAGATAACAGAATGAATAGGACCATAAAATACGCCAGATATGTGCACAAGTAAGCTTTTTTTGGAGAACATGTCAACACAGCATGAAATTGAAATGTATCAACTGTAAAAACTTTAAAAGAATGGAAAAAAGGGAATGAATTATGAATAATTCTCTTATTGGACAGAATTATAAGAATAATGTACATGTACACGCTATATATTTTAGTAATAATAATGTAATGTCATAATAAATTAAAGAGTCTGCATAGTGATCTCTTTGTAACTTAAGAGCAGTTTAGGGTTTTCAGGATTGATATAACAAGACAGTTTCAAAAAGTGGTCTGTCTGACCCTAGAGGTCTAATTTGTTGTTGCCTTTGATGAAGAAGTATTGTTACAGTTATTTGTTTGCATGTTAGCTCTATTACTAAGTGTAAGTGCCCAGTACTATGAATGTTCATAGTACTGGGCTGGGTATCTGAAAAATCAGCTATCCAGAGTTCCATAATTTATTTGATGGATTTTTGAGTACAAAATTTGCATCAATCCATTTCCATATTTATCACTCTTCAATCGTTATTTCGCATCTTTTAGTTTGCAAATATTACCAATCAGTTTACTATCTAGTATGTACCCCCATAAAAAAATCATCAATCTTGTTATATTCCGGCTACCTATGTTCTTATACTTCTTACTTCATACTATTACTTATATTTCTATTACTACCTACTTACTTTACGGCTCATCCAAAGTAGATGCAATTTATACAAGTTAAATTTATACCAATATATTATTGTTGTATACGTTTCTGTTTTTACCTTGAGTAACATGTCAGGCCAACGAACTCGGTTACTTGGAAGCCCACTTGAGATTCCAAGGGTTGGTGTTTAGGTTAACCAGGGGTTCAATGAACCCATAAAAACTATTGGGACTAAAATCTTCCCTTAAAACAAAAAATGTTTATATTAATCAAGAACAAAGGATTATAGATAATAAAAGGCCAAAGTCATACCTAGTAGATCACTGTGTTTTGAGTATCGGCCATGGGAAGTTTTTCTTATTTTTTTTAGTCCCAACAGTTTTGATGGGTTCATTGAACCTGCTGGTTAACCTAAACACCGACCCTCGGTATCTCAAGTGGGCTTCCAAGTAACCGAGATCGTTGGCCTGACAAAAGTAAAAATAGAAACGAATACAATGATAATATGTAGGTATGAATTTAACTATTATAAATTGTATCTACTTTGATAAGCCGTAAAGCATGTAGGTAGTAATAGTATGAAGTAAGGAGTATAAGAAGGTTGGTAGCCGGAATATAACATGCGCCTTGTTATAAATACAATCACCCCAGCATTACAGCGAAGACGCATTGACAAGTTTCAACTCCTTTTAATAGATGTCATTAATTGCAATAGATATTTTTCTTCATATGATATTATGAAAGAATAATTTCGATATCTGTCTAGCAGTAAAAATAATATATATTATTGTACATTACATACGTAGGTAATATAAAATCAGTAATTCATAATGATACGTAAATCGATCGCCATTACCTGCACACGTAACATGCTACTATTGTAGGTATATTAATGGTCATTATTTTGTGTGCCACCAACGTACACTGAACGGAATGCGCAATATTTTTAAAGGGAAATAATATATTTTAAGTACACACATTATACATTTTTGCTGAAAAATGTCTGCATTTAATAAAATAATAAGATATGTACTATACTATACTATTAAATTAAAGCAAGATGGACGGTGTCATATCGATGGCGGTGCGTGTCAACTGTCAACTGTGACTATTAAACATTCTAGTTGCATAACTTCTGGAATCGTTTTGTAATTGTGCATCTAAATGATTTACACTTAAATCTAGTTTCATTAGAAAATTCATAAGGCAATCTATGGATATACGGCTTACGGCGGATGACGGAAAAACACCGAAGCTTCCGTTTGATTTTCTACTTTGCGCTACGTAGGAATTTTATTTCTCACACCAGCGTAGTGTTGAATTTAAAGGAGAAGTACATCCTTTGTACACTTTGCAAGATAAATGAATGAATTTATTTATATTAATTTATTTCCCTGACCGATTCCCAAAACACAGTAATCTGCTAGCTAAGGCTTCGGGGCTTTTATAATCTATAATCCTTTGTTCTTGGTTAATATAAATATATTTTGTTTTAAGGGAAGATTTTAGTCTCAACAGTTTAACACCAACCATTGGAATCTCAAGTGGGCTTCCAAGTAACCGAGTTCGTTGGCCTGACATGTTACCCAAAGCAAAAACAGAAACGAATACAATAAGAATATGTAGGTATGAATTTAACTTGTATAAATTGCATCTACTTTGATAAGCCATAAAGAAAATAGGCAGTAATAGTAATATATAATATAAGTAGCCGGAATATAACATAGGTACTTGAATTATTTGAGCCGGGAATTATTAGTGCGCTCATATTTTTGATTGTAATAAATTGCGATACAAATATTCATATTAACAAAGATTAGGTATACCTTAAAGATCGCAAGCCGATGTGAAGATGAAATATTTTTAAAATGAGGTGTTGAAAGTAGACGGTAGAGTTACGATGCAGTACATAATACATATGAGTCGTTTACTTCCAAACCCCTTTATAATCAAACATGTATATTTGAATGCAGTTTGACAAGGAAAAAATGATTCTTCTGATTGTCCCAAATTCTTCACATTCCTAATAGAAAAAACGAAAACAACTATGTTTCGTGTCAAAACACTTCATAATTTAAATGTTTTTCGTGATTTGTGGGTTTTGTTAAATATCCGTTTTGGAGGGGTTTGAAAATACGCGACTCGTATGTTCAATGCGACTAGTAATGAAAAATGGACAATTTGTTTTTATAACACCAGCATAAATACGTACTAATAGCATAATTGATTTATTATATTGCATAAAATATTGACTATTATATCAATTTTATCCTTAAACGTTTTAGTTTGTAGGTTATTTTGATGTAGGTTATTTTATTATTTTGATGTAGGTATTTTATTATTTTGATGTAGGTTATTTTGAAATATTTAGTGTTTTTTTTTCTCAACTGACATCGTCAAGTATTAAATGTCAGCTAAGAATTTCTCGTAATATCATAAACCGTCGAATCGCTCCGCATGGCGTAGCATCACTTTTAACACAGCCGATTGTCTTTACTACAAATTAATAAATACGACACAATTGGCTGAAATTTAACGAGATTAAATACAAGTGATAATAATGAATAATCTCAGTAATTAGTCAACGTACTATTCTGCGCCTCGTATTGTGTACAATCAGACACGGCACCGCCACAAGGAAGACTGTTGGGAAGAGTGCGACCGAAGGAGCCGACCTCGCGTCGCGCTAGGCCTGGGATTAGTCCCAGATTACCAATTAGAAATGAACGAAACAAAACAAATTAGTTTCGATGTAAAAAGTCGCCACGGCCGGGAAGGTGAGCCTTCGGTTGTCTCCCGTGACCGAAGGCCGGAGATTGACCAGCCGGGTATTATCTCATTATGTAGCTGAACACCATCTGCGACCCACCACCGGAGGAAGCCGACTTCCTAGCAATTCGCCAGTGCCGGCGTCGGTGGGCAGGACCGGTTTAACAAAATTGGGGCTCTAGGTAAGACCTAACTAAATACTGGCTCTTCGAAAAACACAAAAAATCATTTTTCCGAGTTTAACATAGTATTATATATTCGATTCTTATGTTATCGAATACAGAGTTAATTTTCAGTCAGGACTGTTTTAACAGAATTGTAGGCCCTGGACAAAGCAACCACCCCCACCCACATCATGGAGTCCCAATGCAAAATGAAAAAACGCACCCCTAAATAAGTATTGTATATAAGATATACGAATATTAATACTATGTGGTTTAATCGTTAAATAGCAAAAACAAAATTAGTCTCATATAATATTCACAACTTGCTAGGCTAGGATCTGGTCCCTAAGCTGACATATTAGCGTGGTAGGTACTACTGCATTTCAAATGGATAGTAGGGCGCGAACTTCTTGGTCCCCTATATAACGTGGGCCTCGATGCACTGCATTGGCATAGTTACGCCACTGATGGGGTGCGGCCTCGGGCAACTACCCTTGCCTTAAGACGGCACTGTTTCTAGTGGTATCTATTTATGGAATATGTGCGTATTCAATCTAGGGAGAATCAATTACGATACTAGGGTAGTTGAATATAGTTAAAACATAATATCTAATTCGCGAAGTCAAGTACGCTGGTTATATAATTATCTTTTTTATTTTAGGAGAACACATTCTTATTGTGAAGTTGTAATTATTCAGAACAGACGGTCTGTGATATTTTAAATATGAATTAGATATATTAATTAGAAAGTAATAATAAAGTTGTATCAATGTGTCCAAAATTTAATAAAAATGAATTGATAATTCTAGCGTCTGCTATCAGTTTACTCAAAGGTATTTGAGATTCTGTAAAAATAAGGTAGATGGCTCTGTCAAATGATGGAACGATTAAATGTATTAACCTTCCCCGGTTAGGAAAGAGATCCAGGTTCGAATCCCGGTGACGAAACAACAATATTTTTCGATAAAATTGAATTTATATGTATATCTTTCTAATTAATATATTTAATTCATATTTAAAATATAATTATCTAGTTGTATAATATTATCACAATAACATTGTATTAAAAAGTTGTAAAAGTCTTAAAATTTGAGTATTAAAATAATATTTAACATTTATAAACTAAATTTGCTCATTATTCCTTAACATACTGGACTGATTAAATGTTGAATGTTTGTAGGTATGTACAATAGAAAATTCCTATTTTCCATGATTGTTTTATTCCCAAAATGTTGTTGTTTCGTGCGAATGTGTTGGCGTGATGCTCGTATTAAATGTTAAGAGTTGTGAGATGATGCTGTGTGCAAGATCCTTATTCTGCTTTTTCTTCTTTTTTTTAAATACATGATACATAAAAGTGTGTGAAATTTGACATTCCTGTGAACATAATGAACATTTCTAAATACAGGATCTCTCAGTATCCTTAGCAAGAGTAATGATGAAAACGGGTATTGCGTGTAAGGTGTGGGAGAAATACGAATAAAATAGCAGACATATTTAATGGCGGATCTACAGCTAAATGAAAGAATATACAATAACGTTTCGGAGCATTTGTAAGTCAAGAGAATTGTACCTGAAATCAGAAATCAGAAAGCAATAGCACCGATGAGTACGAGCACCGACTGTTTGCGTTCTTCGCAATGTTGTAAGCGATACACGTCGATACATTTTTACAAGCTACATATAAAAATAAATATTTAACAAGAATTAGATATTTTTTTAACCATGTTTTAACGATTATTTTTTAAGTTTTATAAGTTATTATAAATTTATAATCCTTAATTATATTTTGAAACGATACGATTACAATAATGTCTGAATGTGCATTTGTTAGGTTGCAGGTACTATGCTAAACAACTTCCATTTGTTTGATAAGCTAGCATCAGTAAACAATGGCGACGAGCGATTGCTTGCTGAAAGAAAGTGTCGTGAGATTGGAAAGTTCCAGAAGTTTATGAAAAACAAAATTTAACAAATCGACGATAACATCAAAAGAAAAAGGTCAGTATCAAAAGTTTCATGAAACGGCGAGCGTGTAAAATAATGTAGAAGGCATGTAAAATAAAGTAAAAACGTGAATGGATGGAATATGGTTTGATATTTTCTATGGAATACGTCATGAATTGCGTGTGGGGTACTCAAACACCCCATTGTACGAGTTCCGTAACTTGACATCCAGCCTGGGGGGAGAGGGGGTTACTCGGTACGGTGGACGTCTTTTAGAGAGGCGGCCGACCCGCTCTCGCTTACCTTGGATTAGTTCCAAGAAAATGCAGTTCAATCAACTTTTTATACCTTTAATGAGTTGATTCTGCGTCAATTTCCTTAATTTGCAGCAAACGTGGTCACTGTCCGCTCCGTGCCCGGAGAATATGGCGAATCATTACATCCCATTCGTTTAGTTTAGTTAGCCGGTTAGTTAATATAATATTTTTCAAGTAATTTAGTGTAACTAGTACATATTGATGGCGACGATAACGACTGCTTATGGAGAGTACTCAATAAAATATTTACTACTTTTAAAATAAACTGATTTGGTTCGGACTAAAATAATAATATTAAAAACAAATGATGGAATCTTAATAATTATCCCAACATTTGCTAGGTACGGTGGTGTGCGTTGCGAGATGGTTCATTTCGTCATATCTTCTTTACAGGCAGTTCTTCTCAGTTGCGACCGATGTTCCCTCCTAGTTCGGATCACGGTGTGTTCATAACCAATGTTACTTCTTCAATATTAGCAAAATTACTTTGTTTTATTAAGATAAGATGGGATAAGTCCCAATGTTATTATTTGTGCGCTGGGGGATAAAATAAGAAAAAATCATCTTTCCTGTATAAGGCTAGCCAGTATAAGGGAGGACCTGGCTCCGCCATATTACTAATGATATTAAGTCGCATAAATAAGTCAAGAGAACTAATAACAACTATCAAGGAAAACTGCGACACATTCTCCGCAATGAAAAATGTGATATTTTACAAGTCATTACGCAGGGAAAGATAGATGGCAGCAGAGCTAGCAGTGTAGGTATGAAAGAGATTATATTGGCTATGTAAAGTAGTTCAATGATCAAAATGTTGGTGATCTTAAACAGGATAAATCAACACACCAACATGGTCGCCAACCTTTGATAGAAAGCGGCATATGAAGAAGTTTTGTTAAAAATTGTGTGCGCGCTATATTTTTTTTTGTGCGCCATGTGCATCCGCACACTTTAGAGGGAACATTGGTTGTGATGGCTCATTGCAAGTGAGGATCGTCATCTTTCATCTCGATCTTGGGCAGCGAGGATATTTTATTGATATAGAGATGCGAACACGGAGCACTTGTCATATCAATATTCTTACTATTTTCAAACTAAACTAAACGCTCGTGCTATGAAAATAGGATTAACTTGATGGCCTCCTGGAACGAGATTCGAACCCTCGACCGCTAGGTCACTAGGCGAGTATCGTAACCACTAGACCATAAGTACGTCGAGCGCCTATATTCATAATTTGATCGCCAATATATGCAATTCGGTCCAATATACGTAATTTGGTTAAAATGAACTTATTTGGTCGACAATATACACAATTTGGTGAAAATGATTTTATTTGGTGAACACAATTTGGTCAATATTCGCCTATTTAGTCGCTAATACCTACTCACTATTCGATCGCTCGTATTGCACACTTATTTATTATCTTGCTCTTTTTCCATGGTTGCAAACAAACACAAACTTGCCCACATTCAACAGCTATCAAAACAAAACTACTCGATAAATCTGTCTGAAATTTTGACAGGCGTCGTTCGAAAGATGGCGTTAAACAATGGTATACAGATTTTGTGTCAGTGGCGCCGTCAGTCGTTAAACACGGGTACTTATCATACATCCCTCGTATTTCCAACTCAAAATAATTTTGTTCTTCCAGAGCTCATATTTATTCTATTCAATGAAATTGATAGAAATGGGGTAGGGGATAAAGTTACCTATTTTGGGTCTCCGACCCTCCCAGGATAAGGAGATGACAATGATGATCTAAACTCACCTAACTGGGCCAGAGAGCCGACGATCAAAAATCGGAATTAGAATAATCATAGTATTTTGTAAATAATTTTGAATATAATTGTGATGTATCAATGGAAGAGAGTGCTGAGAGCCTGAATGACACGCTGCGGAAGGGATAAAAGACCGCCCGGCAGTCGGGCGCGCTCTCTTATCTATGGTCGGGCGCGCTCTCTCCTTCAGACCGTTGCTCGGAATGCGTCTCTTATTATTGACCTGTAACTGTCTATCATTGTAGAATAAATATTATTGTTACCCAATCCCGCACACTGAAAGGACAGTATCAAGCAGTTAACTCAAGATATTAGATCAGTCTTTCGTCTCGGAGATTTATCGGTAAATGTCTTCAAGTACGCGTTGTGTCTTTATACTCAGCGTACAAAATACATACGGCAATGAATCACTATGCACTGTTCTTAACACATTTTCGAGACAAGTTTCATTCGTGTACGTTAAGCACGTTATAAAAAACTGGTCTACATTATCCGTTGTATCAAAAGTTGTAGGAAATGCTGCTAGCGCTTTGGATACTTTTTTGTAGTTTATTTTTTCCATTCCATTCCCACGAATTAGATAATCTGATTGTTTAAATTGGTAGTCGTTATAAGTATTATTATAATTATATGTATGTATAAGCAAGGTCGTACGACAGAACAATCGTCCACCACTACAACTATAGCGAAATATATGATTTCAAAAGTTTGTAAGATTATTGAAGTAAATATAAAATATTTTTGTACGATATCGTAAATATTTAGTATAATATTATATTTAAATAATAGCAAAAATTACTCTCGTTTAAAAATTCAAGGGCATTGCTGCGGTGCTTTGGCAATCACAAATGACTGCAAAATACTTTTTTATTTGAATTGATAAATTTGGAAATGACAGCGGCATTTTCCCCAAGAAATATCGATTCACCTATATGTTACGTCGGTTGTTACCATAGACATAATACAATACTAATGGACCGAGCGTCAGGACTGTCAAAGCGAGCCAACATGAAACACAGCTGATCTGGGGCAAAATCAAACAAACGTAGATTCTATTTTTCAGAAGATAAAATGGTTTTGGGTTCATGCACTGCTTGTAATTGTGACGCGCGTTATTCCAAAGGGTGTGGATTATCCTTCCATTTGTAAGACAATTTGCAAATAATTGTGTATTAATAATATTATAGGAGTATTTGCCGATTAGATTATTAAGAGTAAAGGAATAAGAGACGGCGTATCGTCCATCTGCCATTTTTGAGGTTACGTGTGATGATTATCGCGACAACCACACCAAATCATTTTATTTAATCTGGAGTTATTACTGTTTACTATTTATTAATGTTATAATATTCGGTATTATACTTTCATATCCCTTATGTTATAGTACTTAGATAGTTATCGATTTTGAAATTTATTAAGGATTTAAAAAAAAAAAAATATTTATAAAATATTATTACAATATAAAGGAACAGATTTAGTAAGATGGTGGTATTCTAACTTGTATACATATATATTTATGTTTGAAACACGATGATGCTGGATGACTTTGTTTCCACTGTTTAGTGATCAAAGACCACCTCAAGGGTTGTTATAACAAATTCAGATTTATGTCTTGAATATAAATAAGTAGATGTCAACATTTTTCACTTTTTCAAAGACTATAATACCTTCACCCCAATGACACACCACTATGTATTGCTATAAATATTATATATTAATATGTTAGCATATATTAAAAGCCCAAGCTGTGTATATATCTACCTATAAATAAATACTGATTCTGCCTTGTGATCTTGTAAATATTACAAAACTACTAACATTCTATCCTATCCTTTTTTTACTGAATTTTAAGTGTATAATATTATCTTAATACAATTGGAAAATACCATTTATAGCTGTTATACATTGTCAGCTTTCAAAATAAATTCAATTTCCTGTCTTGAATGTAAAGAAATGCCAGATATTTTGTCTCATGAAAGAACGTTTTTCCGTGAGAATAACCATTAGCCCTGGGTCACGTAATCTCTAGTACAAATCATGTAGGCACCGTAGATAAGTTGGCACGTATATCTCTTGTCTATGGTTGGCACGCAGATTTGCAATACCGTGCGCTCACTGCACAGATAAGGTTCACAGACGCGGTCCATTAGTATTATACTATTTATATTGTATTATGTTTATGGTTGTTACTATTAGGTAGGTACCGTACTGTACAAGCTGACTGGTTTTCATTGATTTCATACATCTTGTGGTGATTTTTCTAATCATACTTGTTAAAACAGGGCAAACATTTAATAATAGGAGTGGGTACTTCCTATAATTTACTCACTAAACATAAAGTTGGGAGTTCGCACTGGGACACATTTAAAAATAATCATATTGAATGCCCGGAACAAGACTAAAAATACTGAACTTTTGATTTATTTGATTGATTCAAAGATTTCAGGTCAACTAATTGTAAAACTGAATATCTCTTTGTAATATAAAATGCTACGATCAATTCAAATGAAATGAAATGTCTGATTTTTAATAAACTAAAACATAGTCTTCTTTCTTCTCTCTTTACGTAAATATATATTAATATAATAACATATATTATATTAACAGGCGATAAATAACATGCAAACAGTTAAATTAAGTTAAGTTAACAGTTAAATTAAGATTAAAAATCTCGACAAGTTGTGTGTAGATGTATCGGTCTAACCACAAATATTTTATTTACGTCTAAATATACTCCGCTAGTGTGGAAATTGAGCAATTTTTTGTTTGTTTTTTATAAAGGTCGTGTAATATTTATTTTCATTGGCTATTGAATAGTTTACCCTGAGCAGATTTTATGCACATTTAAAAATAATCACCGGACTTACTGATGAAACTTTAATTATCTAATGAAAATAATGATGCTACAATTTAGAAAACAATATCCATGGATTACGAAATAAATTGCAATTCACCCAGAATCCGACACCTTCGACTGTTCGATTTCCAAGACGATTTTGCTGACTTATGTGAATATGTGATAGAGTCATATCAATACCCATTCTTCGCATTCACTTGCTAGAAAAAGTTTTGCCTTGCCGCTAGACTTGCGTCCGGTGGCGGTTAACGCTTTTGATTTTGGGCTACTCTAAGTGAATAAGAAAATATGTTTTTTTTCCTTTCTGTCACGCATTGTAAATTGTTTACTCAACACAATTGATAAAAATCGATTAAGTTATACAGTCTGAAATGTTAAAAATACTAAATTTCATTAAAATAATATTTAATTTTGTGAACATAAAGTATTGTTATAAAAATAACATTTTAATGATTTATTTATCTGGGCTCCGTAATATATGTTCACCCAGGGCTTACTCCTAATAATAAACCTAAATAAACCTGCCTCTAAACGGTGGAGAAGAAGGTTTTGTTTGCAACCACGACCCAGCTCGGGTTGTCGGCCTCATTACAGTACAGATGACTTACTGTGTTCATATTATCTTCTCGATTAAATATCCTCCCATCAGGCCTCTCCCTAGGTAATGTGTCGCCCTGAGGCAAGCGATAAAATGTTGTTCCTGTAATATGTATTTTTACGTACCGTTCATGTATTGATAATAAATCATTGACCTTTTTTTAAAGCACTCGGTGGATCATCAAACAGTAGCTGTGATCCGATATGTTTATCAGTGCACTAACGGACTAGCGGACTTCAAAGGAGCCACCGCCGCTCGCGACTTGCGATCGAAATATGAAATGTCAAGTTGGTTGTATCAGAAGCACCTTGCACGGTCCGGTCAGCTTGTCCGCGCTCGGTGAGTCCTTAAAGTGTCGCGGGTGAAAGGCGCGGTCAGAGAACGAGCTAAGGTTACCTACTTATTATTCGGATAAAAACTTAGTTATTTAATGTCGCGATTTATTGATTATTTATACATTTTTTTTTTTTTTTTAGGAGAACGCATTCTTATTGTGAAGTTGTAATTATTCAGAACAGACGGTCTGTGATATTTTAAATACTAATTAAATATATTAATTATAAAGATATACATATAAAATCAATTTTATCGAAAAATATTAAGGTCGAAAAATTGTCGCTAAAAATAATGTCGCTGTAGCTTAGTTGGATAAAGCACCTCCCCCGGTTAGGGAAGAGATCCAGGTTCGAATCCCGGTGGCGCAACAACAATATTTTTCGATAAAATTGATTTTATATGTATATCTTTATAATTAATATATTTAATTCATATTTAGATTATTTATAAATTTACGGACACTTGAAATAACCATAAAGTTTAAACGGTAAGTTTCCGTGGCATGTACCTCCTCTTTTGATTTTATTGTCTCCGGTGTCAAAAATGGTAAAAGTTTTGTAGGCCTCAGTTTTTGCCCATCATGGGCCTAAAAGGTTACCGCCCTACAAACTACTTTTCTCATCTATACTTTTACGAGTGTCGATACTTTTCTGTATGAACTAATCATTTTTAAAATCCGCCGTAGCAAGAAATAGAATTATAAAATTTAAAAAACCATTTCTTACATGGAAGCACACAGTAGTTCACCATTAATTAATATTCCACACCATCGCCGCAAAGTGAAAATGTGTATATAAACGTCAACAACTTATTTGCCCTATAACTGACCTCTGAAAAAGCAAATTAACATGGTTAATGTGAATATTATTTTAGATAAATGAACACCTCATTACTGTACACATAATAAATAGTAGATCGTTTCTATAGCGGGGCCCTTTTTACATTTTGCATTGGGGCCTAATTTTTGTAATTACAGACTACACCAATGCAACCACGGATCCATATTAGATAGAGGCCCGAAAGTCTTATCGCACCCTACAATACATTTTGTACTTCGATACTTTCCCCAGCGCTAATATGGACTGATAATTTTTAAAATTCACGACAGCAAAAAATATAATTACAAAATTTATAAAATATTTTCTCACATTGAGAAACGCGTGAAAACGTTTGGGATATTTTCAGCAGTACTCCAATTCTAATTATTCCAAATGGTTTCGATTCGATAGTTCTATGAAAATTGAAAGCTATCGAGACACGCGTCCCAACAGATACAAGATTTTTAAATCTAAACATAACCTCATTTCTTGCGAAGAACTTTTGACGTCATCTCAAAAAAAGTGTAGTACTTACTGCTGGTATAATTAATTCATTGAAAAACTTGTTATATTTTTTATAATTTCTTATATCACACCAGCATATTATTTACAGTTACGTATAATTATATATGATAGATGTTGTTCTAATTACAGAGATGTAAATGAAAGAGTCGCTCGGTGTTATATATTTTATTAGTCGAGCTACATCTGTACACATCAAAGTTAATATTCAAAAATACATAAAAAATATGACGTTGATTTATACCTGGATTGTAATTAATTATCATTTGCTTTATTACAGGTATTTATATTAATTATTGAATTAAGAGTTGCGGTTTTAGTTAATTCTTCAAATATTGTGGTTTTTTATGAACCTCTTAAAAATGCATCAACCGTTCAGCCATTATGGCTGAATTAAACGGACGGATTCTGGTCGTGATCTGATGACACAAATATTAGGTGGGTTATTTCAATTAATAACATATACATACAGGTGGGTAACAATTTATTTCATAACGATCGGTTTTCAAAATTAAAACGACAAATTTTTTTTTTACATTCGTTGCATTAGACGATGGTTATTAAACGTGTTTGTGGTATTTCATTAACATGGAAGAAGATTCAGTTCAGAAAAAGTGACTCTTGAACGATATCTAGGATGGGTTTTAAACGTATTTCTGTAAATATTACTATAATACAGACACGAAAAAATAATCCCCTACCTCCGTTGACATGACAGTACCATCACGCCTCACCTCATCGACGAGACCAAACCATCCACCCCACCCCATATAATTACGTCCCACCCCATCAACAAGATTATACCGTCCACCCCACCCCATCAACAAGACCATATCGTTTTCAAATTGAATTTTTGTAAACGTAAGAACGCAGAATAAATTTATTACATTGTTAAATAATAAAATACAAAATTTTCCATTTTATTTTTTGTCCTCAGATAACTGTACCGTAGATATACTGTGACTTGTCTACCCTACCAGTGACATGTCGTGCTCTAGTTCAGACAACCTTCGATAGGTTGGGGAGGAACCTGGGGAATAAATTACTGTGATAATAATTGCTACCTTCTTACTTACCGCATCTTTCCATACTTATCGAATAATTCTTGACTAAACTAACTAATTTAAATGGTATTCAAGTGCTAATGTCTAGATATGCATAAGAATGTACCTGCATACATCATTGACTTCCTTGAAGCGTTTGACAGCATTAGATATGATAAAATTATTCAAATCTTCTAGGATTGATGGATGATAGAGACATAAGAATGATAGGAAATCTTATCAGATGATACGGTACTTCTAGCGAGTAAAATTGAAGATTTATAACTTTTGCTGAACCAAGTACTGAACACATGAGACTTTTGGGTTAGAACTTAATACGACTAAAACTAAATATAGGTTCTTTATCAAACATCACGCGGCTGACAATGAAAGTTTTTAGATTGCTGGAAATAAATTGGGTTTCTATATAAATGAAAGATGGGATCCTTCTGTTAAAAATGCCGCATTGAGCAAGCTCGTGCAACCTGATGATTTTAACCTTAGATTACGAATCAGAATGGTCAGATGCTGCGTGTTCTCGATATCATTTGATGGAATGGAAGCATGGACACTTAGCAAAGAAATTATAAGGCGACTTGAAACATTTGATATGTGGATCCACAAAAGAATGGTTTAAAATAAGCTGAATGGATAGAGTTACGAATGAAGATGTTATGCTTGGATGAATAAAGGAAAATAAGTATTTAAAAAAAATAAAAATTCTAAAACTTAAATATCATCCGGAGAAGTGCGAGATCTTGCACCTCATAATGCAGGGAACCAGCAATCTTTCCAGGGTGTAAATAATGCTGGGAAAGATTTCGGGAAAGTCGGGGCCCTGGAAGAAGGAGAACATCATGGTCGAGGAACCTGCGGCAATGGTTTGGCCAGTCTACCGTAGAGCTTTTCCGGACCGCAGTAAACAAAGTAATGATAGCTAACGTCCGTTGAACGGATAGGGCACAAAAAGAAGAAGAAGAAAAAGAACTAACTAAGAGTTTCAATTGTATCTTGAACTGGTTTCACAAGAAACTAATATTTTTTTCAACCTACGACGTTCACTCAATTCCGTGGAACTGGTTACTACGATATCGAGTAACTGCGTGTCCCGGCGACTCGATAGTAACCGGTTAAAAATGATTGGGACTCAAATATCAACCGTCGCTATCTGTATGAAGATAGATTAGGTAGGTTCCTCATTCTTGACTAACAATATGATGCAAAATTGAAATGCAACATCGGTTCAGACAGGTATTGCCCGGCGCTGCCCGAACGGGTCGACCGCCGGCTATGCAGATCGCGTTATGTAAAGCTGCATGTCATTTGACGCCATTTGCAATCTAGACTCGTGCAAATGGTGTCACTTGCCATTTCGCCTGTCCGATGCAAGTTGGGTATTTATTTGTTAAAATAGATCTGTATTATAATCTGCATTCAACCCGCGCCGACCGCTTCCTGCATTCACCGATACCCGGCGCGGACAACTATTAGAACAATGGGTACACACTCCCCGGGAAATGACGATTGCCTTATTTTATAACGTCTTTTTAATCATAGAATGTGTTTAATGGTTGACGTCCTGCGGAAATCTGTTACGCGCACGCGTTACATTTGAAATTCAATTTAATACGAATTCATTTGATTTGTATTAAAAATACCCCAGAACGAAATATGGTATGCGAGCCTTTTAAAAAAATCAATACGCGCCCAAAGGCTTGTCACGGCAAGTTAGAATAATGTCATTATGTTAGAAGAATAATGTTATAAATAGTAATAAGGAGCGTCCACGATACACAAAATCGCGAGCGTCACTAAGACCCGTACACTCTTTGGGCGTGAGTTATTCAATTTAATTTTGTACGGAGAGAATACCGAACCGACTGACGAGAGTTGTATATTTTTATTCTCGCGCTTGTCGAGGACTTGTCGGCACATATTTTATGCCAGGAGAGTACTGGTATCAGCAAGTCGATGTTTCAAAGAGAGGTTTGGCGGATTTAAGAGCGCCACATGCCACGGGTTAAGTTTGAAGCTCCAAGTCAGAATGGTGTTCAAAATCTTCGTTAATCGTGTTCATAATACTCTCTCTGATCCGTCCAATTATTTTGGTTTATGAAAAATTTCAAGGATACTTATAGTATCTACAGATTATTACGTCTGTTCCAGACTTGAATTTAATATAGCATAGAAATAGCGGGAGAGACTGTTTGACTATCCCCATTGTAGACAGCCATCGTGTTGATTCCGCAGTGGCCGTGATGAAACGTATCCTGGACTTGTGAAGAGCCGCGTATTGAGAGTAACAAACTATTGTATATTGTATTTTCGCAGATAGTCACAATTGTCCAATTCGCTGGCACACCCTGTGCATTCGGACTCGGAGTAGGTGGAGCAGGTCTGGGAATGTCCGAACGGTTGCGCAAAACTGGAGCGGCACTCTGCTGGAAGAAGGGAGGGGGGTGTTACGCAAGGTGACGGAGATACGGCGCGACACGGTAGACTAGGCTCGACACTCATTTATCACTCGCGACTTCGGGCGCTCGCGTACAACGGAGAAAGGTTTTAGCGAAGAAAATGAGATCGTGCTGTGCTCGCCTTCCATCACGGTATGCTATCCTGGCACACACACGACTTTCGCTTCCATCACACCCACCCGCTTTTTAAGGCTATCTCAATTCTGTTCCTTCAATATGTACTGCCTGTACTGTCATATCATGATCGCTCTCGACTTCTACTTACCTATTTATTTTAATTTTGAAAAGAGATGCTCACACGGAATGCTGGACTAACTTGAGGCTCGAACCCCTGCCAACTAGATAACTACTCCAGCGTCTTAACCGCTACACTAACAAGCTACATTAGTTCTCAGCATTTTGATGAGAATTTTCGTCTTGTTTCTGTTTTTTTTCAAGACCCCCTACCAAGTACGAGTATCGTAATCACTAGACCACGAGCACGTTACTTAGGACTTTTAAATATTAATAAGCTAAAAATACATGCTTATGAATAGTGTTATGATCAAATCTAGATAACGTCTTCTTCTTTGTGTGTGTCAATGAAACCCACCTGATAGGTACATTGCATTTGAGTAATTATCGATTTACTTTAAAGTATGACGTGGATATGCGACATTTCTGTTCTGAAGGTTCATATTTCAAATAGAAAAATAAACGACTTCATTTCGTAATTAGAATTTGTTTCTGCATTTTACAATTTCATACCATTACCTGTCCTACGAGGCTGTGGGCAGGCATCAATGTTGTACTAAGCTAAAAACAAAGCGCAAAACTGCGGAAGAAAAAAAAAGGTAGAAATTCAACACTAGACGCAGTAAGCAGAAGAAGATGATAAAAAATTGAAATGGTGTTGTTTGCCTGATCTTACTCCTTAATCTGATCATTGGGCCTTAGGATAATTTTTTTTATTATAGTTTAAGGGCAGGGTAGTTCCAGGATGGACTATCCTGACCTATGAGCATCAGCCGTGGATTCTCACCGAGGATCCAAGCGGCTGAAGGCAGTAGCGGAAGTAACATCATGGGACCGAGACCCGTTCCTCTCTCAATTCTGGATCACGTAATCAGAATGTCAGTGGCAAAATTAACCTTTAGAGATTTTCTGAGCGATTCCAGAAGTAGAGGGAAGCTGATGAAAACGAATGGAGAACTTTTTTGAAGAGGGGTTTGTTTTCAATGGCTCGCAGTTACTGAAATAGAGAAGACTAGGGTCACCAGTCGGCCTTACTTCATATAGATCTAGCTTCCAATCAAAATACAATATACAACGTTAACGTTATTCGCGCTCCATTGTTGTATTACGTAACGCGATGTTTGGAATGCTCACGTTAACGTCGATATCTCGAAACACAAAGTAAGGCCGACTGGTGTGTATAGCTTTCGTAGACAGAGTTAACAAAAAATCATTTCCACAAAATAAGCTGTAACTAAATAAACTTGCTGAGAAGGGAAATTGGGTGACTTTTTAAGTTAATTGCTGAAGATAAACGTTTATTGATTAACTAGATAAATAAACGTTCTCCATAGGGACCTACATTTTGTAAACACTAAATTTAAATATTGGGAGAATGGCCAAATTTAAGTTTCGTCGGTACATAATGATTAGAATGTTTTAATATTTTTTTGTAAAAGAAAAGTTAACGTTAATGGATCATCACGGAGTCGCCATTTAGAATAATTAAAATATTTTTTGTAAATACTAATTTGACATAATATGTTGTGTCATTATTTATTCAAAGCTTTTGACGTTGAGATGGACGTAGAATAAAGGAATGCAGTGGAACACGATCTCAAGAATACGCATCGGAAATAAGCCTTCCCAACCCTGCTGAATCTTTTCCGGAACCTTAAAAAACAGCTATAGGGTTGTCGCTATCGTCGAAGAATAATAATTTTTTCTGATCAATAATCGAATTTCTAACAAAATAAATGGGGTTGCAAACAAATGGTCTCGAAACATGCGTATTTGTGTATTCTATTTTAGACGTAGAGCAGAATTACCAATTGACTTACAATTCGCTGTCAAATATCTAATTAATATCCCACCAATCAGAGGGCATAGTTTTTCTTGGCCTATTTTATGGATGGGTTTAGGATCCTTTCATGGCAACCGTTGTTTTGATCGCGCAGTGACTAAATTCATTATTCTCCTTATTTGAATGTCGACCCTCGATATCCTGACATAGTAGTTTATGGGTGGCATGTTAGCAAGATTTCTTCCGCTAAAGAACTGGACCACTGCTCAGTTCTATGATGATTCATTTTTAAAGTTCAACAAAGATAATTACGAACGCTAATGTATCACCGGGACATCTGACAGTTTAAAGGGAACACAATAACCCGCTGCTGAATAAAGTAATGATTCACATTAGCAATCCACACTAAATATTTTATAAGAATATCTTCACCCATTTTAGAACAGTCAAATTCTTTAGAAATGTAAATAATCTACGTTCTTACCATCACTGTCGCTCCTGGACTTGAGAAAAGTGAAGAAGAAAAATATAAATGTTATTCCAAGTATCAATCATGAACCCATCCGATCATACTTATTTAGAAATAGGAACGTACTAAAAAAATCTAATTTATAAATTACTTATTAGGTCAAAAGCCGTTTCTTAAGTTCTATTCCGAACATTGATGGTGGACGTGATTAGAAATGAAATACTTTTATAATGATAATTACTTTATTGCTCGTTTAGTCCAAATTTAAAAGTTTCTTAGTACATATTTTAATGAACCGTGCACATGTGATCAAAAACAGTAAACACATTAAAGAAGGGCAATAGGTTTTAATGTTCTCCTTGGTGCTCCACATAGGTCATTGGAAAAAATCTTAGATTATCAGATTTTGTTGTAAAGGATGTCCAGCGGAAAATTTTCAAGTTAAATATTAAATAGTAAAAAAAACTACAATGTTATTCTCATATTTTATTTATACAAAATGGAGTTTAATGATGCGGATTTTACGTTTTCTTCTAAATGCCGTCCATTTCTTTCAAGACACTCCTCGGTCTCTTAAATTTGCGTTAAAATTAAATTCGGTTCAATGGCAGCAACTTCACGATGGATATTTTCTTGTAGGGCCTGAATTGTTTGAGAATTGTTGCTGTAAACTCTCGACTTAAAGTATCCCCACAAAAAAAAGTCGCACGGTGTAAGGCTCGGTGACCGAGGTGCCCAGGAAATGTCTCCGTAATTGCTGATTAATTTATTGAGAAAAGTTCCCCTCAGCTTCTCCATTGAAACTCTAGCTGTGTGTGGAGTGGCCCCGTTTTGCTGAAATTGTGTTCTATTATTGAACCCGGAAAACAGCTGCAGTTGCGGTACCAAAAACTTGTCTATCATTCGGCAATACACGTCAGCAATGACTCTCTCGCTGGTTAAAAAAATAAGGGCCAATTATCCCTTGGGCAGAAATTGCACATCACACTGTCATTTTTGGACAATACAAAAGTTTTTGATGGCGTTTCTTTGGGTTGTCGGGGCACTAGTATCTCATGTTCTATTTATTAACATAGCCATCGATATAAAAATGTGCTTCGTCAGTAAATAATGTGTTCCCGAGCATTCGTGCTGTTCCGAAACGTTCCAGCATTGTTTTCGCTAAGATTTCACGTAAAGAATAGTCATTTTCGTTGAGAAACTGCACGATTTGCAGTTTGTATAGTTTATTTTTCAAAATATCGTGCACTGTTGATTTTTTTATTCCAGTACAGGCTGCAATCTTCCTTATCGATTAACACGGATTGCGCATAATTTCACGTCGAACTTGAGCCATATGTACTGGCATCGCTGCTGACGTTGATGGTCCTGGAGGAGTTTGGTTAACCATTGTCCCTTCTTGTCTAAACTTTTGAACACAACACCAGATAAGTTGCGTTGCTCGGCCCATTAATTACTCGTCGAATATTAAAGTGAGTACAAAAAGCGCGACGCGCACGAAAAGTGAATTACCCCACTCCCGACCAGTGACTCATTGCGGCTGCAAATCCGCAAATCCCGCGCGTCGAACAATACCCCTCCCACTTACCTCGCCCCGATGGTTTACGAGGAATTAAAATTTAATCTTGAAATTTTTTCGCTGGACATCCTATATATAGTGATATAGTTTGTGTATATAAAGTGAAACACACATTTTAAATAAACTAATACCCCGACTTACGCTACCCCGACTTACGCGAACTCAGAGTTACGCGGTTCGTTTGGCGACACTGCCGCTAGACGTTGACCGTTGACAACAATGCCGCTAGACTGCCACCCGCTAAATTCAGTGTTTCTCTTACTGTGATTGCTAGAAACTGATATCGCTCATGTGGAGAAGAAGTTGTTAATCTTGGCAGGTAATAAGATTTGAAAGTCAATGCTAACGATGTCATCGAGCTGTTGGATTCACTTAGTCAAGAGCTAACAATCGATGAGCTCATAGAGATGGGTAAGCAAAACGACAATAAAGACACTTCTGATCCAATTCCACCAGAAAAGCACATGACAATTGCAAGCTTGACAAGAAGGTCTCAGCTCAATTGAAAATGGCTTAAAATTTTTAGAAAACATAGACTCCAACGAAGAACGCGTTATAGCTACAAAGCAAAGAATAAACAAATGATTAGCTTGCTACGAAGAAATTGAAAAAAGAAGGCATTGTGCCGTCAGACGAATTTGTTACATTTTATGAAGCCATCGACATCGAAATGACTTTCTACGTAAATCGTTTATTTTTTAAATATTTTGTATTAATATGTATAAAGAACTGCAATTTTATTAAATACTTTTCTTCTATACTAGTGTTTTTGTTAGTTCTTGGTCCCAATTAAACAAAATGGTATGTATTTATATGCAAAGTTGTATACTGACTTACGCGAATTCGAGTTAAGCGATTTTCGTCGGTCCCACCTATCGCGTAACTTCGGGGTATTACTGTGCATTAAAAATAGGTATTGACAGTTTTGAATTTAGAACTTTCTAGTAGATTAATTTAATTTATAAGAAAAATGAATCATTAAGTTTGATCCAAATTATTACGGACGACATGCATGACGAAAAACGTAAAAAAATCCGGTTGAGCTGCATTCCTGTATAGTTATATGTGCTTGTTTACGAGTGATCCATTTGGATGAAGATGATCATGTACGAAGTGGTCATGGCCAGCACGGCATACACGAAGGTGAAGTCCACCTGTATCACCCCGCCGATAAGCAGAATCAGCTTCCTTCTCAGCAAAAGCGCCATCAATTTTTCCATACCACTTTGAGGATTTAAATCTGAAATAAAATAAAATACTTGAGTTACAAAACTACTGTCTGCTGTTATTTTTTCTAGATACCTACACTTAGTGAGGTTAACATTTTTTGAAACTGTGTTTGAAACATGCGATGAACATGTTACACATACCTTTGCCGTAGAATAATTCAATAATATACAATTGTGTACCTCTGCGCTGAGAAATGGAAATTTTACTGATGTTTCGCACGATGTTTTCAACCTGCACGTTAACTAATTCCATGGCAATCGAAGTACTCGCCAAATACCACAAATATGCCAGGAGCCAGGATGTGTACGATATAAGCTCAATCTAAAATTAAAAAATTAGTTAGTTAGCTGGTTAAAGTTCTTCATTCAAATAAGTGGCACGAGAAGAATTGGCGACAAGTGTGACAGACTGTTGGTAGCTTTTCGACCAGGTTAATGACTTCGGTTCAATGAGTTACTATATAATCTAGAACTTTCTGATTACTAATGCTTTAAATATAGTACTTCAATTGTCTAGATTGTGTGTAATATACATAATTTTGGGTCGTCATTGCGGTTTTTTTTAAAATGCTATTTTCCAACTTTGGTTTTTTTGCGACAAAAATGACATTATATTTGATAAAAAAAATTCTACTATAAAACGTCAGTGTCGCCATTTTCCTGCATCTTATAGTTTGTCTTAATTTCCAAAAATTAAAGCCCAAGCTTAATAATAGTGTCAAGTTAAGAAAAAAAGTTTATTGCTAGGTAAATCTGTGTGCAAGATGTGACCATCGCGTTGTTATTTCCCGTGAAGCCCGACCTGCAGTCCTTCAGAAGAAATACCTGTCAAATCTTTGATTTCATTCTTCGCAAATATTATATTTGAAATATTACCGTGTCAAGACGTTTCGAAATATAAAAATTTGCGGTGGCCACAAACGTTAAAAATGACGCAAGTATTGTCGACAGGAACTGGAAAACAAAAAGCACAATCATATAATTAAATCAAGATGTAGATGACAAGCTCGAGTATTGTAGTATTAGAATTTTAAATAATAGATACCGTGTAGGTAAAACGTTGCGAAATAATGTTCAAGTTCTCGATTAATAAATCGTAAATCTTCGTGTGTTCTATACTTCCCGCGTTGTTCTTCTCCTCCAAGGAGGCGAGCACCTCTCGGGCGTTCGCACTCTGCGCAAACAGGTTGGTCGGCTTAAAGTCAATATTCCCGACATTCGAGCGGTCGGCGTAGCGCAACAGAACGGATTCATTTAGCGACAAAAGATAGTAATTGCAGTAATACAACTCCCTCAAGACTTCCATCACCATGAGGGTGATCACCAGCGACCGCGAGAGGGTAGCGAACACGTCGAAGGTCGGCCCCCAAACGAACACCGTGTAGGCGTTGAGAGTAAATTGAAGAAGCATGCACGTGACGAAGAATTTATTCGTACCCAACAGCGGTTTCGATTCGGTGAAACGTG
The DNA here is from genome assembly GCA_031772225.1 of Eubasilissa splendida. Classification (NCBI taxonomy): domain Eukaryota; kingdom Metazoa; phylum Arthropoda; class Insecta; order Trichoptera; family Phryganeidae; genus Eubasilissa; species Eubasilissa splendida. The sequence continues at coordinate 39,341,762 of CM062848.1, read as the reverse complement.
TTTTAAAGAAAACGTCGTGAATGTTGACAAAATTATTGTACAGTTGTACTTTTTTGCTAATGTAAATAAACGATTCTGTCAAGATGGCGAGGGCGGCGCCCATCGTTGCGAAGATATTAATCAAACACATTACAACTTGGCGTTCCACAGAGTTTCCAGTTACGGATTTGAATTTAATATCAATCAAACTGTAGACCTCCGCCGCTACGAGGTACATCGCCACTATTACGGGATATATCCGGAATGCCGAATTGTCTTTTACGAATCTTCCTTGCATTCTTAATATGGGATAGCCGCATAATCGATATGTCCACGTACTGAAAGTCCACAAAGCGTTTGATAAATGTACCATGTTGATTGCACCGCTGTCTGTAACAGCCGACACCGCGAACGCTTTTGAACGTCTGATCGAATAATCGGAACGATGGCTCCGATTAGTGCTAATACATTAGTGGAAAACGATGCTTCCAGTTGAGTGCGAGAGCGGACGAATGGAGTCACGGGTTGCAATGGACATTTTTGGAATATTTCAAATTACAAAATGTTGTGGTAAGATTTTTCAATGTACAATTATAATCCGTTAATGTAAATATTTAACCGTTAATAGAGAGCCATCTTTCTCCCGAGTCGCGATACTATATAATGCACAACATGAGTGATTTGATCTGATTCAAAGTGGATCGAAGTCCTTCACTGTTTATTAAAAAGTTCATTAATATAAAACAATTATTATCTCAAATTGTATTTATATTTAACTTTGTTAAAACCATTGTGTTCTTTTTACGCCTATCGGTTTCGATATTAACGTATCTTCGTCAGGACTGGCGTACAACTGAACTATTTCATAAAATTTAAACGACATGCATTAACGGGGTGTAAGCGGAGTCTCGGCTAAGAGTAAGGAGGTGATTAGCAGGGAGAAATTGAAATAAGAAATACATTAAATAAAAAATTGTTGAAAAAGTCGTTAATAAAAGAATTACAGATTTTATAGAAAAACATAAACTGTTAAGTAACCAGTATAGTTTTAGTTAGTTAACCAGTATAGTTTTAAAAAAAAAAAATCCACAGAAGATGCCGTCATTGCACTCACAGTCTTGATCAAGGCGATTATTGTTCCTGGATTTAGCCAAAGCCTAGTTTCTTTCCCTATTCTTCTGCGGAAACTAGAAGCTTTGGGTATTAGAGGAGTAGCTCTAGATTGGTTTAAAGTTATCTAACGGAAAGACAACAAGCAGTTAGAATTGATAATGAAACGAGTCAGTATTCTTTTGGAGTCCCGCAAGAGAGTGTTCTGGGGCCCACCCCTTTTCTTGCTTTATTGTTTCGAGGAAAAACGTGGGATGAAGTTTACAGATATGTTGGTATTGGATTACAAAGAGTCAAATCCTGGCTTGAAATGAATTTTCTCACATTAAATATTGACAAAAGTAAATACTTGTGTTTCAGTACCAATAAGGCTCAATAAATTGAGGTAGAGTTGGGAAAACTGCCCTTAACCAATTAGTAATCACACAAAGTCCATTCTCAGAATCATCTACAAAAAACCATATAGGTTTCCCTCTGATTCACCGTTTGAGGAATGTCAGCTTTTTGATATTCGACAACTCTATGTAAAACGGCTGAAACTTTATTTTCATTCCAACAAAGAACTTCATCAATATCCATCTCATAGTTATGTTACGAGAGCAAAAAAGAAGAGGATCACCGTGAAGCCTAAAATGAAAACAAGCTTTGGTCAATCCTTCCATATGTTTCTGGCCCCCAAAGCCTATAACATTTTTCCGAGCAGTATGAAACAATTCTCGATGGACAATCTCAAACACTATCTTAGGAACTGGTTATTGGGTGTTGGCAGAAAAGAAACTGAGCTAAGATTCATGGAAATGATCATATGAACATAACGTAATTTCTTTATATTAATTTTTCCTTTTGCATAGTGTTTCAATCATGGGTATTTTTGATTTAGATAAAAATAAAATAAAAAATAATTTAAAATATGAATTAAATGTATTAATTATAAAGATATACATACAAAATCAATATTATCGAAAAATAAAAACATTGTTGTTGCGCTACCGGTAATATTTTTCGATAATATTGATTTTGTATGTATATCTTTATAATTAATACATTTAATTCATATTTAAAATATCACAGAACTATGTTCTGAATAATTACAACTTCACAATAAGAATGTGTTCTCCTAAAAAAAAAAAAATAATTTCATATTAGTATGACAGACAACGGATGAACCTGTCGCCTTTAGTACAGACTTCGGTCTAGTTAAGGAGACAGTGAACATCACTTACATTATGAAGATTATTCACCTTTTTCATATACTTTATGAATTGTTTATAATGTATAATATGTAAGAATGTAAATTGAATTAAATAAAATAAATAAGTATTGGACAGAGTTTTGAGTGATGTTGTGATTTATTGATTTTCTAAATTATCTAATTTAAGGCCTTTATTATTAATGTGCAAGATTTCAGTTCCGTTTTCTTTTACGAAATTCTGGCCTATCTCTGAAAGGTGGTTGGAAAAATCTGAGAAGTTGTTATCGGTTAAGCACCTTGAGCGTTCTTTTATTCTAGTATTACTCTGTTTAGTTTATTTATACCGGATTGATCTAACGGGTCGTCTTTGGAGTTTAAAACATATTTACCTAAGTTATTATTTGTGTTAAACGCGGGTCTAATATAATTTGGTAATTTTTTTTTTTTTTATCCGAAAGTTTGTTTATGTGTACAATTCTACGCCATTGTTTTTACCTGCTGTAGGGGGATATTAATATTGATCACGAATTATGTTTTTTTTATTTAAGATTCTATCTCCTGTCGCCAGGGCCTCATGTATTGCTATTTGTTTTATTGTTTTTAATTCCGCTTGAAAATTATCATTTGACAGTGGTTTATTTATAAGACGATGGATGGAATTTAAAATCATTGGGACAATTTGACATGATATTAGTTTATTTGGCATTTTGATGACGTAAAAGTTTGGTATTTATATAAATATATACAATTATATTTTTATATAGTCTCGTCCAAATTAAAAGCGGGTGAATTATTCGTTTTAATTTTCTTTTACGAGGGTTGTTTAATATATATATTTATTATATATTTTTCATCCATCATTTCCGAAACTTAATTTTGAATTTTGATTTAATTTCGGGTTTCTTTCAATTTTTTCAGAATTTGTATTCACTTAAAATTGCTATTTGCTACAGTTTACCAGCGTGCGAGTAGTTACCTATTTATTTTTAATATCTGCAATAACTTTGTGGTTAATGTTTATTTTTTAGTTTTAAATTTGTTAAACCGAAACCGGTTGGTGAATAAATTAATATTTAAGTGTGTTTAAAAAACAAATTTAAAACTAAAAAAGAAAATTTATCTGTTTCACCCAGTGTTCCGATTTACAGAATTATGTAATGACTCTGTAAAGTGTACTATACAAGACATTGCTTTTTGAGCTATTAATTTGGTGAATAATAAAATAGTATTATCCGTCAATAATGACGGCGAACTTTTTATACCTATATTTGTTTCGATGTGGAACACCGTTAGCAGCTACGTCCTAGAGTTTGTAACTGCGCTAATCTTCAATAGCACCTGTACGAGAATGCTTGCTGGTGTGGTACAGGGAAATATGTACAAATATAGCTCGGTACACCACGCTGGTCCCGTTAGGCTGGTGTACCTCGCTGCTAATCTGGCCCAGGCTTCAGTCGCCATGTGATCGCAGCGTCGTGAGCGGCGAGTACACTCGACATTGTAGGATACTACACAAATATGGATATTACATCGATATTTGTTGCTGTGATATCTAAATCTCTTGGTTTTGGGATTGCGGAAAATTAAACATCATTGTATTTAGAATTTGAACGACTTTCAATTAATTGCTTTAATTTAAATGCATAAAAAATGTATTTAGCAGATTTAATTCCTGAAATACTAATATTTATGTATATCGTTATTGAAATAAATTAAAACATTATTTTCATATTTTTTATATAATCAAACATAATAAATAATTGTGAAATAAATTAATAGATAAGAAGTACAATTGACGGTTTCCTGTAGATCAGACTATAGAAAACTTGCAGCTTGATAATACCTGTACATTTCTACAACAATAATCTTATTTTAATATATACATTGGTAATATTACCGAAATGAAACAATAAGTAGGTGTTCTAATTAAGTAAAACCTCGATAGGAAGCTAGATATGCGCCCATTAGGTACTTACATTATTTTATTAGATTATATTTATCAAACAAATATACAAAAACATTAATAATGGATTTGTTATCATGCGAACTGGGAACATTAAATAAACACAGAGCACTATCTTGGACGAGGTTTCCAGCAGTAAGTAAGAGTATGTTATATTATATTATTAAGTGGTGCACATTGAAGGCAATAAGGGCGGTGTTATAGAAGAAACATAACAATGTGTGCAAGTGAGTTACTTCTAGACTTAACATTAATCAAATGTTACATCTATAAGGCATATGATTGTGTAACGTAGTGTTGTGCAATAAAAACACGTGTTGCGTTATCACAATTATAATCACAGTTTTTACAGAATGATAATAAGAAAAAGAAGGTGTAGAACAATATATAATTAATACAATCATTAAGATTTGAATAATTACATTTTCAATGTTTGAAGCGGTACTTTGTGATTAGGTAGTATAATAATGATGTTCACTAAAAAACTATTCGACATTAAAATATAAAAACACCAGTGGTTAAATAATATATTTTTAGTTTTTCTGTAGTGGTTTTCGTTTAACCTGTGTTGCATCCATGTGCACAAAATTTAGATTAACCTAACATTAAACTTTTTTTAAAAATTGATTTAAATTCTAGCAATGTCATCTGATATTTTTTACAGTCAGGTTGCTCCCGATAATGTGGTTGGACATTTTTATTTACGGGTTGTCCATTTGGATGAAGATGATCATGTACGAAGTGGTCATGGCCAGCACGGCATACACGAAGGTGAAGTCCACCTGCATCACCCCGCCGATCACCAGCGTCACCTTCCTTCTCAGCAACAGCGTCAACAATTTGTCTACATCGCCGTGAGTACATAAATCTGAAATATTAAAAAAATACATTTTATCCGATGCGATGCGAGAAATATTCTGTTTAATGTGAAGATAACTTTGGCTTGGCTGACGTCAAAGGGCTTTCGGAATGAAAGGAACCCAGATATGGTTTTAACATGTACTTTTTTTGGTCTCTATTTTTAGGTTTTTTGTTAGTTTTAGCGTGTATTGTTGCACAATCGCTCGATTTCAGCTGAAGTTTAGTCATCTTGGAAATACTCTCAATCGTTTCTCAAAAACTTCCTAAACCCATTATACAGGTTGTTCACAATTCGACGGAAGAATGCCGAAAGATCTAGCATCTGAAATGTTTACCTTTTTGTCGGGAAATGATAATTTTATTGATGTTTCGTATGATCTTTTCAACTTCCACATAAAGTATTTCCATGGCGATCGAGGTACTCGCCAAGTACCACAAGTATGCTAGGAGCCATGTTGTATAAGAAATGAGCTGATTCTGAAATAAAATATTGTTAAAGTTTTCCGTCATCTTCAGAACAAAATATAATATAACGTAACATACATCACGGAATGTAGAATAGATACAGATCACACGTTTATTTTTGAATTGACAAGATATGTCAAAAGGGGCAAAAATATTTAGTGTCGAGAATACACAAATACTGACACGCGATTAGCCCACATCGTTCAGCGGGAATGATAATCTACAATTAGTTTCTGAATTGAACTGAATCACCGTAGATCGGCTTCATACATTATATATTCTTTATTTAATCTTGTTCGATTTTTATGATCTATGGATTGCCCATCGCAGAGCGCGTGCGTGTGAACTCGACATATTATGTGGATATAATGGTCCCTAATCCATTACCTACCTGTTTCCCCCCTCCCCCCACTTTATAGCTCAGAAAACGATCTTTTTCTGTGTGTGTCTATAGTTTTGGACTAGTTCGTTTGCTGTTAAGTTGACAAGTTATCGACCTGCCACGTGGGAATGATAAGTTGAACTGTGAAGTTGACGTCCTGCTATAGAGCTTGTCCGACTTTGTGAATTCTTCGGCGGTCCCTCGTTATGAGATTGACGTCTGCCATTGTTATCAGTTGTGAGTCCGATTGTGGTTGAGGAGCCCTATTCTCGAACTGCACACACTTCCACATGTTGTGCACGTGCATCCGCTGGGGAGGGGCGATCTGAGTGACTGATATTTCTGCTATTATTTTCTCCATCTCCTTTTTTCGGCAATTGCGTCAGCCCTCTTATGTTCACAAGTTTCCCCTGCACAATGTACAATGACGCGATTGTCCTCGGTCCCGGGCCACGGTTACCCAGTGTTCAGGATCTATGCCACATCTACACAGATCGCCTTCAGGGTGTCTTTGAATCTTTTCCTCGGTCCATCCTGTATTTTTTTAGTCCTGCTGTGTGCATTTTGCTCTTGCGTGATGGAGATAGTGCTCACTTCGCGCTATCAACGAAGTGTTCGAGTTCGAGAGTGCTTCGTGCGGATGAACGAAGTACACCACAGTTAAGAAAAATCCAGACAAAGGTGCACCATGGGTAGGTCGTATTCTTCCTGGAATCTGTTTTTTTTTTAAGTTCACTTGTTCCTTTTCTGTCTCTATTCTAAATTCCAAATTACCCCAACAACTCCATTCCTCAAATGATGAATACGTTCTACTGGTTTAAACAGGCGGTTGTAAAGCGGCGCATTACCCTTTTGGTAGTAAAATGGGAACTTTCGTTCAGCCTTTAGAGATTTTTGACCAGATTAATAAACATGTCTTCGATTTCATACATTGATGCATTTTAATTTGACGATTTAAGCAGTATAATATATTCCTATCAGAAAACAACAGCAAAAATCAAAGCAAACTGGCCACATGCCGTTACCGTTATCTCTCGGGAGCAATTTCGGCAATCGTAATCGAGTCTTCTGTCTTCTTTGTCAATCTTGGCACACAGTACTGATACACATTCATGTTAATAGTGGCCTCAATCAGACGAGACACGGCTCGCTGTGCAACTCCACTAATCTCGAGCGTTGTCAGCAAAATGTAGATTGCTGGTCTCATTCTTCTCATTAATTCTAAGTAATGAATAGTTACTGACCAGAAATTAATCATAATATACGCGATTTTCCCGTTGGATGTTGTTACGTGGAATATTTAAATGAAACCTCCGAACTAGTCTCCAATTTTTCAGCCAGCAATTCTCACTTCTGCAACGTTTTCTTTTTCCAGAGATTGCAAGCCTACCTAACTTCAGTTAACAGAGAAATGCGACAAGGAGACAATAGTGTACCCAAAACTCTTCACCCCGGCTCTTGAAGACACTAAGAAATTTGTAAGTACGTCGATGGCATTACTAACAACAATGAAGAAGTAAAATCGTATCGTACTCATCTTCTTTTATAAGAGAATTATGATTATCTCTTAGAAGTGAACCTCGTACGAATTGCGTTCACGAATAATCATAAATCATTTCAAGTATTCAAATAAAATATAGAAGAGAAGTGGGAAAACAAGAATACTTTTTGCATTTTTATTTGGTAACGTCATATTTATACCGTGTTTTTGTTAAAATGGTACGTTTAACCTATTTTTATAGAGAATCCTCTTGATACGTTAATAATACTTTGTTCAGTTTCAAATTATTATCTTTTTCGACATCTTTTAACACTTGGCCATCGTAAGATAAATCCTATCAATTGAGATATTATGCGAAAGGTTCTGACCGATCATCTTTTGATCTAGCTTCCGCGGTGTCGATAAATATTCCGGAGCGGTCCCCGAAGGATGAGGCAGATGTTTGTCTCCGTGATAAAATATAAAGTCTTACCGTGTCAAGAGTACCGGAAATGTAATGCTTCGCAGTGGTCACAAAGGTCAGAAATGAAGCACATATCGTCGATATAAACTGAAACAATCGAGGTATTGGAAATGAGCAAAACATTTGTACTTGGTATGTGTGAAATTAAAATTAATATTTTTATTAAAAAAGCCCATTTCGGGCTTGAATATATTGAAATTTACAAATACGCGAAGGAGAAAGAATGGCGAAGTATTTATTTCCTCGATCTTCAATAGTTTATCAAGAAGCCTCCGGGCAGACTCTGCCGAGTGTAGGGACGAAGTGAAGACATGCCTGGTGTGTTCGTTTGACTTACATTTGTGTCAACATTTGAAACAATAATGTAACATGTAATAACATTGAATTCAAGATTTATAAATGTACACACTATTTTATAATGCAACCATATTTCGGGAGTAAAAGTAGAGCTTTTAAAAATAATGTTTCAAATTGGGCAGAGCAGGAACTGAAATAAACTATTCTCAATAATGAAATAACTCTTGTAACTTGCATTGTGTGGTTTTGGATGAGATGGACGGATGAGAAATGTGTTTTAGAATATGGATGCGTGAACATATTGTATTGTTGGGTAAGCTATGCTATGCTATGCTATGCATGTAATTAACTATTTTGCGTTCTTTGGTCGTCTTGTTTGAGTACTTTGTTTTTAGCATTGTATATAATTGATATCTTCTATCCTATTCAATTTTGGACATCCCGGTAGCGCAAATTTTTTAATTTTATATGTATATATTTATAATTAATACATTAAATTAGTATTTAAGATATCTATCCTATATGTATTATCTTTTGATGTTGATTATACCGATTTTCGTACTATTAATAAATTAATTAATTTAATAAGTGTAAGGGAAAAAGTTGGCAACTTACCCTAAAACAGGCTTGCCTAATTAGGTAATTCAGAAATATCTTTGTTGTGTATAATTATGTAATATTATATGTATATTTAAATAAATGCATTTTAATTCACTTTAAAAAAAAGTATCAATAATATAAATCACAACATTGTTTACTTCACACTACATTTTAATTAAAAAATATAAAGTTTTCGATACTTATCTGCATCATATTCAGTAAAAAATTAAAACTTAAAGCTACAAGACATTTTATCGAAAGCGTTTTATTTCATTAATTATTACTTCCACAAAGTTAATCACGACAATGTTGAAATCTTATTAAGTATATATTGTTAGGTGACCAGGAGACCCACCGTGTACGTAAAACGTTGCGAAATAATGTTAATGTTCTCAATTATCAGTTGGTAAATCTTGACGTGCTCTATACTGTCGGCATTGTTCTTCTCCCTCAGGGAGCTGACCACCTCGCGGACGTTCACTACTCCGGAGTGCAGGTTTGTCGGCCTGAAGTCCATTCCGTCGCTCGCGCCGGACCGCTCGGCGTAGCGCAGGAGAACCGATTCATTCAAGGAACACAGATAATAGCTGCAGCAATATAATTCATACAGTACTTCCATCACCATGAGAGTGATGACCAGAGACCTCCAAAGAAGAATGGCCATATAAAAGCTCTGGCCCCAAACGTAGATCGTGTGGACCGTGAGGGCAATTTGAAGAACCATACACGTAGCAAAAAATTTACACGAATCTGATAAAAGTTTAGATTCGACATATTTGGTAGTAAAGAAAATATCGTGAATGCAGACAAAATTATTGTATAATTGTACTTTTTCATTTATATAAATGAATGATTCTGTCAAGATGGCCAGCGTGGCTCCCATCACCGCGAACATATCTATTAAACACAATACAACTTGGCGTTCCACTGAGTTTCCACTTTCGTATCTGAATTCGGAATCGATTATGTTGAAAACCTCCGACGCGACGAGGCATACTGCCATCAGCAGCGAGTAAAAGCGCCCCACCGAACTATCTTTTTCAAACTTTTGATGCATTTCTATGGTTGGATAACCGCATATCCGTAATGTCCACGTATTCAAATTCAACAAAGCGTTTGTCAAAAGTTGCATAATGCTAATAATATCCTGTTATTGTCCACGATATCTGCCACCTGGATATCTGTACCTGATCGTCTGACGGAAATACTAAAGCGATATCGTTCGATAAACGTAATACATTAATGAAAAACGTATTTATAAAGTTGAGGAGAAAGCGGATGAATGGAATCATCGGGTGAGTTGGATATTTTTATTAATATTTCTGTTCAACAATTCACGATAAGTTAATTAACTAGTTGCGTATCTATAATCATTTTATAGATTTATAACTGCGCGTACGAAACGTTTCCCAAATTTTGGTAGCCCTAAAGACGGTTGAGTAGGAAAATATATAGTTTAGTACGTTTCTCATAGGGATTAAACAAACAAGTTAGACGCGACCGACGCGTGCATTCTAGCAAAATGCGGAGACGCATGGCAATGAAGTTGAATAAGAACGAGTCGTAATTTTTCATACCGTTGACGGCTAGACAAAAATATAACGATGGGTTACGCTAATCCGGGTAATAGCGGCTAGAACTTTAGAGGATCTTCTCATAAGATAAACATTAATATTTATTGTAAATTTATTAATGCTGGCTGCAGCTGGCTTTGCTTGTATGCAGTGCACGCTCCTGATATAGAGGTACGATGGCTGATCTGTCGAGGGACAAGAGGTAGAACCAAATATACAAAAGTGTTGTAGAACCTTCGTCGATTTACATTTTGGTTGTTTAATTTATTATATAATATTAGGTGGTGATTGGTGTGATATAGTCGTATGAGCGTACCTGTTATATTTCGGCTATCAAATTAGATACAATTTATACAAGTTTAATTTCAAACGTATTCTTATTATGTTCGTTTGTTTTTATAGTAACATGTCAGGTCAATGAACACATTGTTAACATTTATTCCCTCTTGAGATCCCAGGTCCCAGTATAAGCAAGTTCAATGCACTGTTTTTTTAGACTAGCGTAAAAATCTTACCTTAAAAATAAAAAAGTGTTGATGTTAACCGAGACCAGGGATGTAGTTTATAAAAGGTCCAAAGCGGCGATAGAGCATCATAGTGTTTCGCGTATCGGCCATAGGAAGTTCTTCTTAAATAATTTTCTCTTGCAAATTATTTAAATAAAATACATCATTTGAATTCGACACTACACCGGTGTGATATCTGGGTGTACCCACACGCGGTGCATCATGTGCACAGGTAATTGTGCTAATCAGATTTAATGATTTGCATTTTATTTTGCGGATGTATTTAAAATGTCATTCTTAACATTAACTCGAATCGATTATAGATTTATTTTTATTTCCTACCATATTAATTAACCTGCCTATATTTTAAAATCTTTATTTAAAAAAAAAATTTAATTACATGTTTTTTCGGAGTTTTCTCCAGGTGTTAAAAATAGTACGTACGTCAGAGATAGCATAAGAAAATGTGAGTACAGGGTTGAAAGGTAATTATGTAAGATTAAGAAAGTTGTTAACGTATTTAGTATTTATGCAGATACCAACGAAGGGGAAGGGGAAACAACTTATTCTATGCTAGGATATCTATGAATGCACGTGTCTAGCATGTAACATTTTTTTACCTTAAAATGTAGATAAGGTCTTCGTATGAATTAGTATAGTTTTCTTGCCAGCGAAATATCTAAAAATGATTCGTCTTTTATATAGTTGTAAAATAATAAAAAGTAGACGCCTGTTTTACCTGATGTTTCTATTTACATAATTAATTAATGGTATGTGTATGTTTTTTTAAATTGAATTATTTTTTATTATTAAAAACATTGTCATCTAACGTCAACAGTGAATGATTAATTTTGAAGCCTAATTGCTCCACCATATTTGAAAATTTTCAGTTAATAATCAATTGGCATTGTTGTAGCAATTTGTTTGTAGAACATGTCATATATTCTATTTAACCAGGGGGTTGGAGAAGCGGGATGTAGAAAGATGTTGGCTTCAGAATACATGGTCCGTTATTTTGAACGAAGAACTGATGGACCCACACTTCGGTGATAGCGCCAAGTATCATACTACAAGCACCGTGCACAATTGCAAGATCAAAACACTAATTGATACGTACGGTAGCTAGAAACCGAATACACACAATAGTCAGTCTGACGAGTTCGGAAATAGGATGTCAATTTTACGGCAGTCTAACGCACTTCGATAAACTGCGAAGGTCAAACGTTAACACTACGTCAATTTATTGGCTGGAAGATAATTCGCACAATTTTCACAGGCTAACAAACAGACAAATTTTGTGGTACCCGTATGTCACCCTGCGATAGGGAACATACTAGCGGAAAAATATCCCATATATAATTGTTTCATATTCGGAATTTTTTTTTTTTAATAGGTGACCACATATACTTCCATAACTTGAAACAAATGTTATTGTATAATGTAGTGTTATTGTTACCAGTTTTAATTTTGTTCCTCTACCCCTTAGCCCACTCCCAACCAGTATATATTGTTTCTTTGGCTCGACTGGTTTGATTTGAACTCCTAAAACTCGTCGAGATTTAGAGATGAAGTGTTCTCATGTGATTATTTGTCGAATCACTAATTCATATACCGCTGTGATTTTGGTGCGTTGTGATGTGGACGTTGAAACTCACCAATACAGTCAATTGCTAAGAAGGAAGCCGACACCGATGTGTTGGAGTTGGACACAGTCTGTAACAAAGTAACGAAATATCGAACAGTAGGTGGTTTCTATATATTATATCATATCAATTTTTAACCTTCTCAAAATAATATTTTTCACTCAATTTGTAATGTTCGTAAACTGAAGGAGGTTTAAATGTAGAATTTACCTTTTTTATGGAAAATAACGATTTGACTAACATTCCTTGTAATTTCTTCAATTTGCAAATTAAGTAATTCCATAGCATATGTGGAACTGGCCAAATACCACGTATACACTAGGACCCAAGCAGTTATCCCAGTGGTAAGCAATTATTTTTTATTTGTTAACTTTGTTTTATTAACCACTTAATTGAGTTTAAATACATCTAGCAGTTTCGAAAAATACCATTTTCTTCTTCAGGGATGTCAATACTAACTAAAAACATATATTATTGTTCTAAAATTTTTTTCTAAAAATTATTCGAGTAAATTTGTATTAAGTAACAATTTGAGTTAGGCACTAAATTTATTTTTTAAATAATTATATTTTTTTTAAAAATAGATTCTGGTAAAGAAACAACAATATATGTTTTTAGTTAGTATGACATCCTGTAGATGAAAATGGTATTTTTCGAAACTAGTAGATATATTTAAACTCAATAAGTGGTTAATAAAACAAAGTTAACAAATAAAAATATGAATTTTAACCACAAAGTTAATTTTGCTAATTTCAAAAGAATTATTTTTTCGATAGATACATGTTTCTGTATATGTCTTCTGGTGGGTTCTACATCAATTCTAAATGTGACGATCTCTCAATGATACATTTTTGCTATATACTACGCTACGAAAACTTCTTAAATCAGGAAAGACAAAAAATAAACTATTTGTAAGTTTCCATCAGAACGCACTCATTTGTTATTCAACGCTAACATTGCTTCAACATTGCTTATTTCATAGGCTTATATTATTATATTTGTGAATTCCATTCCTTGTCTTTTTGTGTTTATTATGTACCATATTCGTCAGGTTGTTTTAGCCATCTATTCGTATAGAGATGTTTGTAACTTTGTAGAATGTTGAAGAAATAGAATGTTTGTAACTTTATAGCATACAGTACAGGCTTTTTAATTGTATCACAAACTTATCTTTTATTGATTGAATTATACACACCTAAACATGAGTAGAACCCCGCATCACATCGTTTCTACCAAAGCTGCTAGCCCCGGCAAGGTAAAGTTAATTTCTTATTATCAATATAAATCTTGTAACACTTAGTTAGTAATAGTTATTACAAAATCCAAATAAGTAAGGACAATCCTAATAAATGTGATATTAGTTAGCTTCTGTGGTGTCAGTAAATATTCCGTAGTATTATATGACGGGAACAAGATCGATGTTTCGTCAGTTTAATATAAAGCCATAATATAAAGCCTTACCGTATCAAACTCACCCGCGATGTAATGTTTATCAGAGATCACGAAGGTCAAAAACGATGCGCATATTATTGATATAAATTGAAACAGTCAACATTTTAAATAGGCAAAATATTTTTAAACTACAGAAACTAAACCATAATAATGTATTCATATTTTTATCAGTAATAATAATAATACACATTCAAATTTGAAATCGGAAAATTTATATTCGTGATCTTCGATAGTTTATCGAGAAGCTTCCGAGCAGACTCCGAGAGCAGGGGTAGGGACGAAGTGAAAACGTGGCTGACAGCTCAATCAAGACCATACTGTTAAAATGATAACATATGGGAAAATAAAACACTTTTGATTAACACGTATTGATTTTACTCGTTTAATATACTTATAAGACGCGCTTCGCCTTGTGATCTTTTTTAAAAATACAATTGTACTCAACTCTCATAAAAAAATGATGACTTCCGCCTGCTTGTCTATGCAGTCAAATAACAGGATCAATTATAATTTATTACATTTTGTCAGAACACCCACCGTGTATGTAAAACGTTGTGAAATAATTTCCACGATATGAATTAACAATCGGTATATCTTGGCGTGCTCAATACTGTCCGCATTGTTCTTCTCTCTCAAACAGCTGACCACCTCGCGGACGTTCGCTGCTCTGGAGAACAGATTTGTCGATCTGAAGTCAACTTCAGCGATACTTCTACAACCATCAGAGTAATGACCGAAGAACAAGGTAGCTCGGGCCCCAAGCACAGACCGTGTGGACCGTGAAGAAAACTTCAAGAAGCACACATGTAACAAAAAATTGAGGAATCTGATAAAAGTTTGGTTTCGATATACCCCGTTTTAAAGAAAACGTCGTGAATGCTGACAAAACTATTGTATAATTGAACTTTTTCATTTACGTAAATAAATCTTGCACGGAGGGTTATTTGTACGGGGATTAATGACCAGGGGGGGTTTTGACGGTAGGTTATTGTCTGGGGGGTATATGTCCAGGGGATTAGTGTCCTAGAACCGAATATCCCTGAATTTAGAATCGATTAAATCGTAGACCTCCGCTGCTACGAGACATATTGCCATTATCATCGAGTAAAAGCGGCCTGCCGAATTATCTTTTTCGAATTTTTCGTTCATCTCTATTGTGATGGATAGCTGCATATCCGGAATGTCCGCGTACTCAAACTCAACAAAATGTTTGACCGGTGTTTCATACTGCAGATATCTCGTTATTGTCCGGGACTTCCGACACTGTGGATGTACCTGAACGTCTGATGGAAATTACTAAAAATATGTCCTTCAATAAATGTAATACGTTAATAGAAAACAAAGATATAAAGTTGAGGGAAATGCGGATGAATGGAATCATCGGTCAAATTTGATATTTTTGTTAGTTTTCTGCACAAATATTAATGATTAGATAAATATTATTCCAAAATCCATTCTTAATGCAGTACATGCGATCTATAGATGCTCGCACATTAGTGTGATGCATCAGTACTCGTGTACCAACACCCCATCATTGAGGAACCATCTCGATTGTGAGATCAGATAGAATAGATTACATTGTCGAGGCGCGTAACGAAGTATTTCACGAGTGCAAAAAATAGTTTAATATACTAAGGCAATATTTGATATCGAGTTAAATGATTATTGTATCTATAACTGTATCTTATCATACACATTGTTTCAAGGATAATTTAGTTCCGACGCGATTTTTCTTTAAATTTATTTTCTAAAGTTTATAAATGTTTTGAATAATTTACTAAATTTTTAATTTAAATTTAATAAATTTATCGTTATATTGATTTCACCCGATGTCCCGGTTTACTGAATTATATCGTACGATAGATTTCAGTTATGACGCTTACTTTTGACATGTACCCGTGCGAGTTATTGACTCTTTGAAGTATTAAAGTGAGAAGTAATCAAATTATATTCTCCAATTATAAATATGTCAAAAATTTTACAGCTATGTAAACAGACTGTCTTATGTTTCATATTATTTATAAAATTTAATCACAAAAAATTTGATATATAACAATGATGTAAAGGGCCACAGGATATATTAAGGAAAAATGTAAAACACGTTATTAAGAAAATGGTATTCGCAGTAAATTGAATATATTTACGTTTATAGTGGACTCTGTTGTACACAGTGGGCTTTCATAGCTTTCTAAATAATGCTGTTCGTTAATTACTTTTACTAACTTGAAAGAATAACGTTAACAATGAAAGGTTTTATCATTTGATTATGTTTGCAGATGAACTGAATCATCAATACTGAACAATATAATCATTATTAATACTTAATAATATAGTAATACTTTCATATGTGTGTCAGTAGTAATACTTACTAATAAAATAATTTTCCATATTTGTCTCTAAACCCTTCTTCTTTATACGTAAATTTGAAAGGAAACTCATGCATTATATTGATGTAAAGTGTCAATTTTCTTTAAAATATAAATTAGGCGAATACGTGATCTTTTTGTTCTGACTTAACATTTTTCAAATAGTAAAACGAATGTCTATATTTCTACTGTCCTTAAAACACAAACTAATTTAAAAATTAGAATTCATTTCTAGATTTTATAACATGATATTATTTATAGTTACGTGGAACTGCATTATTTTAACGCAGCCACTACGGTACCGGTATATACCTACAGTTTATTATTTAGACTTTATAAACGAGCAGTACGTATAACAAGATAAAACACTGAAAGATTTAAAAAAATACTAATAATTTTTTGGTAGCAACCTACGAGACAAACAGGGTCGTCTTATAACAGAGATTGATAAAATCATGAAGAGATGAGAGGAAATTACAAATAACTGTATACGGATGAAGAAGATCTACCAGCCATAAGAACGGAACAACAAACTTAGAACCAGACATAATATTTAGTGAAATTCAAGATGCTATTAAAAAGAAAATAATATAATTCTTTATGAAAATCATTTCGTCATTTAAAGTATACGTGTACGTACTAGCGTATTAGTACGTATTCGTGGTACAATTGATATTCAAGATGAACCACTAATAACGAGACGAACGGTAGCGCTGCAAAAGAGAGCGCGCCCTGTGTGTGACCACTATTTTTAACCGCACATACATACGCATTCACACACACACACATACGTCGGTACAATCCAAGGACATCACATTTAATATTTCAAGATGTTCTTGATTAACTTTGTAGAAGCCCATTGTAATTAACTTTTAAAAAACTTTTAACAAAATTTTAAACTTTTTGAAAAAATTCATCAATTATTAAAATAAAAGACAAAGTTGTTTACTTCACACAACACTTCAATTAAAACGTTTTCGACGTTTACTGCGTCATCTTCAGTAATAAATTAAAACATAAACTAGAAGACAGACCATCGACTACATGGGGCGGGGGGTGGGGGGTATGAGAGCGGTTTGAAGAGTGGGGGTTTTTTTTCGGTGAAAAGTGAAAGTGGTTGTTGGTAATATGTGGGTGATATGGACAAGAGAGGAGATAAGATGACTGCATTCAACTCAATGATTCACTGGCTAATCTCCATACCACTATCACCAGCGTGCTATAAGATGGAAGTAAAAAAAAATTTAAAGATTGCAACTAATAATAACTACAAAGAAGAAATAATTAAAAAGAAAAAGGGATGAGATCTTTATCTCACACAATATTGTTAGAATTTTTGTTGCTTAATATAATATATTATTTTAAAATGTAAAGTTTGTTTTATCAACCACTTAATGAATTAAAATACATCTATCGGTTTCGAAAAATATAACTTTCTTCTTCAGGATGTCAATAACTAACCAAAAACATATGTTATTGTTTCTTTAATTAACAGAATCTATTTTTAAAAAAACAATAATTATTTAAAAATAAATTTAGTACATAACTTAAATTGTTACTTGAAAATTATTAGAATAATTTTTAGGAAAATTGATAAATTTAGATGGTTTATAATTTTTTGATTAGTTATACACGCTTTATTAAACTCCAACGATTCCAAATTATTTCATTTATGACCAACACCGTTTACATACAAAATAGACAATCCCATATTTTTATCAAAACTATGACCATTTTCTATTAAATGATTAGAAATTTTAAAAACCCACTATTATTCAAACATCTAAAATGCTCCTTTACTCTTATATTTAAAAAAAAAATACGTTATATATATTGCAATTTGTAATACCCTCAAGATCAAAAACAAATTCTTCAACACATTCAGTCAGGAGCAAAGCTAAGTACTGCTAAGCTAGGTACTATCTGTGTGAGCAATGGAGCAGATTGGGCGGCGTTTAAAGTATGGTTCGAGATGTTTCTGTTAGCTGATGATGAGACGAGAACAGAATCGAAAAAAAGGCAATTTTTCTAACCTCTCTATCCGAAAATCTTTTATATTGTTGCAAAATTTGTGTATTCCTAAAAAGATTAATGACGTAAAGTTGGAATTTCTATTTGATGTACTCGACAAATACTGTATGGAATCAATATAAGTATTTCTTGAAAGATAAAGATAAGACAATTGGAACATGAATCGGTCTGAGATTTCATGGTAAGGTTAAAAAAATTAAGTTATAATTGTACTTTCGGTAAAAGACTGCAAGATACTTTAAAGGATTTGTTCGTTACGGATATTTGGGATAGTAAACTTAAAGAAAAGTTGTACTTGGAATCGGTAAACGAGACGTTCGCGTACATGATTGAGATTTCGAGGCAATATCACATAAAATAATACCCAAAAAAGCTTTCCATTTCTATCAAACATACGTACTTCCCAAATACACAAACTCATCTACTCGTTCCATACATTAATTACCAACAATCCTTATCAAATCTCATCAATTTCGACTTGTTAACATTCATAATAAAGTATCATAGTAAGTATCCTCGAGAAGTATCCGTATGTCATTTCAATATCCTCAGTATCTTGAATAAATGAACTTGCAACTCTTGATAGAGATGGAATGAATTTGTGATTTTTTGACACTAGTTAGTTTATATTATTAATTATTTGTTAAAAGATGGCATATTAAAAAAATGACGTTCCACCGGATAACAGAGGGCTTGAAGTGAGCCATACGCACGCGGAGATATTGAAAGCTTTAGTGATGAACCGAATGTAGCTAGTCGGTAAGTCGACAATGTTTAATATGGATATGTGAAGTTGTGTTCTTAGTGCGAGAGCCCGGCAATTTATTGCTACGCTACGGCGTCCGAACATTTTTGAGGTTACAAGACGAGCTTGACAATTCGCTCGTTGAAGAAGTCTGCCGCCTGTTCTTTGAACCAGTTGCGTGGACGCTGTCGTCGGTTTGCATGTGTTTTCCAAAAAATGATGTCTGAAGAACGATTTATCGATCGCACCTCGCAATCGGCGGGATGAATGATAAATATGATTAGTAATATACCACTTACAAATTAAGTCTGACGCACTGAAAAGCTCGGAACTAATATATAATTAACACGAATATTAACGTTGTTAATATACGCGTTAATACAATTCTACGTTGTTAATATACGAAAATTATTCTAACTTTAAAAATAGCAGTAGTTGTAATGTTGAAAAATTTTATAATGAATTATATATTAGTGTTTCACAGTTAAATTAGCTGCAATTACAGATATTAATTAATATTTTGTAATTACTCGTAATCATTACGTGAAATTTTTTCCTTGAAAATATTCATCAAACTTGGGTTCAGGCGCTTTCATCTAAAACCGCGATAGAGCTATGCACGAGGCTGTGGAAGTCAAACATGGAGCAAGTACATTTCTACGAAACCCTTTTTTGAAGAAGATTCGCATTGCAGGCCATGGCATTTGAACTTCATTCGCGACATACATAATATGCGATGGCCCTCGAGCATGTCTATTTCTGGATACTTTTTCATGAGAAATATCTGCCCTGCCATCCATTCCGTAGGACATCCCAAACTCGGTACTGTTTTCACCATAGACTAATTTTGCTAATTTCAAAAGAATTAAAAAATTTAAATTATTTATTATAAAAATGTATTTTTTATGAATAGTTGTTTTTTTTTGTATCTTCGAGTATATATTTAAATTTACTTATCTATATTAAATTAATTTGCATAGTTTTATGATACACAGTAACCATATATGTAGTTAAACTGGTTGCTTAACCCTTCCCCAGCCATGCAGTAACATAGGTCTACTGAGCCAATTATGTCGTATTTATATAAATATACACAATGTACAACTTATATTTTACCTAGTCCTAAAAAAATCATTTGCACTTAGAAATGACTAGTGGAAAAGCAATTATGTAAAGCGAATCATAATAAAAATAATCATTTTTTAATTTAATGCTATATACAATTGATACATTGCATGCTATCTGCGTTAAAAATACCACTTGTACTACGTGAAAAAGATCACACATTAATTTAAATGATGATAGATAAAGATGAAGATCATGTTAGATGGGTCTTTTGACGAATACGCTACAAGAATAACATTTGAGAATAAAATGAACGTATTTAATTATTATATTTATTATTTCTTATTATATGACATTAACTATTTTAAAGTTATTTAAGCTTGTAAAAGCATTTTATTCCCATTTAAAGTGTTCAAAAAACTCAAATTTCTTGCAGTAACACGAGTTGACAGCATGGCTGCGTAGGGTATTTTTAGCATGCTATGGTAAAGGTTAACTTTGTAGTCATTGTGCAGTCTAGTATTGCAATCTATTGAAAATAAATCGGGTACTTAATTTCTGAAACAATATGTGTATATATTTGGAATTTACATTAAAAATAAATCTGTATAATGTGTATAATAAGAATAATAAAAAAACAAATATTTTTATTACTCAATTGAAATATAATATTATACAATAAAAGAACACATGTTTTATCCAAGTGCACAATTGAAACATGAAATTGATTTCAGAAAGCATTCCAGTTAACTAGATTGATTTAAATAGTTGAAAAGTTGTGAGAAGAGAAATAGAAAAGAGAAGTATTTGATTAAAAATACGTTCATTTAACCATTTTGTTGTAGTATTGCATTATGAATAATTGTTTACGAGTGATCCATTTGGATGAAGATGATCATGTACGAAGTGGTCATGGCCAGCACGGCATACACGAAGGTGAAGTCCACCTGCATCACCCCGCCGATCACCAGCGTCGGCTTCCTTCTTAGCAAAAGCGTCATCAATTTTTCTAGGCTGTGTTTAAGCTTTATATCTGTAATAATAATCACTAGTATTTATTTATTTCATTCTTAGCATAGTGCATACATAAGCACTCCTCATATATGCTCTAATATAAACAAGATTAAAATATTTTCTTTTACTAAAACTTATCTTTTATATATTTAGTCAGTTTCATTTTAAATCTATTCAATTTCTCTTCCTTTCTTATGTTTTCTGGCATTCCATTAAAAAATTTCATCGCACTATACGTCATCGATTTCTGAGATTTGGCCTTCTTCCTAAATGACAGTCTCAGTCTATTTCTTCCCCTTGTACGATGCTCGTGCTCATGTTGATTTGCATCAATTTTTCGTGTGAATTCCGCTGATATTTTCTTATTGATGATTTTGTAAATAAATACCATTGTATTAAAATATATTTTCTGCTTAAAGGTCATCATATTCAGACCTTTCAGCATTGCACTGATCCGAGTATATCTATTTTTTCTGAGTATTATTCTCATAGCTTTATTTTGCAACACTGACAATTTTTCCATTTCTTCTTCGTTAGCCAAAAACAAAATGCTGCTGCAGTAGTTCATATGTGGAATAATAACACAGTAATAAATGATTCCTTCTAAAAGCTTGTATAAATGCCGAATTCCCCATGGAGGCATTATTAACGTTCAAAATAAATAAAATAAAGCCCATTCTAAAAAGTTTCACGACTGCCGGAATACTTAATTCTTATACATATGACCAGAGTCTATTGTCGTAACGCCGACCCAACCAACGGAAAACTACAGGCCGATTGAAAATCTACCTATGCATTTAAATAAATACAATTACATAAATAATACTGTATTACTTCTAAACGAGATATAAAATTAATACTTTTTCCGAATTGGATAGATGACAAATTCTTCCTCTATAAGATTAAGTAAATATCGCATTTGAATGAACAGTGTGCATTTGTTTCTCACAATAGACTAATTGTTAGTTGCAGGTCGGGTTTGTAATGTCTACTGGGGATGGACTCAAGGCGAGTTGAAACGACCAAAAGCAATATTCCCGCGGAAATAAAAGCAGAAATTCCCGTATTGCTAATGGATTATGTTTCAGTTGCATTTATGATAATATTTTCTATACTTTCATATCTGAACGCCACGAAAATAAAAATATATCGGTGAATTTGAAAAAATGAGCAATTTTTTTTTTCGAAGAACCCGGTTCTCGGTTTATTTTAAAACACGCACCCAAACAAGTACCCTTAGTCCAGTAGGCTGTGTATTATTACCAACTGCCGGTCCCTCTAGACTTCTCCAGGTATGCGAGATATTGGAAATATTGAACAATGTGTCTAGAGCACAGTTGCGACTCTGTCATTTATTTTTCAGTCGTGCGATATGGAAACAATGGTCCGCGGTCCGCGGTACTTGGCATTTGTCTTTAGCACCACATCTCAAAATACGGCACGATAATAATCACTTTACCATAACGATAGATTTTTTAAGTATTAGGAATAAATATTATTAGTGGATGTGTAGTAAAATGTTTACCTTTTTGTTGAGAAATAGCTATTTTACTGACGTTCTGAATAATCTTTTCAACCTGTACTTTCAGTAATTCCATAGCAATTGAGGTGCTTACCAAGTACCACGTGTAAAGTAGGAGCCACGTTGTGTAAGAAATCAAATGGATCTGAAAAATAATGCATTTGAGTTGGTGTCTGAAGTCCACCAATTAAAACTATCGACTAAATAATATAATTCTAATCTTACAATAATGAATAGGATTCAAAAAATATTTAATTTAAGTGGTATATGTTGCCTGTGTTGATGGCACCAGAAATAGATGACGTCCGCAAAAGACTCGGCATGATCAGGTTATACACGGTTCGGTTGCTAGCCCTGATTTTTAAAAATACACGAGAATGGACATTTCTGTTATGAGGGTAATATTACAAACTGGCGGCGGGTTAGAGCCATAATCGTGGATACGGGCCATTTTGTATGTATATATTTTAAAATAAATAAAGAGGTCTTACCGTATTCTGTTTATTCGAGACATAATTATGTGCAGTAGTCACAAAAGTCAAAAATGACGCAAATACTGTCGACAGAAACTGAAACAGTCAATATTCATTTATATATGTTCACTTACATACTACATAAAATAATAAGTCAAGATACTGGCAGATACGGGACTCGGTAGAGTTGCTCTTATTTTCATAACACAAGCGCTTAGATTTGTAAAAATATTGTTGTCACGAATTCTGTCCAAGCATCCTTATTAAAATGTAATGTTTTTGTTTTCTGGAGTTGAAGTAACCGCAATTGATACGTACCGTAAACGTAAAACGCTGTGAAATATTTGTCAGGTTTTCAAGTAATAGATCATAAATCTTGACATATTCTACGCTTCCCGAATTGTTCTTCTCTCTCAAGCAGCCGACCACCTCGCGGATATCCGCAGCTCCGGAGTACAGGCTCGTGGGTTTGAAGTCAATTTCATCGCTCGCATTCGAATGCTCGGCGAAGCGCAGGAGAATCGATTCATTCAGCGTCGAAACGTAGTAATTGCAACAATAAATCTCAATTGATACCTCCATCACCATAATAGTGAGCACTAAGGACCTCGCGATGACGACGAACACTGAAAAGGTCGGGCCCCAGACGTATACTGTGAAGGCTGTTAAAATAATGAGCAAGAGCATGCATGTGGTGAAGAAATTACTCGCATCTTTCAGAGGTTTGGAGTCCATAAAACGGTTATTAAAGAATATGCCGTGGATGCTGATGAAATTATTGAATAATTGCATCTTTTCTTTTTTATATACAAACGATTCTGTCAAGATGGCCGCCACAGCACCCGTCATCGCGAAAATATCGATCAAAGTCAATACGACCCGGTGTTCCACGGAGTGGCCGCGCGCGTGGAAGTCGGTGTCGATCAAACTAAAAATCTCCGCCGCGACAAGACTCGTCGCGATTATTATTGAATACATTCGAGACCCTTTGTTATTTATTCTGAAATTTTGGTGCACATCGAATGTTGGGTAGCCACATATCCGATATGTCCAAATTATTATAGTTGTTATAACGCTAGACATACTTGTCATATACAATTTTGTCTCCGATATCCAACGCTACGAACGTATTTCAATGTTTGGTAGAAGTGATCCGAAATTAGTGTGTATTAATTAAAAAAACGCGTTTACAATTTAGAGTAAGAGTGGACAAATGGACGCATTAGCCCGTTGGAAAATTTTATCAGTTTTTATTTTAACAGGAAAAATTTACAATGTCTGACATACTGAATAATCTTAATCTACCGTAATTATTTGATTACGCGTGTTTATCAAAATCATTAATTCATTAATTCAGTTCATAATCGCCCTCGAAGATCGCCAACTCGCTCTGATCTTGGTCGTATCCCTCATAGACCCTCATTTCTTCAACAGATGAGTCCTGGATGCTGATTTTTTAACGACTGAGGCATGAAAAATGAATTCAAGTTATAACGAATAAGCATCCTAAAGGGATGAGAGAAGTTACACAGATTATAAATAGAGTTATCCATCTTGCTCCAAAATAAAGTCGGAAATCTAGGCTTATTTATGTTGCTGTGATACAGATTGAGGAGGCACTCAGTTTTTTCTTCACTTATTAGTGTTATTAAATCCGTCATTTTTATTTTTTTTCCCAAAGAGTCAAACTAGTATCTATCGAGAGAATGACTTCTGATGGCCGTGACGATGTCCTCATTACATATATGTATAAGATATTTAAGAAACATTCTTTAAGATTCTTGATTTGATAGAAAGTCTTTATGATAAAATGAACAGAATGGTGATTCTTGTTAGGGGTTATAAACTTTGTTCTCTCTTCTAATCGGGACAGTATACTATTTAATTTTATATTTTTCCTATACGTTATTATTTTCTTTAGTAAAATCTAATTTTAAAACCCGTTTAAAAGATGCCCAGGTCATTAATTTAATTAAATCACCGGTGTCCGTGTCACATTAAATATAGCTACCTTTTACCCCGAGCTTATCATTACAAAATAATAATTCAATTAATTTGTATAAATATACTTAAATTCGTGCATTATTAAATTGACGTGAATTATTTCAGTAAACAATGTTGAATATGTTTAAGTAAACTATAACTGATGTGTTTTTAGATAAGTTTATTCAAGTAATTGATAAATTTCGAGCCATCAATTTTGTAAATAATCAAATAATATAACACGTTAAAAATTGAGGTGAAAACTTTTTATTGTGTACGTGTACACGGATGAAACATTGATAATTACTCGGAAATTTAGCGATATAGATCAATACAATAGATAACGAATGACAGCTCGTTCCGCGCATAATTCTGTATTCCGTGGACGCGCACTTTTATATACTTTTTATATCATTATGAATCTGAAATATTATTATTTAGAAAACTTTAAACCGAATGGGAATATGTAACATAAGGCGACGGTTGACATCAAGGATGGATTCGTATTTTTGGTTCCCCAATGAAAAAGATTTGAGGGAGTTAAGACGATATGATGTTAGTCATGGAGAATGAATTCTCCTCTCAAGTTGCCAACCTTCAACCTTGTAAAATATTCAGATTTTTATCAAGAAACTTTCAAAATGCTCTGCCCGCATGCCAATGACTTTCAGGCAACATGGAAATATTTTGCAGTTTTGATAATTCCATTAATAAATTTTACTTACGGATAGTAATTCTGAAATATTGTATTTAATATTTGAAAAATGAAAAGTAGATAATTCGGATGACATTTATTTGCTTCGGTGACTTTTTGGCGTTTAAAATGTTTTCATTATTATACCGAAATCTGATAACAATATAGTTTTTACAAATATAAAATTGACGTGTGAAGTTTTAGTTTAGTTAAGTTCCCACTTCTTTGTAAAAAATACTTTTGACATGTAGACTAACCCTTTCAACAAAAACATTCTCGTGAAGATGAGACCCAACCTAACCTAACCCTTTCCGTGAAGATGGGACTTTTTTAAAACGAATGCTAAGAATTAAGGCTGAAGTTTCACACTGTAGAAATGCACGTAGGTGAAAATGTGTAAAAGCAATGATGATAGAACAAATAGAAGTGGACATATTTCAATTTCAGCAAACCCTTTGTGATCTTTCGATTTTAACTTGACTTATATTGCAAAATACATGTCGAGTTATCTACAAGCCCACCTGTATAACCTACCTTTGTTGAGCCGATCTGCAAATGCGTTCATAAACTTTGACTCCATGTGGCACTTTGACTCGTCTAGAGAAATTAAATTAGCAGTAACGTCAAACGTTAATTTTACACTCTGCGCCACATGTATATAATCTTACATAAAATGTCTAATTTAGTGGTAATTAATGGTATGGACACAGAGTATTGACAAGCGAGCATTAGCCAATCGTCATAAATGTTTGAATAATTGAATAGAAGATATTGATCGCGAGGTATTCTTGGCGTTAGTCTACAAACGAGACTAAAACCAACTCGGCATTAATTATAACTGCAGTAGTTATATAATAATTACCTTTACAGCCGCAACTTCACAATAATTTATTATAACACAACAAATTATCGCTGAATTTAATTCGCATCTCGCTCGCAATAATAATTAAATTATAAATTAATGATACTGTGAAAGAGATAAACGCAGTTTGCCAGGTGACTGGAACTGCGGTTAGATAATTCTGAAGGTTCTGTAGGTTGAAGGCACTCGGACTTCCCGGAACTATAAATGGCGCGAATATCCACTACTGTCGCTTTGTTTTTGTTCATTTTAATACAGTTTATTATATTTTCTCATTCAGTATTAATCACTCTTTAAAAATACTGTGTACAGTCCAATCATCCAATATTTGTAACAGAAGATGCTTAATGTGTCACGAAACTGCGTAAAAAATATGCACTGGACATCTCGTATTCCTGACATTCAAGAACGTCATCATGGGTTTTTACAATCTTTGTAGATACCAATGAGGAAAAAAATATTTAATAATAAAAGAATGCTATCTGTATTTAAAATAAAATTTTAATGATTTTCGAAAGGCTAAAACAAAATACAATGATCTGTATACGAAGTGGGGCGGGGCCAACTAAAATACCATACATGTTTGGTATTAATGATTGCCGATGACCGTGCGCGTGTGGACGCTCCTTTATGGTTAGTTTACCTATCTATCCTTCCCACCTACACCCTACCCCTCAGAACACGACTTTTCCTGTGTATTTGTCTATGACTTTTTTGAACTTTCAAGAAGAGTGAATGCTGCCATATGCTCCTCCCTAACTTGAAGTTTTGGTAAAGTTACTTGTTGTTAGTGTATTCGGTTCCTTGCGTGTGCGTGGCCAAACCACTATTGGGGATCATAGTGCATCGTGCAGATTATTAAAGACGTTTCCTGAAGTTCAGGAGCTGCGACTACAAGAGAGAAAATCCAGGTGAGTCATGTTTCTTCCTGGTTGGTCCTCGAGTCTTGTCTTGTCCCTCTCCCGAATTCCTATAACCCCTCCTACGTCCCATTTCTCGCGCAAATAATACTATTTGCAATGATTTTTTGATTCATGTGTTTGAGACAAGCAACGCGTGGTTTTTATTAAAAATATACATGATGCAATATTTATTTTTACTCTATTTTTCAAATGCTCTTTCTTTACCTTTTATTTCACCTTTGACCAAAAATATTTTGGATTGTGAGTGAAATCTATTATTTTTAAAATACACAGTTTATTAACCAGACATTATGTTGCGTTATTGAAGGCACTTAATAATGACAATTTTTAATGTTCTCAGATTTTCACTGCCGTTCTGAATCTTCTGTTAAGTGGTTTGAGTTAGTCTACCGTATCTCGTCGACCCTCTGACTGAAGTTTCAGATGCCATTACGGGTATATCATCATGGCTGGATCCTTAGCGAGTCGGAGAGACCGGCAGAATAGCTCAGAAAAATGTATTTATCATTTGTTTAAATGATAAATACATTCAATATTAGAATTGTTGACATACGTTCACCAAATAATAAGTAAAGCGATGAGAAAAAAATTAGAGTCGTACTACATTCGTGTGTCAGATTTTTTTTGTTAATTTTAAATTAAATTCGTTGACCACAGGTGCAATTTATTTAAGTAAAACAACTTGAACATTATGAAAAAGTAGTTGTAATTCATATTAAATCTAAACCAAATATATATAAAAAGAGTTTTGTGGAATTCAGCATGGTGTTTATCATTTTTTATTGTTCCTGCGGTGAGCCGCAAGGGCACAGAAAATGACCGCTGTACGTTTTCTCGTTGTAAAGTGCATTTGATCGTTGCACAATCGACCGATTGCAGAACAAGAGCATTTCGACTGCATTGTTGCCTTCCCGCGCCGCGGAGGGGGTCGGTACCTTCTAATACTATCGGCTACACAAAAAACGCAACAAGGAGGTAACTTATTTCTGAGAAATGCTAAGGCGTGACTCGGAACACAGCGTCAAAGGATTATAGACACGTATCTACGTAGTAGGCTGTGAGCACGATTCTGCAGGTTGGGTTTAACCATGGGAAAACCGGAGACCGATTATGATTTACATATATATAATTGTATATTTAATAATTAGATACATGGAAATTTAAAAGTTATCAACGTACTTAATACATACAATAATAATTCAATACATTAATCATAAACATTGAATATATCTGTAACGGAAGTAAAATCATTAGCCAGTCAGTGGATCGGAGGGACAGTGGAATGTTTACGATAGTTTGTATCTGAAGGATAACAATAAAATATAGAATGGTGCCGCGTTGCCTACTAGGTACTAACTAGGTACTAGGCAATTTGCAAGAGTTCGGAACCTCAAGGGAATATTATATTATTCGTCCGTCGACTAACGTCAATAGCTATCGGATTATATTGTATGGAGTTTCAAACTCCTTAAGAGGAAATATATCATTTATATTTTCTATATGTATACGTTGTTTTAAATTAAGATTGGGAGAAATTTACACTCTTTCAATAGTTACAATGAATGACCTTTACAATGAGGAGATTATTTGAGCCGACGAAATACAAGTGATACGTATAGGAGTATAAGTTTTAAAAAAATGATTTTTTATATAGGCACTTCATATTTTTGTTAGTTTTTTGATTGATGTGACTTGTAAATGTAATGTTAATATGACTTGTGAATGTTTTTCATCGAATAACATTTCCAGTCAATGCTCATGCTCTAAACACAGGTTATTTCATAAGTATATATATAGGGAAACGAATTTTTAATACGATAAAAACTTATTATTGAGGTATCAATGTTGTGTAAGTACCTGTTGGGTAGTTTATTTAGGTTGGCTTGTAACATTTGGCAGCCACTAATGCTTGTGATTTTATATAATTTTTTAAGTCATCAGCAAAAAGCAACATTTCAACATAAAACAATATACGTATGTAGGGTACAGCATTTCAAATTCATCGCCATCTTAGGCGGCATCGAAACTAGCGACGTAGTGCTGCCGGCTGCCGCTACAGGTCTGGCACGATCGCTCACCGACGATCTCTCTTCCGTTTCACCGCTCCGCAACTGCGGTCTTGTTCTATCCAACTCTGTCACAATAAACATCAATGCGCCAATCATCGTCACTCTTTCGTTTAACCACCGAAGATATAATGTATATAATTAATAATACAGGTCCAAAGTGGCTGTCTTGTTGTAATCCGCCGGTTACTACTTATGTGACTGCAGATTTAATTTTAACGATTAATGAGCTGGACGACAAATAATTTTTGGAGTGGCGCCATTTATTTAGTAATAATTTATTAATTAATTAATTTAATTTGTCGAAAGCTTTTCGAAAATTGGAATATACACTTGAAGTATCAAATTCGTCGTAGTTGATTTTTCTTCAACAAACTCATGTTGCTTGTGGTCAATTAAGAGATGCTATAAATAAAACTAAAACAAGAGACTCGAATAATTTGAGAACCACTGCCAGGATACAAATCGGACTATAATTTGATACCTCGCATTCGTCGCTTTTTTTAGGATTGACGTTAGGTAGCTGGACTTGAGCTTGAGCTGACTTGGCTCATATTTGAGGGAAATACCTTAATGACAGAGATTTATTGAAAAAAATACTTTTTTTTTATGAAGATAGGGGGAATGTTGTCTGAGCCAGAAACTTTATTGGAGTGTAGCGTAGCGATGTACCCAAGATTATTGAGTGATACAACAGTTAGTGATATTTGGCTGTCAGCTATTTCTTTATTGAATACGTTTTTGAAAAAGTCCACAAAAATATATCTATCTAAGCGCAAAATTGATGGATAGTCGCTGTTTGGTTTGGCATGGTTGGTGGTAAGTATAAGCACAGCCAAGGGTAGGTTTACGTTTTATCGGATATTCGTGGTCCGTGGACCGGATGTTATCCTGGTGACGAAACTAAAACGTCAATGTCAGATTGACTTGGCCGTTGTATATGCCAAAATTTTTAGATTTCAACTTTGAATAGGTATTTGCAAAGACTACAAAATTAAATTAAATATTTTTCGATCACCATAAAATAGTATATATAGTATAGTATTTAAAATAGTATCTTTCCTTACATTAGTTATATTATTACAAACCAACAGCTAAGAACATAGTGTAATGTTTACTACATATATTTGTGGTGAAATTTCCCTAACGAATGGTGCAGATATACATCAATTGTGCATGAAAATTTGCATTATTGATTCTTTGAACATTGCGAGTTTGCGCACCACACCAGCCAAAGCCAGGACACTTGTTAGGCTAGGTTAGGGTTTTGTTAACTGCTCCGATCAATAAACAGATGTACATCTTCTTTAAGGAGAACACATTTTTCTTATGAAGTTGCAAGTTCTGTGATACTTTTAATATAAATTAAATTAATCAACTAGAAAATACACAGAAAAAAAATTATTTATCAAAAAAATAATTTTAAATATGAATTAAATATATTAATTAGAAAGATATACATATAAAATCAATTTTATCGAAAAATATTATTGTTGCACCACCGGGATTCGAACCTGAATCTCTTTCCTTACCGGGGAAGGTGCATTATCCAACTATGCTACAGCATTCTGTAAAAATAAGGTAGATGGCTCTTTCAAATAATGGAACGATTAAAATGTATTAATATCAAAAAGGTAACATATAGGTTCGAAAATTGTCGCTAAAAATATTGTCGCTGTAGTATAGTTGGATAATGCACTTTCCCCAGTTAGGAAAGAGATCCAGGTTCGAATACCGGTGGCGCAACAACAATATTATTCGATATAATTGATTTTATATGTATATCTTTCTAATTAATATATTTAATTCATATTTAAAATATCACAGACCTATGTTTTGAATAATTACAACTTCACAATAAGAATGTGTTCTCCTAAAAAAATAATTAGTTGCTACCGGGATTCGAATCGGAACCTCTTCATATCCGGAGAAAGCGCGTTACCATTTTCGCTATAGTAATCGAATACATTTTCGACAAATTTGTAACTTTTATTGTGTAATATTTCCATAGATACATATATCATTCCATTTTAAAAGCAATTTTATCGAATTGTTCACAATTTTTTCTTTTGATCCATATATGACATGTGTAGTCTACTATATGAACTACCATTGAGATTATTTTTCGAATAGTAGAGATAATATTTATATATACTTTGTACATTTACATCTATACCAAGACCATGTTGACTTTGCAGTCATTCCGGTGACGTATTATTACACACCGTTAGGCAATACAGGTATACGATTCGTCTTACATATCATATTTGTGATAACAAATTATTATCTGTTTTATAAAGCGCTACATTTAAATGTATGTTTGTTAACATTTTCTAATACTCATTCACCTCGCATCACCAGTCGTGGCATACCGGTCAAGTCATCTAACTAGCTATCAGATTCTCGCAGGGAGCGAAGGTTCGAATTCTGCCAGATGCGAGCTATTTTAACTTTAATGTTTTTAAAACATAAATTATGTTATGTTTTTAAAACATAAATTATGTTTAATTAACATAATCTTATATTACTCTACATGCCTATGATTATGTACATTTTATGCATTTAACCGAGACACAAACAGCTTTTGTATTTTTACAATTATCCGTCAAGTGCTGCCAATAAAAGCCTGCCGGTGAGACTACAAAACGAGGTACGTAACGATATGATTTGAAAATATGTTTCCAAATATAATTGAAGGTGTAAAATGTGAAAGCATACGATACCCGTGGACCACTAGGCTAAATATTAATTGTATAATATTTTACAAATTCGTTATACATTTTCTAACACATAACAGGAACAGAGTACGTCCGTGGAAGACTTGACACGATCAAGTAAACCAGATATTGGAGGACGGCCCAATCGGACGCTTCAATAATCGACGAGTGTTCACGAGGCAAGAGTGACGTCAGGGCAGAAAAGTTTGGCGTTTTATTATTTCTGCCTATCCCGGCGAATCAGCGCGATGGTAGGTCAGTAAGTTACAAATCTTTCATCTTCTTACGAGTAGGTGGTTTATGTTGTCCTCGCGCGGGCGAGCCCTGTCCTCGAACCGCATACCTTCCGCGTATTGTGCAGGTGCAACCTCTGGGCAGAGGGCTCTTCCTCTTTATCCTTTCTCTATCTCCTTTTCTCGGTTATCGCGGCAGCTCTCTACCCTTCGCATATGTGTTGACTCGTGCACTTATTAATGCTGCCGCACTAGATCGCGAGCCGCGGTCTGGGTCCCTTCTGTTCAGTTGTCATCAGTTTTTGAATATTTTTCTTGGACCGACATGTCATCTTTTGCCGTGAGATATCTGCACAAAATTGAGTTTTTGGTGGGAAACCGTGTATTATTTATTCACATGCAATTGGTGATTCAGAATCATAGTTTCGACACTGGGAATGTTTGCCTCTTTTAGAACACCGTTTGTTCTCTGCTTTTCCCACTTTACGCGAGAGATCTTTCTATGCATGTGTTGTAATATTTCGCGAGGTATTTCGATTGCAGCTATGTAATACCTGTGATTCACAGTAATGTGGGGCATACTGACATTTTTGTGGTTTGGTGTAGGTCGTGGTTGTCAATCACACGTGGCGGTGGTTCAATTAACATTGCATCGTCAGTAAATTGTTCACTTCCGCGCTTCCGCATTCAAAGTTTAATATCACAATTCTGTTCTTTTGATGGCAATAATGTTATCGTGATACTTCGCAGCTCAGGAAACTGTAAAAATTGCGTCACCTTGTGAACTGACCACGGAGTTCTGCTTTCACTGCAACACAGATTTTATTAAATAAAACGAATTGAATTAATGTTTATGTCATTGCTGCGAGACCAGTGGCAGTCCGCGCTGCAGGCAAAGGACAACTGCCCGGGGCCCTCGGTCGAGAGGGAAGCCAAAGCCGCGCACGTTGGTTATTTTATATATTTATAAAGACGTACTTGCGTATTTATTATTTTTTATGAAACATTTCGAAATCTAGTGATAGCCTGGCCAAGCAGAGCGCGCTTAGCCAAGTCGCGCACCAAATCAGCGTAGCAATACACGCGTCACGCTGACAACAGGGGTCCCATCGTCGGCGGCGTAGAGTGGGGAGTCGCGCGGATCTAGATCAGCCATACTTAACCTGCGGCCCGCCAAGGTTTTGTGTGCGGCCCGAAACACATTTATTATCAGGAACGTAATTCAAAAAATATCTGGCAAGTTTTGAATATCTTGAGATACGCGCGAACGATCAAAACAAGTATCGCATAACTTTCCAATCGTAACATGGCATATATATATATTTCTCAAGAAAGCTATACGATATTTTAAAAATATTTAGCTGCATTAGTCGAGGAATTTAAGAGCTGATTTCAGGACTTACGTTGTATCAAGAATTCTTTGTTGCTTATGGAAAATCCCTGGCATCTAGAAACAGCAATTATAACACAATTAGTCGCATTGAGATATGATTATGCAAAGCTATTTGATGAATTTATCGAGTTTAAGAAATCTAAAACCAATTTTTAAAGAAAAAAGAGAGGGCAAGGAGTACATAGATTTTTGGAAATTAGTCCCTGAAAAGTACAAGACTACAAAAATGTGCCTTCCTATTTGTGAATCCATCTTTGTGAAACATCATATTCCAAAATGAAATATGCGAAAAACGTATACAGTAATCGACTTACCGATTCTCACCTTGATAACGTATTGGGGGTAGCACGTAGCAATTACAAACCCGATTTGTCTAAATAGTAAAACATTTATCTCAGTATTAAAAATCATACTAATTTAAAAATTAACTCATGGACACACGTTAGTTATGAGTTTTATTTGTATCATTATTGTATTTTGAGGTATAGTACACAGATATGATGAAAAAAAATTGAATATAGAAAAATACGCTGTTGTTAATATTTGAACTGGTATTGCTGGTATGCTGATAAGTAGTAAGTTTTATTATCGTACTGTTTTAGTTTAAAAAATATTTGTTGACTTATCAAGAGTGACGACGCCCTAATCTTAAATCAAACGGGTTTCAACTGTATATGAATTTTTTTTTCGTCATATCAGTATAATGTTGCGGCTCGCGTAACTTAAGGTAAGAAAAAAAGGTTGAGTATGGCTACGAATCGTCTCTACAACCAACAATACCGCCGACGGTTCCTGAACGCATCCGACAAATACCTAGGTGCAAACCGTAAGTTATTGACTTCAATAATATGCGCGGGCAGATGCCCAGGAAGCCGATCTTTTTGATTCACTTCTCTCTCTTCATGTTCAGTTCATGATTCAGTTCTCCAGCAGACGCTTTACGTTTTTACTGCATGTATTTTATCTGTAATTGGGCATCAATCATCAATAAACGTCTATCAACTGTAAGTAGTCTTTATTGTCCAACCTGCTCTAGCCACATTCAGGCACACACACACACATTCCGCGTTATTAGTCAACACAACAGGTGAGTGCTGGTGTGATATCATAATTGAAGGAAACTAGACGCTCACACATATAACCTTCTGATCTACATTTTGATATAACACACAATCGTGATCCGATCTTATCAATTGTACAATTGTTCAAAAACGCTTCTTGTACGCCACATTTAGATCTCTTGTACGCCGTTTCCTAAAATGATTTTTTATGTCATCGATTCGGCGAGTTAGGTCGTGATCAACACTTTGGCCTTCAGTACGGAACCTCCACTCCACCTGGTATCTATTATTATTGCTCCGCCAGTTATAGCGTCTGGCCCATTGCCATTGCAACTTTGTTATTCGGCGGATTCTAACTTCCACTCTTATCTTACAATGTCTAGATATCTCATTCTCTCCATCAACGACAGTCATATAAACTTTTAGCCACTTCTAGAAAAAGTTGGTTTTTAGCCTAGTGTAGTTACTTAATATGTAAGATTCTGCATTTATCATTATTCTGAAGCTGCACCTACCACGTAGTATGCTGATTTTGGGCGAGAACGAAAGCGAAGAAGATATTTTTTGCCCTGGGCATTTTAAATATTCGAACCGGTCCTGATCAAAGCAATAAAAGTCATTACGCATTTAAGGTGGCGACTCCGTAACAAATGAAAGAAATATTTGCCGTTCAATTCATTATTCATTAATTGTATCTCAATATGAATGAAAGAGGCAATAAAATGGGTATTGAACACAGAATTAAAATCATTTGGTCGTAGCGTGAATGCTTTCTTGCGTTCAGCGCAGTTGAAATACGTAATAAACTCAAAATACGATCCCAAATACACTGCCGCTGCAACACGGGCGCTTACAAAATCAGAAATAATTCATTTTAGATACCATTACCATTAAAAGTAGGTATTAACTGGCTGTTTATAGACCATTGGACGAATACTCGTCGTCAACGTACTGTGTTGGTGTAGCATAATCGGTTAATGCATTTCCCCGGAAAGGAAGAGATCCAAGTTCGAATCCCGGTAGTAACAACAATATATTTCGATAAATTGATTTTGTACGTATATCTTTCTAATTAATACAATTAATTCGTATTTAAAATATCACAGACCTTTGTTCCGATAATTACAACTTCGCAATAAGAATGTGGTCTCCTTAATAATAATATCAATTTGTAATTTTAAAAAACATAATTATGTATTTAAATATATTAAAATAATGGCACTGAATAAGTTCCGAGTGAAGTTAAAATAACAGCACCATTGGTGTTGCTTCAAGCAGTTCATTATTCGTCCATTATCTGTTATCCCATCCTTACACACTCCACCACCGTCCGCAGTAGCCTTTTATACATGCGCATTCATTAGCTCCATCATCTATAGCTCCCCGCACGTACTGCCCAGCTGGTGCAATGACGATATCGAAGAGTTATGACCCTGGTTAGACTTGATTGGATTGCCACCGTGAAATGGTGCCGTCTGTCTTGTCAATCTAGGTAACAGCGTGAAACAGTTCTGACCATTTTATTGCATTATTAATAATTTTGCACAACGAGGAAATCTGATTACACATACAAACTTAAGCAAGTTTTACAATTTTATAGAATAACCAAAAAGTATATTAATTTGTGTCATCTACTCAATTTTTTTTCAGTTACAACTGGTTGTCTCAGGGTCCTAGAATGCACACTAAAATATACTCACTTCAGACCATTCCCCCGAAGGTCTCACTATCCCCTGGTCGACCAAATTCTGCATACATCGTTATTCTTTAGGGCTAGCGCAAAGTTAGAGCACATCCTTCTCCCTAAATCTCAATTTTTAATTATAACTCAATCGGAAGCCTCAGACTACGCCAGGCGTAGCGGTCCGCAGTCCTTTGGTGGTCGGTAAAGAAAGATGGAACGCAGAATTAGCGTATCAGAAGTTGTGGAGGGAGATCAACCATCTCAAATACCTGGAACAACTGGAGTGGAGAAAACCTGAGCGCACGATCTTCAGCACAAATATAAGAAATATATAAAAATTCTGGCTTGGATGCCTTTTAATTAATTCTCAATTATTTATATTATTAAGAGAAGGATTTCAAATAAAATGAAATAAGTTGTTGCGAAACAATACAGTGTCAGTTTACTGATGACAGACTCTCGGAGTAATAGTTGCGTTCAGTGATTAGACACGCTTTTAAACTGCAGACGTAACTACATAGGAAAATGATTATTCGAAACACCTGGGAGTAGATAAAAATATTTAATTTTACCCTTCGTTGGATACGCCACGAATTTAGTTTTATACATAATTAATCAGTTACGGTGTTCGGTGATTTTATCGGTAACGTAATAGCCGATTAATTCATGCTAATATCTGACCAGTACCTACCTTGCCGAATCATAACGTCGTATCACTCAACAGTCAAAAAGAGTAATAATAACAAAGCACTTAACTTGAGAATAAAAAACAAGAAATCAAAACTAATTTCTTCCTTCTTTATTCATTGAAGAATATGATCTTCATGAAAGCTATTTCAATTTATTTGATTGCTTTGCCATGAACCCGTAAGTATTAGTATGTTTTTCTAACTTGCCATCTACAAGAAACTTCTCATCGTCAGTCTCCAGGTTGTTGTTTGGTATTCCAAAAATGTTCCAGCTCTTACTTTGTGGAAATGTTGGTGAGTCTGGCTATCCGTAGTATGCAAACCATTACATACATTACTGATTCAGTTTGTAAACCATTACAAACTTTGTCATATATAAGAGGAAAATTTGTTATATGTAGTTGTCTACATACTAGCACTAAGACGACATTCTAGAATACCAGGTCATATTCCGCCGAAAGTTAGTTTTCAGAATCAGAAACTGAATATGCAATCAGTGGCGTAACTTTAAAAATTGGTCACCAATTAAAAATGGAAGGAACCTCTGTATGTGTATTATAGGTATTGACTACTACTCGTTTTTATTAATTACCAAATATGTAGTAAGGACAAAATTGATATCTCGTCTCCTATAATATACATACTTCTATGAAAAAACAAGAGTATATTTTTAGATATTTATATTGTATACTGTTACAGAAAAAAATCTTGCTTCAATTTATGGCGATTTTCGCTTTGAAGTGATGAGTTTCGATAGAGAGGTGAGGTGGGGTGGGGGGAATACTACTGTAAACATCGATAATGATTCACATGTTATTGTAACACACGTGAGCAATGATTATCAAAATGTAATAATTCCACTTTATATTATGATGGATTTTGAAAATAAAATTAGTCCATATTAGTAGTTACGCCACTGCACGAAATACTTCAGATCTACCCCATCGTGTGGTATCCATGAAAATGTAATATTTAAACTGTTTTGGTGTTGGTGTTGGAAACTGTGAAATAATGTTTGTATAACCTTCCCAGCAGGCGTTTATTTTTGTTAAAATGTGATCTCTTTTACACAACATATTGATGAATACTGAATTGTGACAAGTTCACCAGAACTATACACATCAGCCTATCTGCTAATCGTAGATCCTGGAGTAGGAGTTATTAGTGCGCTTAGCCGCCCGTGATATTCTGACCATTTGAACAGCATCGATAGTTTCTATTTCCTTCGCCTCTACGATCCATGTTGCGACATTTTTTTTATTTCTGAACAAGCCTAATTTATATTTGAGTCTGCCCCTACGTGAATAGATAAGATAATAATAATAATAAATGATTGGCCGCGCCCGCGGGCACCGTTGAACTTTGGGAAGCCACAAAAAACACGGAATGTCTCAGTCACCGCAGCGAGCAATAAAATACTACTATAGTAGTATACTCGAGCTGTTGTTCTTAATCCAAAGAAGGATATACCACGACTGAAATAAATCACAACTCTACTGGTTTGCAATCAACCACACGCGCTCAGGAGAGATAGAAGTCCGAAATATATGAATAAATGTATGTAAAACGTTTTAATGTAACACGATAATTTTAAATGATTGTAGCAACCAATTTCCACGTAAATATTTAACAGATCTGACCTGACCTCGAGCCTGGGAGTTAGATAGAGATCGAGAGGAATACATTATGAACAATAATAATTAATATCTATTATGGGATATAATCAACCAATGAAACCACGAAAGCAAAGTCTATATTAAAAAGAATTCTCGTTAACACTTTTATACACTCAGTACCATGTATACGTGATGACATTTTGATATGGAGATAAACTCAGAGATCACAGTGAGATTACGAAGTATTACATTCAATTTGTTGATTTACATTAAAAATTATCTACTTTTCCAAAAATAACTAAGAAGTATCGTATATAATGTGCATATACATGTGTGGATATGGATATAGCGAGGAAATCTACCCAATTGCACATTTAATAAAACCAATCCTGTGTCAAAAATGCAAAAACATCGCGGTTGCTTCTTGGAACAAGGTTTTGAAACTAATACACGAGTATCATAATACTACATCATACATTCAACTGTAACACTTTCCTTGCTATACATGTACATACTTTACACTGTTTCTATGCCAAAAGGTTGTTCTTAATATTATATTTTTAAACTTTGTGAAATTCCATGATTATTTTGTAAATTGAGTGAGTGTAAACACTGTTTTATTCCACTATATTTTTTATTGTGTTAAAATATATTAATATATATAATAAATATGTTAATAAAAAATATAGTGGAATAGAACAGTTTTAAATATGAATTAAATATATTAAGTAGAAAGATATACATATAAAATCAATTTTATCGAAAAATATTGTTGTTGCGCCACCGGGATTCGAACCTGGATCTCTTTCCTACTATGCATAGTTGGATAATGCACCTTCCCCGGACAGATATAAAAAAGTTTATGGGGTAGAATGCACAGGGAGTATTCAACTTGCGTCAACATAGCTCATATATTCTAACCTATGTTATATCAATAAAGTTATAAACAATAGACAGCGGCTTATTTTTTGTGCATTGAGTAACATAAAAAATAAAATAGAACATTTATAAAAATTATATTAATAGACTAGCCTGCCCGCAGCAGCTACCGCACGGTAGCAAACTTACCCTGCAGAGATACAGTACTCTGTTGTCAATCTTCAGATATAAAAAAAAAATCGCTATTACATTTTGATAAAACCATGAAAAGTGTTTTAGTGGGAAAATAAGAAGAAGAAGAGAGAAAGATCTATATGCGTTACACGTATATCCATCACCAGAACTTTTAAATTTAAATATTGAACTAAAACTGACTCAGACAAATCACCAACGCTAGATGGTATACAATTTGCATGAAATAGGCGCCAGTCCATTATATTCATAAAAAATATTTTTTATTCATAAAATCAGTTTTTGTAGAGATCAAATATAGATAAAGACTTGTAACACGGATACAGTACACTTTTGTTAATCTCCAGAAGTTTTTAAAACATAAATAGGGCCTGAACTCACAGAGAAAGTCACAATGTGTTCACAAGATATTTATTTAATTCTAATAATAAGCAATGCGCCTATGGAATACAAATCATCAACGCTAGATTGTATACAATTTGCATGAAATAGGCGCCAAGCCATTATACTCATAAAAAAATAAATTATTCATAAAATCAGGTTTTGTAGAGATAAAAGATATGATAAAGACTTATAAAACAGACGCAGTGCACTTTTGTCAATCTCCAGAAGTAGAAGTTTAAAACATAAATAGTGCATAAACTCACAGGGAAAATCATAATGTGTTCACAAGATACCTCTTTAATTTAAATAATAAGCAATGCGCCTATGAAATACAAATTCCCAACGCTAGATGGAATACAAGTCGCATTAAATAGGCGCCAGCCCCATTATATCTATAAAAAAATTGCATTTAAAAGATGAAATTTTAATAATGGGAGTTTAAAATCTCTAGAATAAATTGCAGTATATTGTGATGCATTTTAAATTTATAAATTCGCAGAGAAAAGCTCAAAAATACAAATCAGCGGAGCCAATTACTTATCTACTAGTTGTATTTATAATAAAAGTGTACAACATATATGAACGCGGTGTTTTTTCCGATATATATTATATGATTTTATTTATTCTTTCTGATATAATAATATAAGTACATAATGTAAGATATATTCACTGAACCGAAGTGCTAAAGTAGAGTAGGTACTAAAGTCTGCGCTAAAAGAGAGTGTTGAAGTCTATGCTAAAGTAAAATTATGTATCACATAAGTATCAGATACTTACTTCCGCCTAATGGATGATTTTTTATGCAATACAATTCTTCAGTTAACATTAAATCACCGTTGCTTAAAGACTAATCACTACTTCACTCTATTTTCTGTTTTATGCATCCTGCTGCTATTATTTGAAGTGAAAATCTGATATAAAAATGCTGAAAGCACAAACCACGACGTCCCCAATGCCACTGTAAACAATTATTATATTAGCACGGATTGCATCAATAAATATCAATCGAAAGACGAATCAATCCACTTCTTACATTTATTTATTTATATTAATTTTTTTGTTGCATAAATAGTACATATGAAAAATAAAGGTAATTGCTTCGCTAGACGTGGTCTGTTCTAATGCAATTACCTGTACAGTTTTTAAAAGTTGTAAATGTTAAAAGGTAAGTAAGTATAATGAGTCAGTTATAAAATTTATGTGAAAAAAAGTATAATCAGAAGTTATAAAAATATATTGAAAAAAGTTATGAAAATATTATTTTCAGTAATATACAAGAATGTATGGATGGTTAGGTTAGCACAAATGACAAATTGGTTTCATTTTTAATTATATTGAAAAACTCTTTTTAAAACAATTTACTCAGCTCTTTCTAAAGTGCCACTTTAGTATTTTACGACACTACCAATTACGGATAAAAAATATTAAATTTTAGAACACATCGATGACTGTTTCTACATCTAATTTTTTCCTAACACGCTCACTTATTCGCGGAACATCGGTGAAATACAAATTGATCCCAGCTGCAATAATTTGCTTCGAGTTCTGCTCCAGATCTTCCGGCTCTCGAGATAAGTGGCTCACATGACGACACAACAATGCTGCAAGATGACTTTTTTGGTGTTATTGAATTATACCTAAATGAAAGGCGGTAGCTACAGATCGCGGCAGATCCCAATAACTTCTTCAATTCAGTATTGCATGCCTTATTACTACCGACGTAATACTCCGTGAGACGAAAGATGTCGAGCGAGATGCATTTCATAATTCTGATGTTTAGAGATGTTTATAATTTAAATTCGATACGTTTTTACAGATTCTTCAAAACGTTCTCTCTGACACCGATACACGATTGTTTTTCTAAATTCTACCAATGTTACACCAGTTTGGTAATAAACCCCGCTATTGAAAGAGATTTGTCTAAATGAATAGCTCCGATACAGTGTATCCTGAATATAGTGTTAACCCCTCTAGCCTGCTCTAAAGGGTGAAATCATAGCGGAAGTGAATCACGGAGGGAAGATCAAACCAACCGACGCATATCGACCTTTACCAAGTTTACCGTCGTTGATTGTTCATGGTGTATATCCACGGATGAGACTTAACTCAGAGTCTGTCGATGATGTCATTCTTTTTAACCAGCGCTTTCCATTACACTCACTTTACCTAATTACTTTTAATAAATAATAATTTAAATTACTGCTGTAGCATAGTTAGATAATGCATCTTCCCCGGTTCGGAAAGAGATCCAGGTTCGAATCCCGGTGGCGCAACAACAATCTTTTTCGAAAAAATGATTTTATGTGTATATATTCCTAATTAATATTTAAAATATCACAGACCTATGTTCTGAATAATTACAACTTAACAATAAGAATGTGTTCTACTAATAATAAAGTTGTATCAATGTGTCCAAAATTTAATAAAAATTAATTGATAATTCTGGTGTATGCTATCAGATTACTAAAAGGTGTTTGACATTCCGTAAAAATAAGGTAGAT
This sequence comes from Eubasilissa splendida, assembly GCA_031772225.1. NCBI lineage: Eukaryota > Metazoa > Arthropoda > Insecta > Trichoptera > Phryganeidae > Eubasilissa > Eubasilissa splendida. Next base: position 39,298,681 of record CM062848.1, on the reverse strand, counting down.
GGCTCTTTCAAATAATGGAACGATTAAATGTATTAATATCAAAAAAGGTAACATATAGGTTCGAAAATTTGTCGCTAAAAATATCGTCGCTGTAGCATAGTTGGATAATGTACCTTCCTCGGTTTGAAAAGAGATCCAGGTTCGAATCCCGGTAGCAACAATAATATTTATGGATAAAATTGATTTTATATGTATATCTTTCTAATTAATATATTTAATTCATATTTAAAATTTCACAGAGCTATGTTCTAAATAATTACAACTTCACAATAAGAATGTGTTGTCCTAAAGATAATAATTTTTTTATTAAGCGCAAACAACGTAGATTTAAATATACATATTATATTATTTAATATGAAAAACCTAGTCTTAAGGATTTTAAGTCAAGTAGCTGATAGTGGTTGCCATTTGTATTGTACAGAACTATATTTATTGAGTTTTTCATATACTTTTATTAACATAGAATTTAACAAGTGTTTAGAATAATTAATAATTCATTATAAATTTCACAATCAAATGAGACTGCTATTATGACGGTGAAAAATTATTACAATTTTTAAGATTTGCAAAATCAACTATGTGGTTACAATACATGTATAAATTGTTAACTTTGTTTTATTAACCACTTAATGAATTAAATACGTCTACCGGTTTCAAAATATATCATTTTCTTCTGCTGACATAAATATACATATAAATTGAATAATTTAGAAACATTAGAAATAAATAAAGCATGTAAAACTAACCAAATATTATAAACAACCAACCAAATTTAATCACAAGTCGCATTCTAAATTTTTTTTCTTAAAAATTATTCTATTTTGTACCATCAAGCAACAATTTAAGTTAGATACTAAATGTATTTTTAAATAATAATTGATTGACATGAGATACGATGCGACTGATGTCCATCGATGCTGGGTGTGTATTTTGTCACCAGAAAGTAATACATACTTTATTAATTAAAGCGATGACATCAAATTATCTGTTAAATATGATGCACTCTGTCGGAATAGATAGATCAAATCTGAAAAGTAATAATCTGATAATTGATTTCCGTTTGCTCGCGATCTTATTTTAATTACAGTGAAAGCTGTGATGTAAACTAGAAGTGCTGCCGGACCACTGTCGGAGTGAGAAGAGAACAAGTGGTGACACAACACTTACAGGTAATATTATTGTTTTGTTGTTCCGACGATTCTGCGGGCGCTTGGCTCCGATTAATCCGATATAACATATTATTGCAACTGATTGGACTTGGATCATTTCTGGTCAGAGCTCCACTCAAATAAAAATAAATGTATATGAAATTTTTTTAGGAGAACACGTTCTTATTGTGAAGTTGTAATTATTCAGAACATAGGTCTGTGATATTTTAAATATGAATTAAGTAATTAATTATAAAGATATACATATAAAATCAATTTTTTATCGAATTTACAATTATAAGAATGTGTTCTCCTTAAAATAATAAAGTTGTATCAATGTGTCCAAAATTTAATAAAAATGAATTGATAATTCTGGCGTCTGCTATCAGTTTACTCAAAGGTATTTGAGATTCTGTAAAAATAAGGTAGATGGCTCTGTCAAATGATGGAACGATTAAATGTATTAATGTCAAAAAGGTAACATATAGGGTCGAAAATTGTCGCTAAAAATAATGTCGCTGTAGCTTAGTTGGATAAAGCACCTTCCCCGGTTAGGAAAGAGATTCAGGTTCGAATCCTGGTGGCGCAACAACAATATTTTTCGATAAAATTGATTTTATATGTATATCTTTATAATTAATATATTTAATTCATATTTAAAAATAAATGTGTTTGAAAATGTTTACGTATTGGGAATGGGGATGATCCTTCATTAGTTAGACACGAGAGTCTATTGTGTTAAGCGGAAAACAGCCTTATTACTCAAATAAAATCATTCATTCACTTTTAAACCTGTATTATATTCAATTAAATTGATTAGAAAATACGCGGGAGAATGACGGCACGACATTTTAGAAACATAACAAGTGCGTAAAGGATATAACATTTGATGTGCGCACAGCATTGTTGCTCGAGTGAGTTAATTAATATCACGACACATTTCATCTCATTTCAATATTGCGAGTAATCAATTTTGTTCCCAAATGACATTCGTCTCATTGGTATGGCTGATGTGGTCTATCGTGCTGAAGTTGACTCAAATTTGGTGGACAACTCCATCTCACGAAACGTACAATTTTGATCGGTCGAAGGCCTCGTGATCTGCATAACTCGTATGGAGTCGAAATGTGGTGTTGGCGTCGCGTGCTACGTGCACTGTGGTGAATGAATGTGTCCATTCTTTAGCGAGGGCGAGAGGTTGATCTCAAATAATGTATGAGTAATCGAGGTATGATCTGAACCTCGCTACACGCTCTAAACAAGGTTCAAGATCGCGAAAAGTGGAGTGTCAGTCATGAGCACATCGACCGAGAGAGAGAGAGAGATTTCTGATTAATTGAACTATGAAATAAATATAAATAATATTTTCATCATAATCTTGTACCTTTGTCCTGCAGTAAAGTGAATGTCGAAGTTATAGAAAAGGAGGCGGGATTTGAATGCGAACAGGTTCTTTAATTCGTTAATACAAGGAAATCACAAAAATTGATGTAATTTAATAATTAATAATAAGTCATTTGAAATGATATATGGAGGTCACGATTTTAGATTTAACACCGCAAGGTGTTGTTTGATCGAAACTGGGCCCGCTGTTGGTTAGTTTACACACAGAGCAGTAATTTAAAATTAAAATAAATAAATATGTTAATACATATAAATAATTTAAATGTAAGATTATAAAATAGTATAAATTTATTAAAGCACATGTATATATGGAGTGTTCAGCGGTAAAATTTCAAGATTAAATTGTAATTGTTCGTAAACCATCAGGGTGAGGTAAGTGAGAGTGAAGTTTGACGCGCGTGATTTGCGGGATTGCCAGTCGCAATGAGTCACTGGTCGGGAGCGCACCGCGCGTTCGCGGTTGAGCAATATTTAAAGTGCGGTGAATCATTGGTTCGTGCGCGTCGCGCTTTTTGTACTCACTTTAATATTCGACGAGTAAGTGATGGGCCGAGCACGCAAATTATCCGGTGTTAGGTTCAAAAGTTCAGACAAGAAGGGACCAAACTAACCAAACTCCTCTGGAACCATCAACGTCAGCAGCGACGCCAGAACATGTGGCTCAAGTTCGACGTGAAATTATGCGCAATCCGCATAAATCGATAAGGAAGATTGCAGCCTGTACTGGAATAAAAAAATCAACAGTGCACGTTATTTTGAAAAAGAAATTACAGTTTCACCCCCATAAAACTGCAAATCGTGCAGTTTCTCAACGAAAATGACTATTCTTTATGTGAAACCTTAGCGAGAATGATACTGAAACGTTTTGGAACAGCACGAACACTTGGAAACATATAATAATAAACAGAACATGAGATACTGGTACCCCGACAACCTAAAGGAACGTCATCAAAAACGTTTGCATTGTCCAAAAACGATAGTGTGGTGTGCAATTTCTGTCCAAGGTATAATTGGCCCTTATTTTTTTAACCATCGAAAAACATGCTGCTGATGTGTATAGCCTAACGATGGACTATTTTTTGTACCACAAATGCAGCTGTTTCCTGGGTTCAATAATAAAACACAATTTCAGTAAGATGGGGCCACTCCACACACAGCTAGAGCTTCAATGGAGAAGCTGAGGGGAACTTTTCCCAATAAATTAATCAGCAATTACGGAGACACTCGCTGGGCACCTCGGTCACCGAACCTTACACCGTGCGACTTTTTTTTGTGAGGATACCTTAAGTCGAGAGTTTACAGCAACAATCCTCGAACAAGAAAATATTCACCGTGAATTTGCTACCATTGAACCGACGCTGTACTCTCGCGTGTTCGCAAATTTAAGAGTCCGATCGCAAGAGTGTCTTGAGAGAAATGGACGGCATTTAGACGATATTGTTTATAAAATGTTAAATTAGCGTTATCAAACTCCATTTTGAATAAATAAAATATGATAATAACATTTGTAGTTTTTTAGAAATTTAATATTAAACTTGAAAATTTTCCGCTGGAGACTCTGTATATACATATATATATATATTTCACCTACGGATTATGAACAGGTTATTAATGACCCTGATTGATAGTCCTAGTACAAAATAAAATAATAACAAGCGTACTTGTGGAATAACTTTGGAAGCAATGAAGCCTCCCTCAAGTGTTAGCATTACGCCGTTGAAGGCGCGCGGTACATCGGTGATTGACTGTTTATGGCAGAAACCACACGGTGCCGGATTATGTCAAGATCTCGCAGCTGGTTTCAACTTTCTTTTAGGAAAACTCGTCTCGTTATCGGCTCGAAACCGCAACTTCTCAACAGTCGCTGCCAGCCAAGGAGGTCTTCATTTGAAATCGGTAGTACTAATTATGTATTAACATTTTCTACTCCTAGTATATTTGGTTACTTCGCGTTAACAACAAAGTAATTAATATATTGATTATCGTATAATATTAAACAAAAAATATGTCAAAAAAGTAACCAGCCCTCAGTAACTGGGCGTAGCATAATTATTTAACTGATGACCCATACGAGGGCTATATGATAAGTGTTCGTGCTTAACGTGCGAGGAAAGTAAGGACCACGCCCCATCAGATATTGTTTTAATGAACATCCATTTCTTTGATGAAGAGCGCTCGGCCGTCCGATTGAGTGACAATGGAGAACATAAGTCCATGATATCGTGTTAACAAACCGCCGCGCGCCGGATGAACATCAGAGAGATCGTTGACGTTCGCTCCATACCAAATAAATTCTTATATATCTCATTTTTATCCCTCCTACCCTGCCACAAACCTCCTGAAGCACATTTTCTGAAAAAAGAAGAAGACAAGTGATCTAACATTTAGCTATTACATTTCAAAATATAAAAATAAAAGTAATGGAACCACTGACCACCAAAACATTAAATTTTCATAAAAAAGTGCCTCTCGCCGATATTTCACACTCTGAGAATTCTTCACATTGATATCTCGTTTCAGGAGATTTGCGCGTAACGGTCGGTATGTATCAGCCGTGTTATTTTAATGTGCGTACAAAATACATGCATAAGCGAAAATAAATCATAGCTCACTTCTCGCTTTCGAAACAAATATCACATATAAGATTATTCCAAGTGATAATGTACATGTTGCATATATTTATTTAATAAATGTATAAATACATATGTGTGTCTCTCTGTTGCCTTACTTGAAAACGGCTGAACCGATTTCGGTGCGGTTTTCTCCAGCGTGTTTGACATTTCTCTGGAAAGGTTTCAAGGTCTACTTCGTCACGATACGTAATCACGATACAGAGCGGTAAAAAAAGTATTGCGCAAGTCCGAAAACAAACACACGCTTGACACATTAAATTCGATACGGCGGCCAAATTATTCGTGTTATTATTGCAGTAGGTTATAGGCTCTTTCAAATTCATGGTCGACCGTACAACTGTCTTCTAGACGTTTCTTTATTCCAACTTCTGTGGTAGTTTCACTGCAGCCTTTCTCACGTTATCCGCTAATCTCACTCTTGGACGTCCAAGACGGGTCGTGGAGCACTGTGGAGTCGTCACATTTGACAATGTGTCCTACCCATTTTTGAATTCTCGTCTTCAATATTGCTGAGATGTTTAGTTTTTGGGAGCTCAGAGTTTGTTCGGCTTATCCTCAACTGGTTCAAATATTCTAAGGAGAGTTTCCGACAGCCTTTAATTTCTTCTTCACTAGGATCCAGGTTTCGCATTTTTATAACACTATTGATTCGATTCTCTTACTCCAGATTCGAACAATATTATTGAAGCTTATATTATACTGCAATCTTATTTTCTAATCTAGTTGTGGTTGTTACAAGAACATATTTTTTTGATAGATATATTGATTCCTATGTACATTGAAGGATGGAGTATTTTCGAAAGATGAACATTTACTATTTTCTCGGCACCCTCAAGAACTTAAACATCTTGATATTGACATTGCAAAATTCAGAGTAAGGCAGGCATAGTACAATGATTAATGAGTATATGTTTTTAATACATTATCTAGATGCTATATAAAAAAGTATACTAATTATAATAATGTAACAACTTAACGTAAAACTGTTGATGCGGTATGTATTTCGTGTATACGTCTGTTACTTTTAAAAAAGACATAAGTAAAGGTCCTCTCAAATTATAAACATGTTGTAGATCAACGCTGTTAACAAAAAAATACGAGTGTAATGACGTGACTCGTGCAGTGTCAGTTCTGTTTCGTACAATGCGAGACAATAGATCGATTACAATGTGTATCATTACCGTGTAATATATTGTACAGGATATCGAACCGGAAGGTATCCCACCGAAGGCCGAACTCATACTATGTCCAAGTGCCAGATTAGCCCGATAATTAAATTCGTTCAAAATGGCTGATTCTCTTGCGAGACTTTCGATAAATCTTAAAAATTGCGCAATTTCAAAGGTACGGTGCAGATAATCATTTCTTAAATGCCTTTTTACACACCAAAAAAGTACGGGCGGCACTCAGTACTCGTCGAGTAGTCGTAAACTTAGTGACATAACGTTACAGCTCGCCGTCCGATGCGCCGCCGATAGCAAAACTAGTTCTGTTTTTGGCACAATTCGGGGCTGATCTTAATTGCTGCCGCCGGAGAATCATTCCATTGGATATCATTTGAAATATGAATTAAATATATTAATTATAAATATATACATATAAAATCAATTTTATCGAAAAATATTGTTGTTGCACCACCGGGATTAGAACCTGGATCTCTTTCCTAACCGGGGAAGGTGCTTTATCCAACTAAGCTACAGCGACATTATTTTTAGCGACAATTTTCGACCCTATATGTTACCTTTTTGATATTAATACATTTAATCGTTCCATCATTTGACAGAGCCATCTACCTTATTTTTACAGAATCTCAAATACCTTTGAGTAAACTGATAGCAGACGCCAGAATTATCAATTCATTTTTATTAAATTTTGGACACATTGATACAACTTTATTATTTAGGAGAACACATTCTTATTGTGAAGTTGTAATTATTCAGATTATTATCATTTGTTTACAAATCATTGTGATAATACGAAATGCACTTGTCCATATAAAGTATACTAGAGATTGTCTAATACGCTGTTGTTTCATATTAGTCATAATGTCGTGCGTCATTTTTTATGTTAGTCGTAATGTCATTTGCTGTTTTATACGTTAGTCGTAACATTTATTTTTTATTTAGTCATTAAACCAGCGGGTCTATTAATATTCCAATAGATTCACATTTTATCTTAGTCGATAAAGTATCAGATAAATTTAAATATTCAAAATATCCATAGATAAATAAAAATATTAATTATGAATGATATACGATAAGAAAAAGTATGTACAAAATTAAAAGAGTAAGATTTAACCGTGCATTAAATACTTTTTTCGACGAATTGTTTGTGCGTTACAATAATAAAAAATGAACAAATATATATATATCTTTGTTTGATTAAGAAATACCTAACCTAACCTAAACTTGCAAAATTTTTATTATTTTATAGCACAAATAATTCGTTCAAAGGAACAAAGTATCTGTTTTAATGTACGCACTTCTCAAATTAAAATAATTGCTACTTTATTATTTTTATTTATTGTTCAGTATTTATCCTTATACTTATTCTTTTATATGAGTATTTTGCTACTTTTGAGTGTGCTAGGTATGGATGCGATGAATAAATACGTATTTTTGTTAGCGTTACAAATAAAACGCAATATTAAGACGAAAAATATGATTGAGATGGAGCAGACATAATAGCATTTAAACGATATTAATTTATATTACGTTGTTGTTCATACATTTTTTACGTTTCATTTCACAGTTCACATTTCATACATTGGATTCACGACATCGAAGCTCTAGGAGCGTATCACTTTAAATGTTGAGAAGAATTGTAAGTCAGAAATTGAGGCCACCCCCACGACAACACTGTATCGGTTTTGGGAAGATCTGAGTTATGAACGCCACAACGTTGTGTATATTATATTAAACAACAATTACACACAGTTTCTATGTGAACTTTCTGGTAGCAACACTGTATATCATACTAGATGGCCGACGCTCCGTCTATCTATCAACATTTGTAAAAATCGATATACAGTTTTGTTGCAGGGAAGGTTTCAATTGTTGTCTTCCTGGCAACATAGAAGAGGTAAGCTTGAATCACTATTACAATCAGAACTAAGATAAATAGAATGAGCAAAAATACCTACCGCATACGACACGGTGTTAGTGTACGATTATTGGCTAAATTTCGGAGCAGTATATCAGTCACCGTGGATCTTCCTCGAGTTATCTGCGGGAGCGATGATAGGCATAAGAAAAGATAATTCCTAGATATTATTAGCCCAGAGCATCTATTAAATCCTTCGGCTTTAGGCGTCAGTATTCTGTTTGTGAGATATCGCGATACGCTCAACTAAACTAGATTATCGGGACACGGAAGCCCAGCTCGCCATTTGAGGTTAGTTTACAAGTGAACTATGGACCGCACGGAGTCAGCAATGCGGACAAAGGTCACGGGAGTGTTATGCAATCGCAACCGTATCTTAATAATTATTTATAATGTTTCTTGAGATTTGCACCACAATGCCTACCCGACAAGGACAAAATGTTGGCGTTTGCGTAATATCCATGTTGAAATCTCCTTTGATTGGTCCGAGATCGTGGCAGACCAATTATCGTGTAGAATGGCAGATCTAGATGTGTCATGTGATTGCTCGCAGTTTCAAAATCGTGATAATCAAAACGTATTCGATTGTTGTTTATATTTTTGTTAATATTGTGATCCCGCGAAATCGCTTTCACACCGACGATCAGCATTTGTCTCTATTCTACCCACATTGCGTTCTGAAACTGTAACTGAGTGGTTCGCGATTTAAACTATTTTTTTTAAGTAGTCGCGTCGTCAGTTGACGCGAGTATTTAGTTGCGTCGGGTCGTGTGATAAGTCTTTGAGGTTTTTTTTTTGAAATACCGTTTTTCCGCTTTTGTGACCAAAAATAACATACTACACCATAGCATTTTTTCTGCTCTAAAACGTCAGTGACGCCGTTTTTCTGTATCTTAGATAATAGAGCATCATTGATTGAAATGTTGCAATTTTTGTCAAAATATTTGATTTTATATTAAATAATTGACAAAGACTTATCAGACAGTCCAATTTTTATAGGAGAAACGACAAATCCACTTTCGTTATCTTTAGCAGCCACTGTTCTCAGTCTCTTTGGTCCTCCGCCAAAATTAGCCGGATCATTCTCTCCATTCAGATAATTTCGCCTACCCAACGAGACTTGCGACCTGTGGGTCATTTTGGAGAGCATAGTGTTTGATCAGTGCATTATTATCCATGTGGTTAGAATGCTCAAACCAGAAAGTAAATAGGTAGACTACTAAAATAAATAATGTACTTCCGGCTATCTCTGGACAAACGCTCAAAGAATCACTGAAAGCGAAACTTGAAAGGCCGACATTACGAGCGATACTAAGGAACCAGCAGCTGCAAGAGATAGACTGTAGGATAACTAGAAGGCAATGATGTTCAATGGCAACGATGTACGATAATTAGAAGCAGAATAGTTAGTCTGCTGTCGTTGTCTTCCCATGACAGAACTTGTAGATCCAGGGTTGGACTTTCCACCTATCTGAGGACCCATAATCGTGAAATACTATCATGACGTGATGACATTTAATACCTTGCCTGATTATCAAGCAAACTCAGAAGCGTCAGACGATACAGCGTTATTAAGGAAATAAGTATTCTGGGAATCGCTGGAAGAGACAAAAAAGAAATATCTGGGTACCGCAATGGCAATCGGCGGGCAGTATTACAAGATGTCCAGATTATCGATGGACAAAGAATATTCTTGAATTGTATCCTCAAAATTCGCCTACTATGGGCAGTCGCAATTAAATTGTTTAAAACGTTGTTGTTATATATGAACAAACTTATCTACTCCACTTACATATTTTGCCATAGTATGTTCCAAATGTTGTGTCGAGACTACATTGCGAGTATTTTGTAAGATATTTTATATTATGGTAGCATGGCGAATTCGTGCACGGTTCGCCCCGCAGGTGACTTAGTACCTCTCTAATAACATGTTGACTTTTTCATTTTTTTATTTGATCTATCATTAGTGATAATAAACAGGTCCTTGAAGCGGCACTTTTCAATTTCATCCGAAATAAATTCAATTCGGATTTTAGATATACGGTCCTGCCCCTCCACTCTATACACGAATAGTATTTTTCTTCTGTTTTGGACACTCACTAAAACGACTTAAAGTATTTGAAATGTAAATCTACAGACGGCTTCTAAAAATTAGCTGGATTATTGATAATGTGATGATCCGGATGCCAGAGGAAAAATAAATAAATCTTTAAACAATATGAACTCGGAAATAACAATATTTTGCCTATATCATGAGTCACCCAGAAAAATACCAGATCCTGTATCTCATATCGAGGCAAAATTGCTAGAAGACGAAGGACATCATGGCTGTAAAATCAATTGCAAAGGTTCGAGAAGTCAGCAAAGTATTTGGAGCTGCCACAAATGAAATAATGATCGCTAACGTTCGATGACCGGACAGGCACCGTGTCGGCTACTTCATCCCTGCTCTACTACCGCTTCAGAGAATGAGCTTTGGTTCGTCCTGAATATTCCGGTCCAACTGATCACTACAGAAGTTATGTTATTATTCATCTTAGTAAATTATTAACTAACGGGTCGTCCTTGCGTAGATAAAATGCAAATCCAATTATAAACATGTTTAGCAGTCGATCAACCGTTGCGCGCAGCCAGCAATGTATAAATTATTAATATTGAAGAAATTATTAATTTGGTTTTTGCGATACAAAATAAATACCCTACCTACATAAATAGAAAATTTATGCAATTGTGACAATACCGCTTGCAGCCGGTGACTGAACGGGAAAATTACTTCCACGGATTCCTAAATGTTTGATTTCCATCTTCACAATTAAAAAGCTCCAGATGCGATGAAACATTATGAATTGAATGCCCAAATAATAGAACCTGACCCTGCAGTAGGAATCAGAAGAGGCGTACATCCTACAGTAGATTTTTCTTTCAACTAAATGATCGAAACATCTAGTTTCTTATAACGCAAGTATTAAACAGTTTTAATTTTATTTTATCCACAAAGTATTTGATGGTGATAAAACGAACAAATGCTCTTAACAAAATAATTTCTTAGTAAATAATATTAAAAAATATAGTAAACTGAATAACCATTCTATAAATATAAAGATTATAGTGTTATTTAGTGGACTCTCATTTATCCAAGGTAAGGAAAAAATAATTTCCCGAATTAAAAATTTTTGGATAATCTCCGCCAAAAATATAGGAAAATACTAAATTAATTATATGTATACAATAGAGTTTAAACAATTTTAAAAACTAATAATAAATTAATAAATTGCTGTTCTCCCTCAAGATTTCATTCATTATGCGCCACATTCCCGCTTGCATCAAAGTAAACACTGAATCTAAGCGCGCCAAATATTAATAATAATTTACGAACACGTCATCGACCTGAATTTACAGTTTTATTTTCTGTTACATATGGTACACAATCGAATAAAAATTATTTTGAAATGTTGCTGCTCCGGATAATCGGGAGTCTACATTCGTTACAGCATATACTTTACTAGTCTGTATTCAATTACGTTTAAAAAGTGTGGCATAGCGTTTACTATGAGTATAAGACATTTTTTAATATGTTTCTCGATTTGGATAAAACTCCATAATATGGGCACAATTAATTCCGGTTCATATTTATCAGTAAGTTTAGGAATTTGTAGTCATTAATTAGCAGAGACGCTACATTTATTTTTATTTTTATTTCTTCTTTATTACATATATATTCATTTTAATTTCATGATTCATGTAAAACCAAATTATTTTATTAACTTATATTATAATATTTGCAAAAAAATTTTGAGATGCGTTGAGTTAGATTAGACTACAATTTCAATTATTACAAGCAATCGCTTTACTATTCAAAGTGATTTTTTATATCGACTTTTTCAAGAGATATTTGACTCGGAGTGCGTGCAGGTAGTATCATGGTATCTGCGTTGTTTCAATATTACCTCACAGTACTTCTTTTAATCATTATTTTTTTTAAAAAAACAATAGATTGTTAACTCCTTCGTGAGTAGATTGAGAGAAACAAACTTAATTGATTACGATCCGGTCGACCTCCGACAAGTGGAAACAATGTTCGCATTATTTTGAAAAACTCCGGCATTATTTAACAAGCCGACTAATTTTCGATCGAGCTTTAGAATGATATAATCAAATTATATTTCTTTGGGAATAATGTATATTTTGTTATTATTGTCTTTTGAAAATGGATTCGCTTCACACAGGCTACGTGATAATTGCCGTTGAAACGTTGCCAGTGAAAATATTTTAATTAATCCAAATTGTCTTAATCCAAGGACGCGCGTGGCATAGATCGAAAATGGATTGTCAGTTTTTTAAAACTGGTTTAACTTTCACAACGCCTCCACTGACTTTCAAATAAAAATGTACGATTTGACTTGAACCGGTATGTTTGTAAGGTAGATCTTAAAGTTGATGTTGACAGCAATAAAAAATGGTACTATTTTCAAAATATATATAATACTATATAAAATAAATACCCATTAAGTATTATGATCCAATGTATAACGAGAGAAGTTGAACCTGATTGCTACATGCAAAGGCCTACCACAACAAAGCCAGATAATCCTTACATAAGACTTTGGCACACACGAGTGAGCACTTTTCAAACTTAACAGCAAGATACAGAAGTACTTTTCTCACATAGTAACAAGACCTCAATACCTTTCTCACATAGTACTTTTCTCACATAGTAACAAGACCTCAATACCTTTCTCACATAGTAATAAGGCAGAAGTACCTTTTTCACATAGTAATAAGGCAGAAGTACCTTTTTCACATAGGGACAAGATAGAAGTACTTTTCGCATATAACAGCAATAAGTACTTTTCTCGCAGCAAGATACCTTTCTGCACGCGCATAATGATGCTTTTATTTTGGAATATAGTTTGTCAGGGGTGCAGGATACCATTATTGTGAACAATAAAATTCGTTGCAGGATACGGTATTGCTTCTGCATGTCAACTTAAATATATCCCCAGTCATATAATAAACAATTTTTCTACAAACTTTAGTCTTTCCTCATATAATACACACACACACAAATATTCAATAATAAATAAAGCTATTTATGTCACACCATATTAGGGAAAACACATAATGAATGTGAATTAAAAATGTTGTCATAGCATCAATAAAAAAAAACAGATGATTACATTTTAACATCCTTCCACCTCTTTGTTTCGTCACAAAAATTTAGCGTCAAATAGAATAGGTAGCTTATAATTTATGACGTAAAGTGGCGTTTTGTGTATGGGTTTTTTTTATTAAATGACAGTAAATGCTAGTAACCAAAACGTCTTGAGACCGGAACACGTTCACGACATTCCAGAAGCTCAATGGCGTGTATATAATTATATAAATCACACACATGAATGTATAATGAATAACCGCGTCAACGCAATTGACATTTTTTCTCCGTCGGTCATATTTTACACAGGGTGGACAGAATCACACATCGTTTTACAAATATTCAATAGTCAAGTATGTTTTTATAATTTATGCAAAGTGATTACTAGTAGTACTATAGCAGGCGGTACCTATTTCAGAGACACATTCGGCAGTGGGGTAGTTTATCTTATTTAAGTTATGTTAAAAAGTTGATAAAAATTTGATGTTCCGCGAAATATGTTTGCCTACAGATATCACAACTCCCTCTCTATCTCTCTGCCTTTTATCGTAAAGGGGTTCCGTAATTAAAATGTCTTGCATTTACATGAAATTTGTTGAAATAGATATAGTGTAAAATACAATTCTACAAAATATTTTATAATTAACACTGTGATCAGTTCAGTTCCTCAATGTTCAAAAAAACTCACGATATCTTCATAGTATATAATGTAAAGTGCAGACTACACACTGTTCCGAGTGTTGCAGAAGAACCGTATTTATCTGACTTCTATCCAGAACAGCAAGCTGCCTGTATTTTGAAATTGCTAAAAGAAGACAAGCGGCCTTAACCTTTACCATACCATGCTGAAAATATCATACGCGGCCATGCTGTCTACTCGTGTTACTGCAAGAAATTAGAGTTTTTTTAACACTTTAAATGGAAATAAAATGCTTTTACAAGTTTAAATGGCTTTAAAATAGTTAATGTTACAGTTAGAATAATAAATATAATAATTAAATACGTTCATTTTATTCTCACACATTATTCTTGTACCGCATTCGTCAACATGATCTTCATCTTTATCTCTCATCATTAAAATTAATTTGTGATCTTTTTCATGTAGTACAAGTGGTATTTTTAACGCAGATATCATGCAACGCATCAATTTTATATAGCATTAAATTCAAAAATGATTCTTTTTATTATGATTCACTTCACATAATTGGTTTTTCACTACTCATTTCTAAGTGCAAATAATTTTTTTAGGACTTGGTAAAATGTAAGTTTTACATTGTGCATATTTATAGAAATACGATTTAATTGGCTCGGTAGACCTATGTTACTGCATGGCTAGGGAAGGGTTAATATCTTCTTGCATACCAAGGGGGTAGGTTGGAGAATTTTCATTCCATCATTCACATGGCTTGCGGCAGCATTTGAATAAGGTATGAATAC